>NKHZ01000025.1:0-347756 GCA_002895985.1 Sphaceloma murrayae | reverse complement strand
AATCTGCAGGGAAAAGAGGATAACGTAATCTTCTGGAGGAGGGCAATCCCGCCCGTTCTCTTCTGCACATACGGGGGGGGGGGGGGGGGTTGGTATTCTACTTCATTTTCACATGATGCCGACCACACAGCGGGACGCCTCGGTCTGGCGTTGCCGTTTGGACGGGGAGCTGAGTCGTGCACTCTTTTTGTGACTTCTCGTTACCTTGGGTAGGTAGGCAGATAGGCGTGCGGACGGATTGACGGGCGACGGGCGACGGGCGACGGGCGACGGGTGACGGGTTGGTTCTAGGCTCCCCGAGTCTTTTCACGGCCAGCGGCAGGCGGGCGCACAAGGAAAGAGTGCCGCGCGGAGAGGGAGTGGGAGGTGATCGGCATGTTGGTTAGTTCCCCGGGAGGATTTCTTTTGGGTGTGGAAGATGGGTCGTGGTGCCGGATTCGGAGGCGGCGGAAGGATGATGGATGGATGGATGGATGGATGGATGGATGGATGGTGATGGTGATGATGTGAGACAGCGTGCAAGGACTGGGAAGAATTAGGTGGTACGGGTAGTCACTTTGCACAGTAGTACACTGAGGTAAAGATGCGAGTATTTGACATCCCTGCACGATGACAAGTAGTCGATGATGCAGAGATGATTCTGGCGATTGATCGACGAACGATGCTGTTCTTGTGCTTGTGCCTTTACTGTAACTGTAAATGTACTGGCGTCATGGAAGTGAAAGAGACTTTTGAGAGAGAGGGAGAGAGAGAGAGAGAGAGAGATCTTCCGCTTCCTCTTAGCCTCTCTGTCACCCCCTCCTAGCCTCTTTGTGACCCCTCTTAGCTTCTTTCCGACCCTCCTTAGCCTCTTTCCACTTCCTTGTTTCCTTGGCTTTTGCCTCATCGCCTACTGTGAAGGCGTGCAGTCGAGACTCGAGGCCCACAGTTGCTTGGTGACCCTGCTGCACCATCCACACACCACTTACTTGCACAGCCGCTGCAATTGTGGCATCTTGTCTTTGCGTCAACTTCACTTTCCATCTCTCATCAACTTCGATACGATCTTCCACGCAGCGTTGTGTGTTTTTTTTCTCCCGGCTGCCGATATTCCAGACTGTTCGTTAGGCACTGCAGGACGCTGACTGGAACTTGCCGGCATCGCTATCGTCCGTATCTCACGAAACACCTGCTTCACCCTACCCACCGCCGTCTTTCTACCCATCTCGTAACCGCCTGCTGTCTTTGTCCGCCGCGGACTTCGAGTCAGTCCCCCATTTCTAGAACGACCACGCGGCAACGTTCGACGTCTCGCTCTCCAAACGCAACAAGGCACTTGTAGCACCCGTTGCGGGACAATACCAACGTCGCTACCTTCTTCCCGTCCGCCGCTATATGACGCCCGCTTAAAACGAGTATTGGCTGTCGCACACTCTACCCACCGGCCCGAAGGTTGACGAGTCTCGTTCTTCGTCTTCATATTCGACATATCGATCAGAGGCCTTCACTGTGTCGTCTGATCTGCAGGCACCGCCGTCATGTCCTCTGCGCCATCCACGTCGGCCAGCCCGACGCCGACGAACATGCCTGGCTCCTCGAACAACAACAACAATGGACCGACAAGTTCGCCACTGCTCTTCTTTGTAGCACTAGGTTTTGGTGTCGTCTTTACGAATCTATGGTATGTATGACAGGCGAATCATGACGCTGATCCCTTGCTAATTACTCTCATCAGGATCATTGTCGGTGTCAAGTACTGCTTCCGATACAACCAACGCAACCGACAGAGAGCGCTGGGCGAGGACGGAAATCCGATCGATTTGTTGGCTGTCCCTCGGCCGCAGAGAAGGAGAAGGGAAAAGAAGCTGATGTCCATGGACGAGGTGAATGAGCGATTCCCGTTGATGAAGTACAAGGCTTGGAGGGCAAAACGCGCTTCCGAAGGACTGCCCACCGAGGGTGGCGTGACAGCACCACCGAGCCGGGCAAACAGCGTCAAAGATGTTGAGGGAATTAGCGAGCCTGTGCGGAATGGGAGTGCAGCCGACGTCGCAACCGCGGGCGCCGTGCAGAACACACTGGAACTCGCGCAAGATGACCATGCGTCCAAGGCGCCGGAGATGCAACAGACGAAAACACCACAAGTTTCTTCAGCACACTCCGACCCAACGCCTGCAGTCGCATCATCATCACCAGAGCTGTCATCGACTGCCGCTGCCGGTACTGCGACAACTACTACGCCAAATACGCCCGCCCAACCCGCTGCCGCTCGACGATCTTCTGATGACGAGTCGGAGGCAGAGGACGATCCGATCCGCGCCCCTGTCCAGCCCGAGATGCTCTCCATGCCCGGAGACACATGCGCTATCTGTATCGATAACCTCGAGGATGATGACGATGTGCGCGGTCTGACATGTGGCCATGCCTTCCACGCTGCCTGTGTCGACCCCTGGCTCACCTCCCGACGAGCATGCTGTCCCCTTTGCAAAGCAGATTACTACGTACCCAAGCCCCGCGTAGAGACCGACGCCTCAACGCAACAGCCTCAGCAACCTACACTCGCTTACTTCGGCGGTGGCGGCCGAGGTGGTCTACCCTTCCGCGTGCTTACCGGCCCGCGCTTCTTTGCGGTCGACGCGCCGCAACGCGGTCCATCGACGGCGGCGAATCAGCCGGCCGGCGAGAGGAGGGAAACCAGGGCGAGTGGTGGCAACGGCTGGCGGAGTAGGATGTTGCAGATCCCGAGGATGCACAATCCACTGAGACGGAGCGGGGAGCAGCAGGCGCAGCAGCAGCAGCAGACGTCAGGAGAACCAACGCCTGGTGCGTTGGAGGCGGGAACGGCAGGCACGACCAATGGAGCGGTCTCGCAAACCGGGACGATTGCAGGACCGAATGGCACGGGGACGGCGGCCGTGAGGTCGTGAGCGGACGGTGGCGATTGTACATATGCATCTTTTGTAGGATTATGCTATATTTTTCGACGTCTGAACCTTTTGAGCTTCCGCGTCTTGCGATGTATAGGTCTGAAGCGGCGCCCGACGTGAGAGTCCTAATCGCATCGCCGACCTTTTCTATGGGTCTCTTCGGTTCTGTCAGGGAGTGTTTTTACGTGCCGTGTACCACGCCAGGTGGCCGGGTCTGCTCCTTTTCCTGATCTCGAATCGATTTTTTTTTTGCACCCTCCTCTCTCCCCTTCTCCATATAAACCCAATCACACTCCCCTATACAGCCCCAAAGCCCAACTGGCGCCTTGCCGCCCTCGGTAGTCCTAAACCCCAATTTCGAATAATACTTCTCCATGCCCAACTGCACGATACACGTCAAGACCAGCACCGGCGGCGTCCACCGGGACACCAACCCCTCGACAGCCCCACTCCCCCTCCCCCTTCCAACCCCATCACCCCCCCCTCTCAACAACCTCATATCAATCCCCTCCACCACCTCGCCCCGGTGCCTCAGTCCCCGTACCCCCACCCCGTCCTCCATCCCCGGACTCGCCTCCCCGTACAACCCCCGCGACACGATCCACTCCAACGCCTCCATGACCCGTGCCCCGAGACCCCGGCCTTGGGCACCGGGATCGACGCCGAAAGCAGTGACTTCGAATCTGCGCACGGGACCGACGGTTTCGACGCGCCAGTCGCCCGCGACGCGGGGCGGGGCGGTGGCGGTGGCGGCGGCGGCGGCGGAGGAAGCGTGCATCTGCGCTAGAGCCGAGGCGACGTGCTCTGTCGCCGAGCCGGGGCCAAAGTCCTTCACTGAGCCGGTGGCGAGGACTCGGACTTGTGTGCCGGGCAGGTCGGGGTCGGGGGTTCCCGGCTCGGTTTCCAAGAGGACGATGGTGAAGCCTTGGTGTCCTGGGATGTCGGTTATGTCCTGGGGTGTGTGGGCGCGGACGTGGGTTGTGTCGAAGATGTGGGGGTGGGAGAAGTGGTTTGCGCCGTAGGAGGCGTTGATGAGGGTGAGGAGCGAGGTTAGGAGGGGGATGCGCTGCGGGGTCGGGGTTAGCAGAGAGGGTGTGAGGAGGAGGGGGATGATTTCTGGTTGGGACTGTGGGGAGGTGGGTGGCGGCATGTTGGCACAGAGGGGGAAGAGGAGAGGAAAGGTGATGCCGAGAGAGCCTGGAGGAGAGAATGCGGCGAGGAATGGAGCTCCTGTGCAAATCGCTGTGGTGCGTGGATGTGCATGGGACGCTGAGGTGATGATATAGGGGTTGAGGATGACTCGACCAACGAGAGGCTTGAGGTAGGGCGCGTTTGATTCCGCCGCGCAACACGGTATACTTATGAGTGGTTCGAGATGGGGCTTGTTTACATCATCATCATCATCATCACATCGGACGTCTTATTATTAGTGGTACCTCGCCTAGCTTCAGGCGTGAGTCGGGGACATTTATGTGTCCGGCAGGCGTTGGTAGTCTGGTTGAAGTCTTTCCTGTTCGACGACCACCGCACGTCAGACTTTGCCGCCAACAACGTTACCCTGTTCGCTTGCAGTGACCGTAAAGAACACGACTGGCACTTTAATACCCACTGCACTACATACCCCGAGTGAAGAATATGGCACATCCACCAGCCAAACCCCTGCACAAGGACCTCCGCACACCCACCAATCCGGTCGTCTTCTTCGACATGAAGTTGGGCGCCGAGCCGTTGGGTCGCATCAAGATGGAGCTGTTCAAAGACATTACGCCGCGGACGGCCGAAAACTTCCGGCAGCTGTGTACGGGGGAGTATCGGAAGAACGGCCGGGCGGTGGGATACAAGGGATGCAGATTCCATCGAGTGGTAAGTCTTGATCTTTGTGACCATCGTGTTGTTGTGGCCCTGGAAAGTCCGGCATTGACAAACACTATCAGATTCCTGGCTTTATGCTTCAAGGCGGAGACTTTACGAATGGTGATGGCACGGGCGGAGAGTGCGTCTATGGCACGAGGAGCTTTGCGGATGAGAACTTTGACGTGATGCACAGTGGCGCAGGACTGTTATCCATGGCCGTGAGTCCCCTTGTCTCTGTCGCTGACAATCCCTTTGATTCACGTGGGAACATTGCTAGAGGAAGAGCGAATACTGATACTGGATAGAACTCGGGTCCGAACACGAATGGCTCACAGTTCTTCATCACGCTGGCTGAGACGTCACATCTGGATGGAAAGCACGTGGTGTTTGGCAGGGTGTTGCCGGCAGACAAGAACAGTGATGGCATGGATGTTGTCAGGAAGATCGCGCAGGTCAGGACCAACAAGGCGAATGACCGGCCTATGATTGATGTCACGATTGGTGAGTGCGGAGAGATGTGAGGGCTTTTTTTGGGGTGTATGCCGTGCATCACATCGAAGAAGCATCCTCGCCAGAGGTGAACGGCGCCGGGACCCAGCCACGTCGCTTGAAGTAGACACACTTGCCTCCAAAGTGGTTCGCAGGGGGCGATGAGATGTGTCAGAACCACAAGTACACGAGGATAAGAGGAAACCGGAAGAGAATCAGACGAGCCCCGAGTGCTCGCAGACGTGGTCCGGATGACATGAAGCCACAGTATACATGGCATCAATGAATATCGTATAACATGGCAACATTTACATCTGAATCGTAACGTGAACCCTGACCGATAACCAGTATAATCGGGTCAGCCGCCAACTCCCATATCAACATCCAGCTCAAGTCAAGAACAGGATCCAGATAGGACTCCGCTGCCGTCCTAACACCAAATCGCCGCAAACCCAGTCCAATACAATACAGCACATCCCAACCATTCACAATGAACAACTCCAACCCACCACCGCAACCCCCCAAAATCGTCACCCCCATCACCCACCATATGTCTGTCATCTTCCACTACTCAAAAACCTGCACACATCCCCAACTCCGCTCGACCCCAAAATCGCCGGGATCCCTCCACTCATCATCTGCGAAACTCGAAAAGACACTCCTACTGCCCACGCTCTCGCTCATGCCTGCGATCGCGGTCCTCTGTTCCGCGACGCCGGCCACGGCATCACCGTTGGCCTTGCCATGTCTCGGCCAACCGACCTCCATGGCCAAGACGGGTTTATTGCCCTTGGAGGTGAGCAGATGGCGTTTCTTGAGCAGTGCGAGGCGGGCGCGCTCTTCCTGGACGGTCTCCTCTGTCGGAAGCGGGACGGCGGGCGCGGACGAAGGGTGGGAGCGGGATTGAGATGCGAAAACCACGTCTTCGCAGAGACCGTCTAGACTGTCTATTTGCTGCGCTGCAAAGTCGCCAGCGAGTCTCGGGGAGACGTCGGCGTGGAAGAAGGGGAGGAGATTGGCGGCTACGACGTCGATGGCGGGACACAAGGTCTCTGCGTTTTCCATGAAGGTGCCGTAGGGCTCGGCGGTGGTGACGGGGCCTTGGTAGTCGATCTGTCGGAGTGTTTTCCGCACTTCGTTGACGAGGGCGGCGATGGAGGGGGCGTTGGCGTATTCGTTGAAAATGGCTTCGTTGCCTACGACTACGAGGTCTATAGCGGAGAGGTGGGCAGGAGACTGGGTCATGAAGTCGACAATGTGTGAGATTTGGTCGACGATGGAGGTGGAATTTGTGCCCGAATCAGAAACGTGCATACCCAGAATGAGCTGGAGGGAGGAGTTGAGGGCGGCGGCTCCGACCGAGTGGACGGCGTGGCAGTCAGTGGCGTAGAGACGGACGGCGGAGAAGCCGGCCGAGGAGATGCGGGATATGTCGCTTGAAACGGTCTCGGAGGTCTTGCAGAGACCGTCTGATGTGTAGGGAGTATAGGTCATGGCATAGCGGCCTGGTCCTGGGGATAGGGAAGAAGGCGGCGGCGGCGGGCTTGAGAGGACTATGGGAGCACCTGCAAAGGAAGGATCTGGCGAGGCATAGAGATCTGGTGGGATGTAATCGATTGACCGGGTCCGGAGCGGCTGGAGCTTTGCAGGAGCTGCCAGGGATAGGGTAGAAGATGCGAGGGAAAGAAGTGTCGAGTACTTCATGGTAATTACGATTATTTGGTCGCGGGTCCAGGTGTGTTGAGAATTTGTGGGCGCAAGTGTGTTGTTCTCTCAATAGTGCGAGATCTGCTGAACGAGTGAAGCAGTCCCCAGAAAAGTCACTGGCGCAGTGTGTGATTGAGCGACAGGCAATGAAGCAGTCGCAGATTAATGGAGGGTGGTGAGCGCAAGGCGAACAAGATGTACAGAGGGCAGATGCAAGAGTGAGGGAGTGAACGACTCAAGTCAGACGGATACAAACACGATCAGGCCAACCACGTTGGTTTGGATCAAAAGGGATAATAATAATGAAAGACATGGCGCATCGAGTATTGAAGGTGAAAATGAAATTAGCTGCCATGCGTTCCCGGTACGACTCACCTGTCGGTCGACTACGGTAGACAAGCATGCCAACGGTTGTTTGGCTTGTTTGACGATCGGCCAAGCTCCTCAGCGTGTCGAGCTATGGCAGACAAGAGACATGACTTTTTTCGACCCGACGGAGCGAGGAGAGGGCGTGGTACGGCGTGGGACGGCGTTGGTACAGCATTGTACAGTACGGTACCTAGCTATCCCATCGTGTGGTTGACGAGGGAAAAGACTTGGCAATGGAGAGGAAAATGGGAGTGCGATGGCAGTGACTATTGACACGCTAAACCCGCTTCGGCCTTTCATTTCACCTCCACCAAACGCCATCTCCTGACAAGGCTCTTCTCCCCTCACATCTTCTCCTGTGCGCCATGACTAGGGTGCAGGGGCAAAGCACAAGGCACAGTAACTTTTGTGTTAAGCAGTCCATGTCACGGTCTGCATGTCATGGTCTGCGTGGCGGTGGGCAAGACAAGCAATGACCCGAACCTGGTACGAGTCATTGACAGCCAGGTAGGCTACATTACCATGACTCGAGCCTGCAAGTAGACTTCTACCCAAACCCCCTCCCTACTTCATGAACTTGGACGCCATGTTCAAGAGTCCGCCAATGCCGCCACCGCTACCACCTCCGCTCCCACCGCTGCCTCCCATCTCGCTCTTCATGTACATCTTGAGCGCCATCTGAGCTGCCGACGCCACGGCGTCTTGCTTGTTGGCGCCTTGACTGACGTTACCCTGGGACGACTGTTGATCTGAGCTAGGTGTTAGCATACGACACGTCAATAGCGTTTTTCACCATCTCCCTCACCGAAAAGCTTCGCAGCCTGCGCCATGGCCAGGCCAATGACTTCGTTCTGGGACTTGCCGCCCGACGAGCCTCCCTGCCCACCGGAGAACATCTTCATGGCCTGCATGGCAGCAGCACTCCCCATCTGGTTGTTGTTGGCCTGGTGAGAGCTGCCACCGCCTCCGTAGAAATTCTGGTGTTGCTTGATCGCATCATCCTCGTCAATGTCGTCGTTGTCATGCTTCTTGTTGCCGAGCTGGCCCAGGATGGACGAGAAGAGGTTGGCATCGCCAGAGTTTCCGGCGTGCTGGTTTGCGTGCTGAGCGGCACCCGAGAAATCGTTGCTGCTTCCTCCGTATGCGCCGCCTCCGCCGTAGCTCGTGCCAGACGAGTTTCCGTGGCCTTGTTGACCACTGCCGAACCGCTGCTCGTAACCTGCATCGCCTCCACCCTGGTTGGATCCGTAGTTGCCTCCGCTGGGTCGATCGTCATCCCTGCCGTAACCCCCACCCTGGTTCGACTCGTGACGACCACCGCTGGGACGGTCGTCGTCACGGCCATATCCTCCGCTTGATCCACCTCCGTATCCACCGCTGGGGCGATCGTCGTCACGGCCATAGCCTCCGCTTTGCCCACCTCCGTAGCCGCCGCTGGGGCGGTCGTCATCACGGCCATAGCCTCCACTCTGTCCGCCTCCGTATCCGCCGCTGGGGCGGTCGTCATCACGGCCGTAGCCGCCTCCCTGTTGGCCGCCCTGACCATAGCCACCACTTGGGCGGTCATCGTCACGACCGTAGCCGCCTCCCGAACCTGCTCCGTGGCGATCATTTCGACGATCATCATCTCTTCCACCGTATCCTCCTCCTCCTCCTCCCTGACCACCGCCGTAGTTGTCGTCACGACGGTCATCCCTTCCACCGCCGTAGCCTCCTCCTTGTCGGTCATCGTCACGACGCCCGCCGCCTGAGCCACCGCCGTAGTAGTCGCCTGAAGACATGTTGGTACTGAAAGGTCTATTAGCTCGCACTCAATGGAACATAAGCGGTCAGGAAGGGAAAGCGGTGTGAGTGGGTGCTGCTGCGGGGTTGTCACGACAGCCGCCGAGGGCAGTGAAGTGCGATTGAACTCACTCGTGTGGTCTCCTTGTGTGTTATCTTGGTGCTGTAGTTGTCGTTGATGGATTCACTATGCACTTGAAAATTGAAACTGTGTTGCTTGTGCAGGAGAGAAACCCACCTGTTATTATCATTGGTGGTGCCGCTTGGTCTGGCCAGAGCTGCATGAGCTCATAGCGGGGCACTTCTCGGCTCCACCTGCGTTTTCCTCTTTCTCCTCCTTCCTCGGATGGGGTTCCTGGCCTGAGGCAGGAATCGCCATCTTCACCTCGAACCGCTCGAGGCGAGATTCTATTCTTGCACCGCCGGCACCGCCAACACCAACACCGCCCCCTCGGAGCTTGACACCAACCAGATCCTCCCCCTCGAGGCCTTGAGGCTTTGCATTCTCTACCGCCTCCCGCCCGCCTACCAGTGTCGAGTTGTGTGTCAGCCCTGTCGAGCCGCCAGCGGCGCGGGCGAAGAGCCTCGATACTCGACAGGTCTATGCAGCCAAGTGCAGATAAGTACACCACCATCACCAAGTCAGCTGGAGAATTGGCGTATGCATGATAATGGGACCATTGGACGCCGGCAGCTGCGCCGAGTCAATCTGGCTAGAGGAGTTCCTTCCGGCTCGTAGCCTTTCCCTCACCGGTGCGCTGCCCACCCTTGTTGAGCAGCTGCACTATGATCTTACAACCCTTCGATATGCGCGGCGCTTGAACATAAACCAGGACCCCCCGTCGCATGGCACAGTAGCTACTAGCCCCGACTTTTTCGAGGGAAAATGCAGATCAAACTCTCCTTGCATTTTTGATCCGTGCCACTTCGTATTTCAGTTCGGCGCTGGCCAATGTCCCACAAGGCTTCACCTTGTACGTCACAACTAAGACATTCTCCTGTAGGGCTCTCTACTATGCGCATCAACTCCAACAACAATCTCAGTCTGCGTTGATGCATTTGGCTTGATCCCTGCCACTTGTCCTTGAACCTCTCTCGCCCCGCCAGTTCGTACTCGATCCGCCCCATGGGCCTGGCCTGTCCGACCAGACCCAGATGGCTGCTCGCGACAATGCCAGCTCCCACGTGAGAGGCGCTTCCAATGATTCAAACTCGTACTCATTCTCAGATCGACAATCGGCGGACGGGTACTCTGCAAAGCCGACCACGCCCCGCGGCACATCGCACCAGGATCCTGGACACGGTAATGCCAACACCATCTTCGGTGGTATTGTCATGCCACACACACATCGACAACAGCCCTATCAGCGACTCGCTTCGACGGGAGACTTAGCAGCCATCGACGCCGACCCCGATGTCGAGAGAGAGGAAGACGATATAGTCGACGCTTTCACTCCCACTGGGTCCAAAGCTGGTCTTGGTATCGCGACGCAAGCAAGAAAGTCCAAACCTCCCAAACGGGTTTCTATCCAAGAGCTGCCCAAGGACTCGCCACCATTAGCGTCGCCGTCGATTGATGGTACCACCCCGTCGCTGTCTGCGAGTCTGTTCAAATCGCCAACAACAAGCACCCCTGACCTATCCTTCTACTCTTACCCCCATCAGCATACCAGTGATGGCGGACATGGTGCATACGAACTGCCCGGTGAAAGTGCCCGACACAAGGCAAAAACCCCATCCATCAGCTCCCTGCAGTCCGGCTACCAGAGGTCTTATCAGATCCCCGACGACGAACCATTCGCAAGGAGTTCGACCCCTGGCGCCCGCTCTGCGTACGACGGGCGCTTTCATCCGCCCCTTGCTTGTCCTCCAGCCCGTCCATTCTACGAGCGAGGCTGTTCATGGTTCGCCATTATGCTTATCATATTCTCCGTCTTCTCTACCGTCTTCTCGGGCATCTTCCTCGTCATAGCCCTCATCGGGAAACGCTGGGGTAACAGCATCAGAACCAGCGGCAACTTCACCCCTGCCGACGCTATTGTTCTTACCAACGTCTTTGCAAAAGCCATCGAAATCTCCTTTGTCGCTGTAGTGGTCACCTTCCTTGGTCAAGCCCTCTCATTACGCGCCTTCAACAAGAGCTCAGGACGAGGTGTGACCCTTGCAGAATTGAGCATGAGAAATTGGGTACTGCAACCAGGTACAATGTTTACTCATCCATCCACCGTCAAGTACGGCGCACTGTCTATCCTAGGCATCTTCAGTCTCGTTGCCACCATATTGGCCACGTTGTACACCACTGCCGCGCAAGCCGTCGTCCAGCCACAGCTGAGATTCAGCAACTGGGAGCCTCGCATCATGAGAGGTGCTGTAAAGTCTTCCTTTGGTAATGTCAATTACGTTCACGGTCGTTGTGAGACGCCCATCAGGGAAAGCGTTGACCCTGAATATTACGACAGCACCTGCTTCCAAATACAGAACTCGGCTCAATCATTTCTCAATTACCAGCGATACATGGCAAATTGGGCTACCATGGCCAACACTGGCAATGGATCTTCCGACATGGCCTATCGTCCCCCTGGCTTTGGTCTCATGTATGAGAATACGACCATTACCGCGCCCTGGGTCGATGTCGTGGACCCACGAGAAGATTCAGACGGACATATCATCACCAACGTCAGTCTTGCGTTCCCTCATCCCGGCGTCTTCCAAGCTGCCAGAGATCCAGCAAACGGTATCCTTCAACCCCAAGATCTCGACGGTCTTGGACTGTACGGCGTCAAAGCCTCAGTAGCCAGTCCTGTTGTGAACGCCCTCTGCATGCAGACTTCATCCGAGGAAGACCTCGCACCTCTAGTCTACGACATGTGGCCAAATGCGCCAAAACCATTCAATTCCACCGCATGGCCTCAGGAGCAGATTGGAGGATTGAACATGACCAATTTCAAGAATACGACCAAGTTCGATGACCTTTTCAAATGGGGTCCGCAGTACGGTACCGGAACAAGTAGTCAGAGGGCGTACCCAATCTTCCCAAAGCTGCCGCAGCCATACAATACTGTCATCAACAACACGCAATTTGGTTTCTACGGTAGAGATTCATTCTACTTGCTAGGTCAGGGTGATGGCATGTCTTCGGGTGGTAATCCCATCAGCGGCAAGTACGTGCTTTGTGAACTCAGCGCTAGCCTCACACCGCACTGCTCAACTCGATACAATGCCACCGCTTCGGGCGGCTCTATGGAAGCCGTCTGCAATGATCCAAATGATGACCTCCGCCTCATCGTCAGCAATTCATCTGCTATCCAAGGCAACATGACCCGTAGCAAAGACTGGTTCGATGTCGCCCTCGAATGGGGCAGCAGTCTTTCCTTGGGCACCGGTATTAGCGACGGTAAAGCCAGCAACTCGCGTCTGCTAATGCAGCTTCTCCTCGACGGACCATCTCTCAGCAAATCCCTCCCCTCTGTTAGCGAAGCTCTCGCCGTCATGGCCGGTTCTACCCTACTCTTTTCCTCCTACGACGCTCCCTTCAATACTGAACAATGGGTATGCACCCTGCCCTAATCCCATCACTATCCAATGGAAGCTGACAACATTTCAAGAATTATACCTCGAATCCCCTCGTCACACCCCAGCACCAATACTTTAACGCCTCCGTCCGCGGTCAGGAGTACGCCTCCGGGGGCGTTGCCGGCTCCCAGAAGGGTTTCCTCCTCATCCTCTTCCCCGTCTTCATCGCCAACGTCTTTATACTCGGTTACCTCATCTGGCTGCGCGGTCTCGTCACTGATTTCAGCGAACCGCCCAACCTGTTCAGTCTTGCGATCAATAGTCCCCCAAGCCATTTGTTGGCCGGAAGTTGCGGGGCCGGTCCGCATGGGGACCAGTATAAAGTGAATTGGTTCCTGCAGCAGGAAGGAGATCACCTCTACATGGAGAGCGTGGGGGAGCCAAAGGGGTTCAAGCAGAACCATAGGAGGGATTGGGAGGGCGAGGGCGATGCGGGACTGGAGTTGGTGAGTAGTCCGCATCAGGCGCAATTCAGGAGACTGAGTAGGAGAGTAAATGTGTTGTAAGATTGGCCAAAGGGCTATAATGTGTATATAATGTAATCACTCTATTGATGAAATCCTGTACCGTAGATTCGGATGCACCATCGCATCGAGGGTATCATGCGTCAACGCAAAGCAACGACTCTTTTTTTCCCCCCCGCTCACAGGCGTCGAACAATACGTTCCCCATCACCGCTCACGTCCTACGTGCCGCTACTCGCCAGTCACGCCACATCCCTTGTCGCCATCTTTCGCCCCCTCCAAGACCTCCCTAGCAGTCTCGATCGCCTCCCCAGGCATCCCCGCCAACCCGGCCACCTTCAACGCATGACTCTCCCTGTTAACGCCCTCTCTCAACCTATGCACGTAATTCCACCCCTCAGGACTCTCCTGCACATCCGTACACCACGTACCCACGGCCATGCCGCGCGTCATATCGGCCAGGGCGTGGAAATGGGTGGCGAACAGGGTGCGACAGCCGACCCTGTCGTGGAGGTACTTGAGACAGGCGAAGCCGACGGCGACGCCGTCTTCAGGCGTCGTTCCCCTGCCCACCTCGTCCATGACCACGAAACTCCTCGTCGTCGCATTGTTCAGTATGTCGGCTACCTCGACCATTTCGACCATGAAGGTGCTCTGGTGGTTGAAGAGGTTGTCCGCCGCGCCAACGCGGGAGAAGATCTGGTCGACCAGGCCGATGTTGGCGTGGGTGGCGGGGACGAAGAGGCCTGTCTGCGCCATGATGCAGATCAGGGCGTTTTGGCGGAGGTAAGTGCTTTTGCCACCCATGTTCGGCCCCGTGATGAGGTGGATCCGTTCCTTGTCCGTGAGCACGCAGTCGTTGGGCGTGAAGGTGCGGCCGGAGATGTGAAGGCCAAGGTCTACCATGGGATGGCGACCGCCGATGATGTGTTGGGTGGTGCTGGTGTGGAGGATGGGCCGGACGAGGTTGCGCTCCTGTGCGAGACTGGCGGAGGAACAGGCGATGTCTAGATCGTCGAGGACGGAGGAGCACCGGCGGAGTTTGACGAGATTGGTGATTACTTCGTCACGGAGCGTGGCGAAGACGCGGGCTTCTTCACCACGGATGCGCAGGCGAATTTCGTCGATGCGCGCGCCTAGGGCGGACCACTCGGGCAGAACAAAGGAGCGGGTTGATTTGGTGCTGCCAATCGTGTGGGCACCTTGGATAGCAAGGTTTCGATCTTTGCCTTTCACCCAGCAAAAGTACTTGGATTGGGCTGTCCATTTGAGGAGGAGGCTGTTGGTGTTGAGTTTCTGCCGAAGGCGGGTTGTGAGGTCTGCCTTGGTGATGAACATATCATCAAGCTCCGAGTGGACTTTGACCAGAGTCGGACTTGCATCTCTCCTCATGATCCAGATATCGTCTCTTGTCTCAACCTCTTTCGCCATCCTTGCACTCGGCTTCCGAAGTCGCTTACCAGTCCCATCCTTTTCAATCACCTCCTCTGCGAATTCTGACATGGTCTCTTCAGCGTCCATCTCTGCCAGCTGTTGCTTTGACAGGCCTTCCTCGTCAATAGAGCATTGAATCCGCTTCGACAGCCTTGACAGCTTCGAGAATTCGATAGATTGCATTTCTTCCATGACTGACCTTAGCCGGGAAGCCCCTTGACCAATGGAGACATGATCTTCGAGTCTGCGGAAGAGATCACCCATGACATCGATAGTTCTCCCCACGCTCAAGAGGTCATCAGCGTCACCTCTGCCTATTGAAAACTTCTGGAGCAACCTCGGGGTGTCTGAAGTCCGTTGTAGCATGGCAGTGATGATATCTTTCAGGTCAGCCTGATCAATCAATTCATCGACAAGATCGAGTCGCTGCTCGATGACTGGAATTGACATGGAAGGCGACAACAGGCGGCGTGACAAGGCTCTGGCGCCACTGCTTGTGACAGTACGTCGTATAGCGTGCAACAGGCTCCCTTTGGCGACACCATCTCGAAGCGTGCTTCTGATCTCTAGCCCGCGAAGGCTATGCTTGTCTATGCGCATGCAGTCATCGTCAGTTCTTTGAACGGGTGGTCGCAAAGTTACTTTGAGATCTTGCAGCTTGCTCTGAACATAGTGGAGAAGCTGTGAAGCTGCAGACACCTCCGCCCTTGAGAAAGTTGCCTTTGATATGTCTATAGGCCTGTCCAGCAACTCGTTCCAGGCATGCATTCCCTCAAATTTGCCGTCTTTCTGGTGAAAGCTCAAAGAATAGCTTCCCTCCCCAAGTATTGACTTGATGCGATCCGCATGCATGTCGTTTAGGTTGCTCGGCAGAATTACCTCTCGTGGCATAACTCTTGCCATGACAGAGCTAAGTGCCTTGGCGTCTGTGATCTGCGTGAAGAAGTCGCCGCTGGAAAGGTCAACCCAGCTTAGTCCGATGGGTCGAGCGTCGTCAATCGAGGAGATCTCAGGCTCAGCAAAGTCATTTTCGCCATCCGGTATATCAATGTCGGATCCAAAGTCTACGCTGAGCAAGTAGTTGTTCTCGGAGGGATCCACGAAGCTCTCGTCGATCAGTGTACCAGCAGTAATGACTCTGTTGACCTTGCGAGTGTACATCAGACCGCCGGACTTGACCTGATCGGCAGCGGAATTTCTCTGCTCCTCGGAGATGGCCACCGACTTGTTCACATCCTGCACAAGCTGCTTCAAATATTTGTCGAGCTGGTAGTGCTGGAACCCTGACATAGACACAGGACCCAGGGCAGTCTTGCGCTTCGCCACCTTAAGCCCAAGAATTGGTCCATATTTGTCGGCTTGCTCGGCGTACAATTCGTAGAAGTTGCCGACCCTAGTAAGCACGACACAGTCGCTGAACTTCCTGACATTGTTGATATGCTGTTGTATCACTGTTGGGTAGGAAGGCACAACGGCTTCTTCAGCATCGTTCAGCGGTGCAGTCGCAAGGGCGCCTTGTGGGAGGTCTCTTGCTTTGACTCTCGTCGTCTTCTTTGCTCCTCGACGTTGGATACCAGGACGACAATGTCCTACATGTACTGAAGAGTTCCATAAACCAATTGGTACGAAATCGTAGACGGACGGATTTAGTATGCTTCTACAAGTTTCAGGCAGTATCCGAAGTAGGGCCCTCATGAATGCAATGCTCGTTTGAGATTCTGGACCGTGAATAATCAAAGCAAGAAAGACTCACGACAGCTGCCATGATTAGGAAATCACCATGTACGCGCAGGTACAATAGGTATGAGTGACCATGTGAATCTCTATGCAGGGACCCGAATAGACGTCGACCAAAAGTTTGCGCGAGTCAGGCAACCTCGGAATCGTAGCAGTCCAACAGTGAGGTCGCCCCGCCATCGAATACTTTGTGAATACTTACTTGTGAAGCACCGCAGCTTTCCTTGACGTACAATCCTTGCCAACGATGTCATTACCTGTTCTTAAGCACGATCTCCTTCTCCGTGCTGCCAGAGGTGAGATCAGACACGTCCAGTACAACCGTCTGTCCCTAACGAGCTCTTAGGCGAGCGGGTAGAAAGACCACCAATATGGGTCATGCGCCAAGCTGGGCGATATCTCCCAGAGTATCACAAGGAAAAGGCAAACCGAGACTTCTTCGAATGCTGTCGCACTCCAGAGATCGCTTCGAACTTGACGCTTCAACCGATTGACCGATTCGATGGCCTTATAGACGCGGCTATCATCTTCTCCGACATACTGGTCATTCCTCAAGCTATGGGCATGGATGTGATCATGGAGGACAAGAAGGGACCAGTGTTCCCGCAGCCTCTCATTGACCCGGAAGATCCGCAGTATGAAGAGATCTTGAAGAAGGAAGTGGATGTCAAAGTCGAGCTAGATTACGTCTACAAGGCCATCACACTCACACGAAAGAAGCTGGACGGACGTGTACCTCTGTTTGGCTTCTGTGGAGCTCCTTGGACCCTACTGAGCTACATGGTGGAGGGAGGAGGGAGCAAGATGTTCAGACAGGCCAAGACCTGGATCTACAAATACCCCGAGGAGAGCAAGAAGATTCTGCAAAAGATCGCTGAGATCTGTGTAGACTACCTTGCAGAGCAGGTGAGGGCAGGTGCACAGATCGTGCAGGTCTTTGATAGCTGGGCTGGAGAGCTGTCGCCGGCTTCCTTTGCAGAGTTCTCGCTACCTTACCTGAACTACATCGCCGATCATCTGCCCAAGAAGCTACAGGAGCTCAGTCTGGAGGTTGTCCCGATGGTCGTGTTCGCGAAAGGAGCTTGGTACGCTCTGGAGGATCTGTGCAAGTCGAATTACAACGTCATCGGGCTTGACTGGCTTCATCGCCCGGGCGATGCATTCAAGGTGGCCCAGAAATACGGCAAGGTATTACAGGGCAATGCTGACCCCGGTGTCTTGTATGGCGACCAGGCCGCTATCACTGGCGCCGTCAGGGAGATGGTCAGCGGCTTCGCAGGGGGCAAACAGGGATGGATTGTCAATCTTGGCCACGGTAAGACGGCATTTTATACACATGGCGGAGGACCCGTCACTGACATGACTAGGCATTACCCCCGGCGTAAACCCTGATGATCTGAGGTTCTTCTTCACGCAAATCCATGCACAAGCTGGTACATGATGCTTCGTCCATGTCTTTGTTCAGACTTATTTACATATCCAGCATCAGCTTCGAAGCTTGAGAAAACGTCCGAAATGGCTGCAGAGACCAAGATGCATGACCGGAACACGCTCCTGGGCGATTGGTAGTCTGTCGGCTCCCTATTCCCCGATGTCTTCGTACCTGCAATGACTGAGCTCAAGAAGACTTCTTATGCATGTTCTGCACCCACCAATCCTCTGGGTGATCGCGGATGAAGTCCCTCATCAGACCTTCACACTCGGCGCTGCGGACGTTGACCACCTCGATACCTCGGTGTTTGAGATAGTCCTCGCCCCCGACAAAAGTCTCGTTTTCGCCCAGTACCACACGGCCGATCTTGTACAATATGCAGGCCCCAGTACACATGTCGCATGGGGACAGGGTAGTGTACATAGTAGCACCTTTGTATGAAGAAGCGGGCTGGCGACCAGCATCTTCGAGAGCAGCTATCTCAGCCTGTCGACCCCCGTGAGCGACGACCTGACACGGAAGAGTAGTGACTGACATGTATCGTTGGACTTGACTTTTGCAGTCTCATGTTGTGTCCTCTTCCAAGGACCTTACCGTCGGCACTGACGAGGCATGCTCCAATCGGTATCCCACCCTCTGCTGCTCCCTTTTTCGCTTCCTCTACAGCTATCTTGAAGCCCTCGTCGCTTTCCATGTTGACCATTACCAGATGCTGATGGCGATTCGTGTGAGCGGAAGGGCTGGCTTGGCTGTCGATTTGAGCCCTTGGGGATGACATTTCTGCCACTCGTGGACCGAACGATGATAGAGTTGCGGCTCATCCCCGCGCTATCCGTTTGCATCTTAGCGTTGGATACCATCTCGTGGGGTCAATGATGAGGGAAGACTTCTGTCAGGACCGCATAATATCAATTTACAGGCAGTTGGGAAGCAACTAGCCTCGCCCCTGTCCATGACTTTAGAGCGAATCTTCCATCGCAATTATTTACAGCAGTCTGCATGATGTGGTGATCTCGCCGGGTTTCAATCTGCCAAAACCGACCCTCGAAGAAGAAGGAAGCATATCGAAGTAGCGGCAGAAATTCGCGGCTCGGGATCTGCCTGGGCTCAGCGGCAGCCCTTGTGCGTGCAGCTTCCAGGCAAACCAATATTTTCTTCGTCAGCGACTTGAGTTACGAACGTCAACTCGACCTCTCAGAACATTTTCCAAGATTACGAAGTCACGACGGTCATAAATCTGCACTAGGCGTCGCACTGTCTTCTTCACATCGGGCAATCTGTACCAGACCCTGCTTCAGCTGATTGCGAATCCACGACCAAACTTTCACATTCTCCCACCTCTTACACTCACCGACTGAACAAGCCTACTCGGATAGGCATCTCACAGCAGACTCATCATGGTCAAAGATACGAAACTCTACGAGGTGCTCGGTGTCGCTCCTGACGCCAGCGAGGCACAACTGAAGTCTGCCTATCGCAAAGGCGCGCTCAAGCATCACCCAGGTACGAGACAGACGTCCGGCATGCATACAAGGATCCAAGTTTCTGACTTCGAACAGATAAGAACGCACACAACCCCGAGGCGGCCGAGAAATTCAAAGAGCTCTCCGAGGCATACGAGATCCTCTCCGATGCTCAGAAGCGCCAGATTTACGATCAGTATGGCAAGGAGGGACTCGAGCAGGGTGGCATGGGCGGCGGTGGCATGGCCGCTGAGGACCTTTTCAACTCATTCTTCGGCGGTGGAGGTCTCGGAAACCTTTTCGGAGGTGGCATGGGTGGCGGTATGAGGGACACTGGCCCAAAGAAGGCTCGCACAATTCATCACGTTCACAAAGTCAGTCTGGAGGACATCTACAAGGGC
This sequence comes from Sphaceloma murrayae, assembly GCA_002895985.1. Classification (NCBI taxonomy): domain Eukaryota; kingdom Fungi; phylum Ascomycota; class Dothideomycetes; order Myriangiales; family Elsinoaceae; genus Sphaceloma; species Sphaceloma murrayae. The sequence continues at coordinate 328,145 of NKHZ01000025.1, read as the reverse complement.
AAGGTTTCGAAGCTCGCTCTTCAAAAGTCCGTCATCTGCTCAGCTTGTCAAGGACGAGGCGGGAAGGAGGGCGCCGTCAAGCAATGTACAGGCTGCGGCGGTGCGGGTATGAAGACCATGATGCGTCAGATGGGACCGATGATCCAGCGATTCCAGACCGTCTGCCCTGATTGCCAGGGCGAAGGAGAAATGATCCGCGACAAGGACCGATGCCGACAGTGCCACGGTAAGAAGACAGTCATTGAGCGAAAGGTACTCCACGTGCACGTCGACAAAGGCGTCAAGAGCGGAACAAAGGTCAGCTTCTCTGGAGAGGGAGATCAGATGCCGGGCGTGGAGCCGGGGGACGTTATCTTCGAGATTGAGCAGAAGCCACACCCAAGGTTTCAGAGGCGGGGTGATGATCTCTTTTACAGAGCTGAGATTGATCTCTTGACTGCTCTGGCTGGCGGCGCAGTTTACATCGAGCACCTCGACGAGCGATGGTTGACTGTTGACATTTCACCGGGTGATGTCATTGCACCGGGTAAGCTCACATGATGCAAGTGCACTTTTGACAAACGCTAATATGTCACAGGCGAGGTCAAGGTCATTCGCGGACAAGGTATGCCCAGCTACAGGCATCACGACTTCGGTAACCTCTACGTACAATTCGACGTCAAGTTCCCCGATCGTCTTGGCCCAGACGGCGAGGCTATGACGGAAGAGCAGATCAAGGCTCTCGAGAGCGTCCTCCCACCGCGCATGCCTCAGCAAGTCCCTCCCGAGAATGCCATGACCGAGGACTTCTCTCTCGACAAGGTTGAGACTGACAGGGAAGCTGCTCGCGCCCAGCAAGCCACCATGATGGATGAAGACGACGAAGACATGCAAGGCGGAGGAGGCAATGTCCAGTGTCAATCGCAGTAAGCGGGTCTATGAGAGTTCTGACGGCATGAGATCTACGGACTGGAATTGCGACTTGCAATGCCCAGGCGAAAGCATGAAGTATGGGGAGGATAGATTTGCTGGGGCGCCCTTCGACGCCCACAATGAGCTATAGCATCTTTACCAGTTCGGAAAGACAGGAGTTAGCAGGCGCAAGGCACAGTCGAGAGTCAGCGTAGAGACAGTAGACTCTTTACTTCCCGTGGTCACAGACGATGCCGGCGATCTTGCAGGTCTTGTCGAATGAAAAATGACATTTGAAGACTAGGCGATGCACTAGTGGTGACTCGATAGTGATGTTGCCGCCTTCTCACATTACTTTGTCCTCTTCACATTTACTAACATACCTGGCAAACTTCTGGCCCAACGAGACGTCCCCTTGCAAAAATGCCCCTCCCTGAACTCCACGAAATCGACCCCTCCATCTCCCTCCACCTCATCCCATCACTCCTGACCCTCCTCCGCACCCGCCTTCCATTCTCAATACCCCTCTACCGCCGCATCCAATTCGCCCACTTCACCCCTCCAACCCGTATCATCACATCCTTTCCTCTCTCCTCCCTCCCGGCCTCGCCACCATGCCCCTGGTTCGTAGCCTACTCCGACCCAGACCGCGGGCCCGAGACCCAGATCTTCCTCTACGGCAGCTGGGAGACCGCCCGACCAAGTGACGCAGACAACGCCGCTGCCGCCTCGCCCGAATCTCCCAACATCACGGTTTCCAATTCCCTAGATCCCCTCGTCCCGGCCTTACTCCGCGCTCTGGTCCTGAACCTCCGCGACTCCAACCTCTATCACCCCGCCAACCACACGGAGGAGATGAAAGCTCGTATCCGGCTCGACCGCGGCGATCAGGACGTCGAGATCAAGCACCATGCGCTCTTGGGATCGGTGCACGAGACGACCGCACGGATCTTGCAGGGTTTCGGCATTTTGGATCCGGAGTTTGTGGATGACGGATCGCATGGCACGGGGGATCGGCGCGAGGGGATGCCGGAGCGGTGTAACAAGTGGGTTTTTGATCTTGGAAGGGGCGAGGGGCAGGAGGATGAGGAGGAGGAGGAGGCGGGGAGGGGTGGCAAAGGGCAGGTGCCTGGAGCTGAGAAGGCTGGGCTTCCGGAGCGATATAGCAAATGGGTATTTGACATCGAAGACGGAGCTGCGAAGGAGGCTATGGATGATGTGGAGTTGCCTGATGGCCTGAAATGGGGGAGGCTCAGGAAAGGGGATTATGCACTGCTGAGGAGCCGGACGGGGATATACAGGCAGGATCGAACGTTGGAAATGTTGCCATCTGTGGCGATTTATCCTGTAGGAGATGCCGAGGATATTAGACCGATAGGTTGGACCCTACTAGGTGTTGATGCGAGTCTCACAACATTGCATGTGGAGCCGCAGTATAGGGGCAAGGGGCTAGCAAAGAAACTGGCAAGAAAGGTGTGGACAGAGCACCTCAATTGGTATGTCCAGAAATTCATCGAAGACGGAAAGATGGTAACGGAAAAATTGGCGCACGCAGATGTGGCAACATGGAACAAGGCGAGCAACGGCGTTTGCAAGAGCCTCGGAGGCTACACGGAGTGGGGAGACTATTGGTTCAGGGCGGACCTCGACAAGATCTAGGGACGATGGATATCGTGAACGAACAGGGTTACTTGATCTGAATCCATGTCAGTGAAAATCCTCAAGGCCGCGGGAACAAGTTGATGTCTGGATGAAAGGGGTCATGAAAAAATTAGAGTATGTTGCGTTTTGAATCTTCAGAGGTCGAAGACCTAAGGGTTAAAAATGTATAATCATAGAAGGTGAGAAGAAGAAGCTAGGATCACGTACCCAAAATCCAAGATAGAGTCGCGGTGATCACACGCGTTCACATCAATAAGTCGGGGTATTGAAGGCTTTGATTCTGAGTTGTTGTATCGAGCAGCCACGACTAGATGCCCATCTAGTCGAAAAGACCGAAACCCATATCCTCGTCCTCTTCCTCTTCCTCCTCCTCCTTCTTAGCCTCCTCTTTGGCGGCTGGAGCGTCGGAAGAAGCAGCAGCGGCCGCAGGCGCGGCGGCTGCGTAAGCATCGGGGTTGGCAATGCGATCCTTGAGCTCATGAATCGACTCCCACTCGTAGTCGATCTCAATGGCCACAGAGATGGCGTTCTTGTAAGAGTTGACGACAGAGTGCATGACGGAAGGAAGGGTAGGGAAATTGGTCGCGAGAGAGATGGACGCGATGGTGGTAATGGCGGAGCTGAAGGCCTTGAGCAATTGGCTCTCTTCAATGTCCAAGACGGTGGAGTCGAAGGTCTGGCCCTGATCGTAGATCTGCGCGATACCCATGCCATAGGTGAAGGGAGAGATGTTCAACATGTTCAGAAGGGTCGCTTCTGAAGCACCGACTTTGCCGCCAGCCTCGCACACCTTGACGTCAGAGACGATTTCGATGGTACCACGGGCGATCTTTGTAGGAACACCAAGAGCCTGGAAGAAAGAGGTCTTGCCGGGTTCCATACCAGTGTTTCCTGCTGGGACGAACACATCGGCCGGAGCGACAGCACCAGCGCGAGCGGGCGCAGCGACACGGTTTGACAAGATCTTCTCACGGGTCTCCTTGAGATCCTCGTTCGTGAAGACGAAGCCGACGTTGCCCTTGACGAAAGGAAGGAGGCGCTCGTACTCGGGGAAGTCGTTGATGAAGCCCTTCAGAGCACGACGGACCTGCGCGTGTTAGATCCAACCAAAGGCCCATTTTTTCTACGCATACCATGGTGTTCTTGCCCATCAAGACGACACCCTTGCCGCGCAGAGAGATACGGATCTCGTGCATCTGCTGGGACGAGACATTGTCGACGGTGACGATGAAGATGGACTTGTACTCTTCGAGCAGGTCCTTGAGCTTGTCGAAGTAGCCGGCCTTGTTTGCTGACTTGCCCCCCATGTCTATGATCTTTCGACGAGAATAGGGATTTTTCAGGCGAAGTCTTGAGTTGTGATCTGTTGTAGTCGTGGATCTATGTTGCGGTCCAAGATTTTGGACATGCAAAGTTCGAATATCGGTGGCCCATTACCGGAGAAACTCCGGCCTTTGCGCAATTATCCTATCCTGCCTCGCATGCTTCACCATAGTTACTAATAGTTAGATATGAGCGATCTACAACCTTATCAGGCCATAAGGAAGCTCCTTGCGGACAGCGACAATGTCGCTAATGTCTTTGTTGTGGCCTGTGGACCTTCGTTGGTCACTTTTAGACTGCAGGAGTCTGGCGACTCCCCGTCTGTATCAGTGATTTCGAGATGGCGACCCGAAGGCAATGACGATACAGTAGGTAGTATCTCTCCGACAGCAGACTCGTGATCATAGTTCTGATCTGGGGAAGGTAGTTCAGGATATTGGAGAGCCTCAGCAGAAGAAGAGAAAGATCGACTCGTCGAAGTCGACTCATCCAGATGTGATCCACCTTGTAACAGCGCCTGATCATCAACATGTGGTCGCAGTCACGGGAACGGACAAATGCATCAGAGTGTTCTCAGCCAGGGATGGGATCTTGACCGAATTGAGCCAACGGTAGGATCGCTGCAACGATGATACCCTATAAAGCTAATGGGCCTCAGTTGCATGCCAAAGAGACCCTGTGCTGTCCAAATCACTAGAGATGGCAGTACAATCGTATGTGCCGATAAATTCGGCGACGTTTACTCATTGCCACTTCATCCGCAGACAGGCGAGACAGTACCTACCACGGAAAACAAGGGCGATGGCAAGCAGAAAACATACCAGCCAGCCGCGGATGTTACGACTGTACACAGCAAGCGTAATCTAAAGGTACTACATGAGCAGATGCTTGCCAAGGGCAAACCGAGCACATCTACTAAAGAACCCCTGGCGTTCGAACACAAGCTCCTTCTAGGACACGTCTCGATGCTCACAGATCTTCAATTGGCTACTGTCGAGATACAGGGTAAGCTTAGAGATTTTATCATCACCTGTGATAGGGATGAGCATATTCGGGTGTCTCGAGGCATACCCCACGCACACATAATCGAGAACTTCTGTCTCGGACACACGGAATTCATCCATCGCGTACGTCTCATCCCAAAGACTACTCTACTGGTCAGCGCAGGTGGAGATCACTGGCTTGGTGTATGGGATTGGGCTACAGGAAGGCCGCTGGGTCGCAAAGATCTGCGGCGCATTCGACAGGCCTCGAACTCGGAGAAGCAGTCAAAGGATGCGCCGCTTGCTGTAAGGGATGTCTGGCTGGTGAACGCAGATGAAGGGAGCCAGCTCGTCATCATCTCCTGCGAGGGTGTCGATGCCATCATGTGCCTTGAAGCGTCGCGACTACTCGAGTCAGAGCATGGTGGTACTGTGATTGACTGTTCGACCTCTGGACAAATTTTCGACATGGTGGATGTAGGGCTGGGCAGACTGCTCGTGTCAACTCAACACCATGGTCTTCGAACGTGGACAGTTCGGAAAGCGACGGAGGGCATGGTCATTGACCTGCATGATCAGGACAATGAAGCTCTCGAGGTCTTGAATCTTGCGCGGCCCCCTATTGCGAAAGTCGCCTTGGACGAGCTGATGGGCGGCGTGGAGAAGCTACGAAAACGAGACAACGAAGAGGAATAAGGACACTCTCGTTAACCTGTCGTTCATCAGCCCACGGTATTAGCAACAGCGAATGGACTAGATGTCGCAGAGATACGAGCCCTCGATTAGTAACAGACAAAGTGAAGACATCCAAAGCCTCGGCTAGACATGCAAAAATACCGTGATGGAGCGAAGTCCAGATCTCGAACTATTCTTTGCTTGGTAATACTATAAGAGAACGTCATGCGTAATTGTGCGAACTTCAACCTAAAAATTTGACTGTCCAACAACAGGTATTGATTGACATCGACCTTCGCATCTACATCTGGCAACATTCAACTCTTCACCGACTTCATTTCAGACACCGCAAAAGTGGTTGCATCAATCTTCCGCCGATACGGCACCACCGCATTCAGATCCTCTTTCGCCCTCCCCTTCGCAGCAGCTGCGTTCTACAGACCCAGCACTCCTCCGACCTCACCGCTCATCTCCCACTTCCTTCCTGCGTCACCCCCCCGTTCTACACGCACAATGCACTCCAAAGTCGTGATCATTGGCTCCGGCCCGGCCGGCCACACGGCCGCCATCTATGCCGCACGCGCGGACCTCTCCCCTGTACTGTACGAAGGTTTTCTCGCGCTCGGAATTGCAGCAGGTGGTCAGCTCACTACAACCGACGAAGTAGAAAACTTTCCGGGCTTCAAAAAGATCCAAGGCGCGGAACTCATGGATCAGATGCGGGCACAGTCGGAAGCATGCGGAACAGAGATCGTGTCACAGACTGTGGGCAAGGTAGACCTCAAGAGTCGGCCGTTCAAGTTCTGGTTGCACCCTATGGGAGACGAGGAGACTTTGGAGGAAGAGACACATACTGCTGATGCGATCATCATTGCTACGGGTGCCAAGGCGAGAAGACTGGATCTCCCGGGTGAGGAGAAGTACTGGGGGAACGGAGTCAGTGCTTGCGCCGTCTGTGATGGATCGCTGCCGATTTTCAGAGAGAAGCCGCTCGTGGTCATTGGAGGGGGAGACTCTGCGGTCGAGGAGGCGATCTACCTAACGAAGAAAGCAAGCAAGGTGACAGTCCTGGTTAGGAGGGATGTCTTGAGGGCGAGCAAGGCCAATGCTAAGAGATTGACCACGCATCCGAAGGTGGAGGTGAAGTACAACACACATGCAACCCAGATTCTGGGTGAGGAGAAGGCAAGGGGCCTGATGACTGGACTGAAGATCAAGAATTCCAAGACCGGAGCCGAAGAGGAGATTGCCGCGAACGGTCTGTTCTACGCCGTAGGTCACGAGCCAGCGACGGCACTTTTCAAGGGTCAACTGGATATGGATGACGAGGGCTACCTCATCACAAATCCCGGTAACACCCACACGAATATCGAGGGTGTTTTCGCGGCAGGAGACGTGCAGGATAAGAAGTACAGGCAGGCAATCACAAGTGCAGGTAAGTATTGAACTTCTGAGCCGATGCTGAATTCTCGCTGATGTCCACAGGCTCTGGTTGTATAGCAGCCCTCGAGGCAGAGAAGTACCTCGTTGAGCGAGAAGACGGCCCCGAGGAATCAAACCTTGAAAAGGAGGGCGAGGCAAAGAAGGGCAAGTCGGACACGAACGGAGATGTGCCCGAGTACCGATCCAACCCCCTACTGTAGGTGCATTTCAACACGCATCTCCCGAATTTGGGTACTCATCATGTCAGAGCCATACGAAGTCGTCAATAGAGCGTCCATTAGCATATAGATCTTGCATAGAAGCATATTCTGCATCTCGTCACGGCGTTCGTTGGTGTTGCCTTTGCTGAAGCAACTTGGTATCATGCATAAATCATCAATCGTTTCGCCATGTTCCACCATGATTGCACCACGGCGAGAGGCCCACGAGGAGCTGACTGAGCTTCTTGCGGTGCCTTGTGAGGCAGTGGCTGTGAACTCACTTCAGCATTGCCATGGCTTTTTGGAAAGCGTCCATGACACCGACGTAGTGTTCTCGTCGCCTCTCGAGATCCTCTTCTTCCTTCCGCACGTACAATGCCTGCGTTTTGTGTCTAGGATAGTCAGACTCCGTAAAGCTCGTTGCCAACTCAGTCGTACCTCTTGAATGTCCTCTCACCCTCAACATCTTGCCCCGCTCGACACCATTGCTCGAAAAGCTGAATACGTTCAGTGATCTACTTTGTCGGAATGGCAGTATACTCACTCCTTGCAATTGGTTGTATTCATCGAGAACTTGCTCTATCTCTTGCTCCTTCTCGGCGATCATTCCATGATACTTGCCGGCTAGATCGTCCCAATTGAAGCTCTCGAGGGGTTCTTCTACAGCCAAATCTGTCGCATCATCGATGGGCCCGATGTCCTTGTCGTTGGGGCTTGTTGGAGCTGCCTTGTCTGACCCGTTGGCGAATTCGCCCTCTCTGGGCTGAGACTCTTCGTCCATGGCCATAGATCTTCCAGGAGGCGGCCTTGGTGGGTGATGTGATGGTCCGGCGATTCGCGGCCGAAAACCGGAAGTGGATCGCGTGGTCTGACGCGACTCATGACGGAGGCGGATCGAGGCATGTGAACAAACTTGACCTCAAACACCTTTACATGTATAAACACCAAAAGCCAGATCGAACACATAGCCAGCACATCCAAACAATCGCAGATAGCTCACACTGTTCTTCGAAGAGCTTGCATATCCACCATGCGCTACATCTTCCTGCGATGGGAAGATAGAACCTCGCCGTCGTACGCCTCGATTGGTACCTCATGACGATGGAGTGCGACATCTGCTCGAAGTGCTTCGATAAGCACAAGCAGCCGGTGTGCCCTTCATGTGCTCGATCCACTGTATACACGGGACGACTTGGACAGATTAGCGGCCTGCTTGAGAAAGAGAAGCTCCACAACCGGATTCAGTCTGTTCTCAAACCCGCCTCTCAGTTGGGCTCATCCGACATTTCAACAGCATCGCAGGTTGTTGAGCTCACGGAAAGCTCACGCAAGCTTGAGGTGGAGAGACACCGTAGTCAGATCGAAGCCATAGACTCTCGGCTGGATAGTATAAGAGAGCATCAGCGACTACTGAAGGCGCAGATCGCGGACACGAAGAGGGACAACGCTGCTCGATATGAAGAACATGCTTCTAAGAAGAAGACAGTCGAAGCTGCAAGGATTAGGCTGCGAGATGAGAGCGCTGCCCGCCTTGATGAGATAGCTGCCGAACGCAAGAGACTGAATCACAGGCAAGGGAAGGTCCAAAAGCATACCATGGACGGTCGCCGGAAGCTATGTATCGAGACTGCCATGCTAGCAGGTCTGAATCTCAAACGTCGACGGAAGAAGGGCAGTAACACGCACGAGGATATCTACGTTATCGCAGGGATGCCCATCCCTGACCTGCGAGAGCTCAATAGTGGGTATCTCCCAATATCACAAACCCTTCTCCTACTGACCTCAACAGCCGCACATCCAGACTTAATCAATGCATCACTGTCTCATCTAGCCCGTCTCCTGACGACTACCGCACACTATCTTGCGATTCGCCTCCCGGCCGAATTTCTGCCTCCGCACGCTGGCCATCCAAATCCAGCGATCCTGTCTCTCTCGTCGTCCTACAATAAGCTCAAAGATGGCAAGATACGCTATCTCTCCATCTCCAAGCCGGTTCCGCTTCTTGCGAAAGAGGACCCTGCAATCTACAACAACTTTATCGAGGGTATGGTCCTGCTGGCTTACAATATCGCCTGGCTCGCCCGGTCTCAGGGCCTCACTCACTTGAAGACCTGGGAGGATCTCTGCTGCATCGGTAAAAATGTGTATGACCTCTTCTTCGGCGCGCATCTGGACGCCCAGCCAGGATCGGGAGACGAGCCACCTAGGCTCATGTTCGGCGAGTTCTCGCATGCTTCTGCAACAGCGAATCTGAATGGAGCAAAGGCGAATGGCGTAATGCTCAAGTGGGACATGCCGGGTCTGGCGAGGGCGCAAGATACCTTGAAGAGTCATCTCTTGACGGAGATGTCGGGTGCAGAGTGGGAGATGCTGGATGAGAAGGAGTGGCAGGAGGAGAGGGATGACGAGAGGGCTGTGCTGGTGGGAGGGGCGAGGTGGAGTTTGCATGCCGGTGGGGCGAGCAGGATGGGGGCGAGTTACATGACTGCTGCGATGACCGAAGAGGATGATCGTAGGGCGGAGGGCGCTGGACACTCGAGGAATACTAGCAAGAGCAGAGTGAATGAGACGACGGATGGAACGGATAACGACGACGGCACCAAGGGATGGATGAAGCTCAAGGTCAGGAACAATGCGGAGTAGCATCCAGGCGCCGGGTACCATGCTTGACTACGAATATAGACAGTGAAATGCCACGGTGCCAGCGGCATCAATACATTGGATTAAGGATGGATTCTCAAATAACATCACGCTACGGCATTCTCCTCCAGGGTATCAGAGCAACATCAATCATCAACATTCCGCGCTCTCTCACTTCTCCTTCTGGAACAACCCCTTCACCTTCTCCTCCACCTTATGCGCGAGTCCCTCCTTGCCAGCCCCATTCTTGACGTCCTGCCCCTCTGCCATCTTGTGCGCATTCCCCTGACCTCCCCGCCCAGTGTAGTACGCACCCTGATCCTGTCCCCTCACCGCCGTCTCGGGCACGACATCGTCCTCCAGCTTCCTGTCGCTCACGGCTCCGCCCTCCGTGGGCCGCATGCTAGGCGACTTGCCGATGTTGCCCGCGCCCCCGCGGCCGGCGCTGTATTCTACCCCCTTGGATTCGCCGTACACGCCTTCGTGCACGATGCCGCCGTCGGCATAGGTCGAGGCGTCGTGACCAATGTTGCCTGCGCCTGGGAGGGGGTCAGCAGCTGTGCGATAGCAGGATCTGGAGGGAAGGCGAGGCGTCGTCGGCGAGTGACACTTGCCGGCGCATCGAGGGGGAGGGGTAAAACGTACCGCCGCGGCCGGTGGAGTGGATGTCAGACATTGTTACTTTCTACGGCTGTTCGTGTATGTTGTGAGGAAATGCGCTCGGGACGGGGTGTGCGGATGAGCTTGAAGAGGAATCTGTGTGTCAATGGATGATTTCTCTCGCATTCTATTTGTACTTATCTGGACAGCCTTGATTGCGTGGGATGGGTAGACCTGACGTCAGCCATGCATTTCGTAATCTGCTCGTGGCTGACTGTGGCTGGAAAAGCTCGTCTGTGTATGCCGATTTCGGCGGCGACGGGGAACGTGACCTCGCCATGGGGAGCAAGCCAATCCTTGACAATCTCAGCACACCCTCTGTATCTTGCAGGATAAGTTCAAGGCGCCATTCCAACTCGTTCGTGACAATCTTGAATCGATGATATTCCACCCGCGAAAGCTTGAAAACAGTGATACGACGGTTGCGCTTGTGCAAGACACGGTGCTCTCCAGCAGAACAACCAGGGCCAGAACGCAGGAAGTCATGCATACAGGAAAGCGCAGTGGTGATGCGCTAGACAGGAGTTCTGTGCTAAAGAGAGAGAGAGAGAGCTTACCAGCATCATACTTATCATGCTCACGGGGATGTAGCCCCCCTCTTCCGCCCCCACTCACACATCTGCATCTATCTACTGGGCCTGAATACCCGAAAGACTTATCAAACTCCCTTGAGCCTTGTTTTGCCTTCACTGTTTTTTGACCTTTTTACAAGTGTTTTTGGCGCCCCCTGTCACTGAAAAAGCCGCCTGCCAACAACCTTCCAATGGAGCAGAGAGCATTTTGTGTTTCTATCAAGGAAAGGGAAGCAAAGCAGGAAAAGGAAGCAAAGAAGCACCAGCAAGGAAAGACAAAAGAAACGTACCGGATAACGCCTCTGTTCTCCCCTGTCCGGCGGCGACCTCCCATCTTCCACCTCCGCTGTCCCCCAAGACGCCGGGTAACGCCTCTGTTCTCTGCCCGGCGGCGTCGCTCCCGGCTACCCCCACTCTTGTGCCAGATAACGCCTCTGTTCACGGCCTGGCGGCGACCACCACCTCCACCACCACGTCTCACCTCCTGCAGACCCCTGCCATGACCGCTGCCCCACAACGGCCATACCAGCTTTTTCTCGCCAGAGTCCAGGTCGATCCAGCAGCCAGGTGAAGCTACCATCCAGGTCGGGCTACCATCCAGGTGAAGTTGCCATCCAGGTCGAGTTGCCTTCGAGGTCGAGCTACCATCCAGGTCGAGTTACCATCCAGGTCCTCTGCCATCCAGGTCCTCCACCCTCAGGTCTTCTTTCATCCGGGTCCTCTTCCATCCAGGTCCTCCACCATCCAGGTCCTCTTCCCTCAAGGTCCTCTTCCCTCAAGGTCCTCCACCCTCAAGGTCCTCCACCCTCCAGGTCCTCCTCCATCCAGGTTGATCCAGCGACCCAATGTGGGAGACTGCCAAGCTCAATGAGCCGGCCGACTCACACGGGCGGATAGTTCCTGTCGAAGTTGGCGTTGATCTCGGCGAGCCTGAGATACATCTTGCGAACCGGCCTACCCGGCTCTGCAGCTGGCGGTGGCGTATCCGGAACTACCATTCGGTCTCGCATGATCTTACACGCCTCCAGTTGGACCCGTTGGGACTGGCACTCTTGCGAGGTCCCCTTCCAGCTCTCGCAATCGATCCAATTCGATTTGCCGACGGCTTCGAGGTGATCGATCCTGCGCACCACCTTGGAGCGGATAGTCCTGATGACCTGAGCGTTGTCGTCTGTCGGCGTGCATTTGATGCTCCGCGATTGACATTGCCAGTGTGGAGGGATCCTTTCCTTGGTGCTGTTGTCGTACCAGGCTTCAGTCCTGTACTACAAGACTGACTGCAAAAGACCATCTGGGGCGGAGCTCCAGTGGACGGAACGCGTGCGATTCGACCGCACCTTGTCCCTCTGGTAGTGCAGTGCCACTATCCTGCCGTGATGCTCGCACTCCTTGTGATAGAAGAGCTTCGATCCCGAGGGTCGATCTCTCCATGACTTCGGAGGCCTTTCGCTGGTAGTCACGGGCTTGCGGTCCGCGACTGATGGCTGCTGTGGAGTTTTCTCCTGCCTGGTGGCAGGGAGGACAGCGGACGTAGGGCGAACCGACTTTGCCTTGGCCGGAGGCTGATCCTTGGTCTCTTTGCGAACAGAGACAGGCCGTGGTAGTCTTGACTGCCGTGAGGCGGCAGCGTGCACGGCTTTGGATCGGGGGATGGGCTTCCTGGTCCCCGTGGAGCTGAGGACCGACTGCTGAGTATTGACCTGCCGTGGGGCGACAGTGGGAGCAGCGGGAGCCGTCTTGACGTACTTCCGGACCCTTGGCACGACCAAAGTAGGCCGTGGAATCTCCGCATTGCCAGAGGCAAGTGGGGCGGTCTTGGCCGGAGCAGTGCGTGGCCGGGTGACGACGGGAGGTGTCGGCAAGCTTGTCGAAGCCACACGTCGTTGGGCGGTGTGGCGAAGTGCGCGAGCTTGGGCGTCGAGTGCCGCGAGGCGGGTTGACAAGGTCTCTGGAGAGACCTTGGCTCGACGATTCACAAAGGCAGCGACTGGAGCCTTTGGCAGACCGGCAGGCAGAACACTTGTGGCAGCAAGTGTCTGGCCTGATGACCGGGTCGGAACGTTGGGATGAGCCCCTAGACACCCTTAGTGATTGTTCACTGATACCAGTAGGTGGCTACGAGGGGTAGGAATGCCCGCGCCGCAAGTACAGCGGGATCACTGAGCATGTGATTGATGGAGAGAGATCACAATGAATGGGGCATTCTCTTCGAGTAGGTACTTGATCAGCTGTGGAAACAAAGGGAAAAGATGCTTACTGGAAATAGCCCGCGATCCCGAAGCAAGAGTTGCTGCCGGAGCAGCTGTCCAAGAGGATACAGCAGCGGTGTTGCGCATTGTGATGATAATGTTTGCGATGGTGGATGTGTGTGTGTGATCTACGAAGCGCGTTAGATTATCACCGACAATGACTTCCAAGCTTTTGCTCGACGATGATGCTCGACGATGATGCTGGACGATGATGCTGGATGAGGACGGTGATGCTGGACGATGATGCTGGACGATGATGCTGGACGATGATGCTGGATGAGGACGGTGATGCTGGACGATGATGCTGGACGAGGACGGTGATGCTGGACAATGATGCTGGACGATGATGCTGGACGATGATGCTGGACGATGATGCTGGACGATGATACTCAGGGGAACTTACATGCGGTGCTAATGAAACAGAGTTGGGAAGAGTGTTGAGAAGAGTGTTAAGAAGAGAGTTGAGATGAGAGATGAGATGAGAGAGAGGAAGGAGTGAAGCCTGAGACGAAGGCTTATATCACAAACATGCTACCGCTTTCAGGAGCTTAGTCAGGTAAGTCTGTCAAATGCAGGTCATCTTCTTTAGTCTCGTGCATGAAGCCGTAGTGGGGCGTTCCCCTGGAGAACATTGCCTAGGTAGATGAAAGACCCGGCGATGGGGATGCAGAGGCACACATGCATTGGGATGAGTGGGAATCACTGTAGGTCAACGGCAACCTTGAAATTTTGTTTCGAAGACAGAGTCACACGATGTCAGCGATGGGAGTATCAATGATAAGTCCCATATGTACCCTTTGCGGATGAAGGATTAGGTAAGGTATGGAAACTGCGGAAACTCCCTCCCGGCACCAGGTTGTGGACAGCAACGGGCCCCATCCATCGCGTCGCGTCGACAGCATCACGCGCACCAAATTTCAACACGAAGATGCTGGTAGTAGTAGCCTGCTATTGACAGCGATATGCTTGGGCGGTCCTTGTCAACAATATGGTCTTCTGTATGAATAATTTCAAGAAACGTGAAAGCACACATGACCTGCGCGTAACGTTTAACTATTCATGGCTTCAAGTTCTCTACATCTTCGGGCAAGATCATGAATATGATCATCGCGACTCTCCGGGCTCAGATCCTGCAATGCCTTGTCCAGCTCGTACAGGTAATCTCTGTTCTCTCCACTTGGACCTCGGTGCGCCAGAATATGCTCCGCAAGACTTTGCACGCGTTGAGGGCCCACGAATTGAGGATTGTCTGGCAGACCTATATATACCAGGCATCTCACCGGGACTGGCAGAGCTTCTTGCGCCTGGTATGTGGGCGATGGTACGAACGGCACATACTGCATGCTATAACCATTGATCTCTCGGATATCCAGATATTCTTGGACTTCTCTGACTTTGGGCGCTGGTATCCGGTAGGCAGCCCCCCAGGTCAATGGCGGTGCATCGGCGTGCTATCGTTGATTCAGCTTCTATAACTCGTTCGGTGATGCACATCCTTACCTCATCCGCTAAGGTCTGCCAGAATTTACGATCGAGAAGCGTCACCACTCGTCCCGGGGCCTCAGGAGTCCCACGATGATCTTCACTTTTCCATGTCAGACGCGAGCCGGAACACGATGCGTGATGCGATCACACCTTGCCTGCGAAGGTTTAGAGTTCAGTTCTGTCACGATCGCCCTTTCCCTGCACACCTACCTGCCAGAATCTTCGAACGTAGCCATCAACGTATCCAGGGATGCGCAAATCTTGGGCGATCCATCAGCAACCCATGTGAATCAATCAAATAGGTGTCGTCGTCACCATAGTGAGGAGGAGGTTTCCAAATAAGGCTTCTTTACTGGGAATCAATGGAAGGCTTGGATGTTGTATGATTTGCTGCGATCACTTACCCGTAACCGAACAACCACAAATCCCCCCCTACTGTCAGCGCAGACATTTGAGTAAAAGATCGAGGACTTCCGAGAGAGGAAAGGATGCATCTCGCATCTCGAGACGATGAAGTGAAGTCGTCTTGACTTTCCACTATTCCCAATGTGATTCACTCAGGCGCATCAGGAGCAAGTTTAACCGATCTCCACTCTCCTATAGCTGCTCAACTATTCCCAACACTGAACCATCTTGCATCTGTTTCCCCTACCACGTTCTCCGCCGCTTCACCGCGGATGGCAGTGTGATGGTGCCATGAGATCGATAGCGGGCCACCCATGCCCGCCGATGCAGGACCAGCATGCTCACCTTGCGTCTCATTCACAGAGCGGGTAGATCACACGTCCTCCAAAGATGCCCGATACAGCAGAGCTCTTCATGGTACCAGCTTTGGGCAGGCTCGACATATTCCACAAGCTCTTCGCCGCGATCCATAGAGCCCAAAACAGGCACGACCACACCGATACCTGACGAAGCTCATCCAATCCTCTCCAAGAGCATCTTTTACTTCGAAGCTGGCTATGCGCTCTTCGCGAAGCGCCCTTCCCGGCCCTTCCCTCCTCCATTCCTGTCTCCTCCTTCGGGATCCTTTTCCGATCCGCTTAGCACTCACAACCAGTCCCGCGATAGGCGACCCAAGGTCAATGGGCAGATGATACGTGGGATCACCAACGGTGACGACGCTGTTCTGGTCAGCGACAACTTCATATGCGCCAACGATGGAGTAGGAGCTTGGGCTACCAAAGAAAGGGGCCATGCGGCGTGAGAAATGTCCTAACAGTCTGAGAAGTCTATGCTGATTGTGTTTTCCAGCCTCTGGTCTCGACTCTTGCTCCACTTCTGGGCTCTCGAAGCAGAGCGAGACGGCTACGGCGAGTCTTCGCAGCCCGACCCTATCAAGTACCTGGACGCCGCTTACGAAGCGACGAAAGAGGCCACTGCGTATCCCAACGAGTGGCTGGGCACTACTACAGTCAGCTCTGCTCTGCTCTCTACCGACCACAACAGCGATCCATTCCCGGTGGTTTACGTGACGCAGCTGGGGGACTCCCAAGTCCTGGTCCTCCGTCCCAAGGACAAAAGCACAATTTTCAAGACGACAGAGCAATGGCATTGGTTTGATTGCCCTCGGCAGCTGGGAACAAACAGCCCCGATACACCACGAAGTAACGCACAGATGGACAAAATAACAGTCGAGGAAGGTGACGTGGTTCTTGCTATGAGCGATGGAGTAGTGGATAACCTTTGGGAACACGAGGTCGTTGAGAATGTGGTGGAGAGCATGGGCCGGTGGGAGCAGGAGATGAAGCCGAAAGTCGAAGACAAGGGGGAGCGCAGCGAAGCCGCGGGCATGAGATTCGTTGCACAGGAGCTGGTCAAAGCCGCAAGAAAGATCGCCGAAGACCCATTCGCTGAAAGTCCGTTCATGGAGCGAGCGGTCGAGGAAGGCTTGAGTATCGAGGGCGGAAAGCTCGACGATATATCTGTAGTGGCCGCCATTTGCAGGAGAAGGGCCGACCACTAGGAGAGATCATCATTGCACACTACAGCACCACGGCTTCATCGTTTTGGATAGGCGGGTGGCAAAGTACGGCGTTGGTATGGCTTATCCGTGGGTGTCATGCGTCATGAATCTATGATATTCTCTCCCATAATTTGCTCGTCACGCGGGTCTCCGCCTCACAAACTCCGCAAGATCGTCCCTCGTTGCTACGCCCAACACGAACCTCCGTCCAGCGTCTGTGACAACAGCAAAGTCCTGTCTCCCCGTGCCATCGGTCCCCTCGAAAAACGCTTCCAGCTCTTCCAGTGGTGTGTCCATGCTGATGACCTTGTACTTTCTGGCTTTGCGTTGGAACTTTGTCATGGCTGCTTCCACCGTGTCTGCCTCCTGGACCTTCCTACCGCTCAGCAACTCCTTCAGCCTGGGTATCGACAAGTATCCCAAGAGCGCTCGATCATCAGGCGAGACGACCGTGAGATGAGTGTAGTCGCGCTCGAAAGCGGTCATGAGAGCATGCGAGATGGGCGCCGTAGGAGATATCGAGAGAGCTGGCGGTGGATCAAGGTCCTCTACCGTGGCCTGTAGAGCGCACCATAGTCAGCGGGTCAGGTCTCCTTAGGGTTGTGCAATGATGGAATGAATGTACCCCGCGATATTTCTTCGCCCATTCCGAAATCTGATCCTCCGGCCGGGACTTACCACCGGTCGTGTCTTGCGGCGGTATAGAGGATGAAGCCATCATCCCAGTGGCCTTCTCAGTGGCCTCGAGTACTTCTTCCGACCAATCTTGTCAGGGAACCAGGTGGTTGTTGATCTGCGACCACTTCCGTGCCAAAATCACAAGCCACGAGGTCCGAATTGGGTGTGGTCAGAGCTCGCTGGGTGTCGATCTGGTGGGGCACGTCATAACTTGCCTTGCTTGGAGTGAGCTCCTGCTCGCTTCCCTGCCTTGCTTATCTCCGGACGATGGTCATCCTCCTCGCGCCCTCGCGTAGACGTTCGTAAGTGACTGTAAGCTTCCTTTGTGCATCTCTCCACCTCAGCCAGGCTATTCGTTTTGACGAGAGGACACCACGCGGGGAACACGGTGACTGCTAGATCAGTAAGCACTATCACCAGTGAGCAATCGACTATATACCACGTGATGCCTTCACTCTTTCCTGGGCTCGAGGCCTTGAGCCTGACTCTTGGGTCTCTGATACCTCGGAACGCGTGTACCGACAACTCCCAACTAGCAACTAGCAAAACCACTACGTTCAACCGGCGTGACATCTTCCAGACATGGAGCGTGGCCGATGATGCTAAGCAGACAGCGAAGCACCTTGGTGACGTCGCGGCGAAAGACTTTGAGAAAGCAAGCGCTACTGCTCAAGCCAAGGCCGGGCCCATTCCGCTGTACTCTGGCAAGTACTTTGCCGCCTGCACCTTTGGCGGTCTCCTGGCCTGCGTAAGTCGGATGCTGATGATGTCTGACAAAGCTAACGAGATCAGGGCGTCACGCATTGGGCTGTGACGCCCCTTGATTTGGTCAAATGCAGACGACAAGTTGACCCGAAGATGTACAAGGGCAACTTTGAAGCTTGGGGGAAGATCCGAGCTGCGGAAGGGGTCAGGGGTATTTACACGGGAGGATCACCGACCTTCTTTGGCTACTCGGTATGATCGAGTAGATGTCATTCCATCGGTTCCTAGCTAATGCGCATGCTAGGCTCAAGGTGCCTTCAAGTATGGCTTCTACGAGTTCTTCAAGAAAAAGTACGCCGATCTTGCCGGCGAGCAAGCAGCCCATCAGTACAAAACCGGTCTCTATCTCGCAGCTTCTGCTTCCGCCGAATTCATTGCCGACATTGCCCTCTGTCCACTCGAGGCTGTCAAGGTCCGTATGCAGACCACAATACCGCCATTTGCAACCGGCACTCTCAATGGCATCTCCAAGATCACCGCTACCGAAGGTTTCGGAGGGTGAGTTTGCAACGATCAAAGCAACCCTCTGTCAATGCTGAATTTGTCTTAGGCTCTACAAAGGCCTCTATCCACTGTGGGGCAGGCAGATTCCGTATACGATGATGAAATTCGCCAGCTTCGAGACCATCGTCGAGATGATTTACCATCGTTTGCCCGGTCAAAAGTCAGACTACGGAAAAGGAGCACAAACGGCTGTCTCGTTCTCCGGAGGCTATCTAGCAGGCATCCTGTGTGCAATCGTATCTCATCCCGCCGATGTTATGGTCAGTAAACTCAACGCAACCCGGAAGCCTGGTGAAGCGTTCGGTGCCGCCATGGGCAGGATCTACAAGGACATCGGATTTGGTGGCTTGTGGAACGGCTTACCGGTGAGGATCGTCATGATCGGTACCCTGACAGGGCTGCAATGGATGATCTACGACTACTTCAAGATCTTTATGGGACTGCCGACCACTGGGGGTGCGGCTTCTCCTGCAGAGCAGAAGGCATGAAAGACGAGCGGATGGACGAGAGAGCGGAACGGCTTGTCATCCGCTTGGTGATTAGGTACACAGGACAATAATGAATCTCCACTTTGGCAGACGTAGAGCTTACAGGGCTTGTACCGCGAGACGTTCGCTTGAAAGACCACCAGGCACGGGATGGGCTCGGCTCGAGCTTTGTCCCGACATAATCCAATCCGAAAGTCACCAAGACGCTGCATGTCTGAAGATACATCCTGGCGCCTCTCGAACGCCGTCTCCAAAGTTATGTCAAGGTACCACACATATGAGCATATACGCACACCCCTCGTCACCTTCGTCGACTTGCAAGAGGCTGAAAACAGCAAGACAGTACTTTCAGGAAGCCCTCGTCAAGATCCAGGCCATTAGTTTGTTCGATGAGGCCACAAAGGGCATCCGTCAACCAGGCTTATTCGAGCCATCGCCTCTTGTCTGCGTCACATCGCTTCTTATTGACGACCAAACCCGAACTCTTGATCAAGGGGTAAAATTGAACGAGATGCTGACTCAGCGAATTGCAGTCACAGTATGTGGTTCACCGCGCGTATGCACATGATCTTCTCAATTATGAATACATATCCTGTATGACAACACCATGCTGAAGCTTCTGCCTGCTTGTCTCTGCTTGTCATCTTCGCAAGGCTAGTCGTCGATCAAATGTATATCGGGAGAAGGACATTTCTCTAGACCAGATTCGGCACGGAGCAGCGGCAGAAGTTGAGATTACTTTCCGTAAGCAGACGCTGAAGCCTCCGATTCTACCTCCGTATCTCCCTAGCGGATACCTTCGTTTGGCATAATAATTGACGTTCGGGAAGCTGGAGAAAGACTGTAAAGAGGATATCTTTCCCAGTCTCCACAGATATATTCCCAGGTAGGTGGCGAGATTCCACTCCAGACCTTTACTCTTTTCATGAGATCTACCGTACTCTCGCATCCCTCATGATGAGATCCTGGCTTGCTCTGTCATCTCTTCTGGTTGTAGCATCTGCGGCCATTCTGCAGAACGGCCAGCTTCGAGAGAATCCTTACCCCGGTCAAGCCACATTCGTAACAACAGCATTGGACAGTACGACATGGAAGACGTACCAGCCCAACGCCACAGAAATTTCGTACAAAGGCCGCTGGGATAGCAAACACGTATCCTGGTGGTCTGCACCCGGTCTGAAGTTCGGCTTCACGGGATCAAATGTTGCACTAAGCTTCGGACAGTACACCAGCGAGGGTGTGCTTGTAGCATATCGAATTGGCGGACTTGACTGGCAGTTCTCAAACGTCACGGCAAACGCGACATACCAATTCATTGACTCTTCCACCCCTGGAGTCAATCTGACGGCGCCGGGGGAGGTCTTGGCCTTTGAGCTGCGCGTCACCAACTGGGCGTATGGCGTGCAGCTCGCAGGTGTACATATCGATACAGACGCGTCCTTGACTAAGCTCCCGGACTTTGGGCGACGTCTCGAGATCATAGGCGACAGCTTGACCGCTGGACAGTACCAGACGTACGAAGGCGTGTCATCTTGGGCATGGGGTCTCTCCGAGGGACTCGGACAGACCGAGTTCTCTACCACGGTATTCAAGTCCAGTTGATCAGCGGTCAGGATCTCCTGCTGATGATATCAGGCTTACCCAGGCATCTGCCTGACAGACAAGAACTGCTGGGGCAATCCCCACGGCCAGACCTACCAATGGTTCAAGGCCTCGGACACGTCCTATCGAGCCTCCCAGATCTGGGGCGACGACCCCGAAGACTGGGACTTTGCCTCCCACCCAGCGGCAGACCTGACCCTGATCAACATCGGCACCAACGACAACAACACGGCCAACAACGTCACGCAAGCGGAATTCTACAATTCGTACCTCGAACTGATCGACGGCATCCACAAAGTCTGGCCTACCACCCAGATCGTGATCATGGTACGTACATCTCTCCCTCCTTTTCCTCACCCCCGGTTCATCCGTCCGTCCGTCCGTCCCCGTCCCTCTTATTGCATTCTGTCGCATGCAAGAACCACGTCCTGACAATTTATTTTTTTTAACCGCCCCTCTTCGCCTCCAGACCCTGCAATTCTACTTCTACCAATCGGGTACCACCTACAAACAATCCCGCGGCTTCGTGGACGAGATCCTCGCCGTGGACGAGCACTACAGGGGCGCGGGCTTCGTGCACCTCTTCGACACAAGCGGCATCCTGGCCCACAACGACGTCGGGCCGCAGTACCACCCTACTGACGTCGGGGCGTTGAAGATCGCGACGCACCTGATGCGGTACGTGAACATGAAGTTCGGATGGGAGCTGTTGGCCGAGGGTCCGATGGTGCAGAGCGGGACGCTTTATTGGAATGATCAGAGTGGTTACTGAGGCCTTGGGGGATTGTTGCGAATTCCTATGTACGCGATCAGGGCAGTGCGGTAAGCCCTGATGCCCCAGGTCATGGTCGTGCAAATATTCGTCCTTGCGGTCAACAGACACCAGACTCCGAAAAGGAAAAAAAAAAAAAAAAAAGAGCAACGACGACGTGTCGAAGAATTACAATTTGGAATTACCATTACTTAATTCGCTCCAAGTCGTAAGTATCAAGCAATAGTCCTGAGCCAAACACTCTCCTTCCTTCGGCTTCTCCCCCGTCTCTGTACATTCCCCCTCCCCATCCCCCTCGAACTTCAATCATGCAACCCAAAAGCCCTCCTCAACCTCCCAAACCTCTTCTTCTTCGTCACAAGCCCATTGTTCCCCCCACCACCCTTCCCGACTTCAGCACCACTGATACTCCTCCTTTCCAACTTCGGCCTCGCCTGCATCATCTTCACCCTCCCACTCTCCGTTACTCCATCGCTACTGGCCGGTCTCTCCTCCTCTGCCAGCGCAGCCGGCATGGTAGGCCTCTCGAGCGGGGTAAGGGGCCACTTGTCCGCCTCCGCCACCGCAGTTCCATCCTCGTCATCCTCTCTCAGACTTGGCATCGCTTTCCCCTTCGCACCCGCTCCGTTTTCATTGACGACGACCCCTTCCGCCTCTGCAGCCGAGCTAGCACTGGCAACACTGAATCCGCTCTGCGCCGATCCAGCCCTCTGCAGTTTCGGCGCGTGTCGTCTCTGCAACTTGCCCCTGGGACTACTAGGGCTCGCGGGGGGTGACATCTCGCCTCCTCCTGGTCTGGCACTATTCACAGACGCGAGGGAGCTGGACGAATTCCGCCTTCCAAACAGCGAGCCCAGCAGGCCTTTTCTCCTCGTAATGGGCGCGTCCGTTTTGCTCGCGGGAGACGCTGGCGCCGAGAGCGGGTCGGTCTGCAACGTGACTCGTTTCTGCACTTTTCCTTTCGGGGTACTGGGTTCTAAGAGACTCTGATTGCCCGTCATGCTCGCGACGTTCTGGCGGGCGGTGGCCATTGCCTTTTCGATATCCGTCTGCGAAGGTACAATGGGTTTGGCGACGGTGCGACCGCTGTCACGTTTCGCGCGGCGACGGCGCGAGAAGTCGTCGTCTGAAGAGTCGTCGAGATCGGTCGAGTCTTCGTGGGCGGTGTTAGGGGTGCGGGGGATGCCGCGAACGGGGGTGAGGTCGGCAGGCATATGGCGCGGCTGGTCGTCCTCGTCGTCCGAGTCGGCGAAACGGCTGCGAAAGCCGGAGTTTGCTCGACGGGCGGGCGCAGACGCTTCGGCTTCAGAATCCGAGTCTGCGAAGCGGGACTTGAAGGATTTCTTCGTGTTGGTGGGGGCGGAGACTGGAACAGGGGACGGTGATTTGGATGCTCGCGAGAAGCCAGACATGCTGAATTTACCAGACGACTTGGCACCTCTATCCTTTGCAATGCTGTTGTTACCACGTAAAGTTGGCCCTTCAGGAATGGAGGTACCCCTGAGTGAGGTGCGGAATTGATTTCGACCTGGTTGTGGCGAGTCAGGCGGCGGTGATAGCGATCTGAGACTCCATCTGCCTGCACTTGGTGCAGCAGCTTGCGAGGAGGAAGGTCTGCGCTCTCTGTCCGTATCAACAGAGGCCGATCGCATTGATCGCTTCATTGTGTATCGTCCGGAATCACTTGCACTGCCCCTTCTGGGTTTGCGTCGGAAACTTGACTCGGAGTCCGAGTCGTTGGTCGGAACCACGGTAGAGGGTTGAGGCTTCTGAGCGAGCACCGGTGTCTGTCGGGTGCTTGACCCTCCTGCAGATGCTGGTCTCATTGTCTTCTGCTGGAGTGCTGATCTTGGAGTCGAGGTGAGCTGTTGCGATTTTGGCCGTTGCGGCTCTGGCGGAGGCCCGCGCATGGACTTGCGGAATGTAGTTGGCCGCTCCTCAGCCACAATGGGTGGCGCCTCGCGCATCGAGCCGCGCATTTGCTTGGCCGGTCGTTGTGCCTGGTTTGTCGCGTTGGTCTTTGGCTTCGATTGCCTGAGGTCGATGTCCTGTTCAACAACAGGCTTTGGCTTCTGCTTCGTCTTCTTGACCTTTGGCTGCGCCAACGCCGGAGCAGGCTCTTCGGTAGTGAGCTGATCAGATTCACGACGTTGCAATTGCGCCTTCTGACTACTCCAATACGCGCTTGTATGAGTCCAGTCTTTGCTGTCGGTACCTGGAGTACCTAGCTCGGATGAAGAATCGAGTAATGGAGTTGAAACAGCAGGTGACATGGCCTGCTCCGACTTGTGTGATGTTGGTGGCACCGGGCTCTCCACTATCGCGTCTAGAGAGGCATAGCCGTAAGGATCAAGCTCGGAAGGATCCTCCGCGGCGTCGCTGAAAGCAGCACTGTCGTCAGAATCAGACTCGTCCGGAGGTTCGGCAGCGAAAATCTCCCCGGAACTTGATGCTTGCTGCGTCTCGTCAGCGGGCACAGTCCCGTCGTCATCCTCGGCATCGTCCCAGCTACCAGGGATGACCTTGCGTGTTGGCTTGGGCTGGACATCGGCTGGGTGATTATTGTCTTGAGGTACGGTCGCGCCTGTCGGAGCTTCCTCGGTTGCTGGGGTCGCTGGCAGAACTTGTATGTCAGGTACATGCAAGACAGCAGAAGTTGCGCCCACGGATGTGTTTTCCATAGCGCTTTGTCGCCGAGACGGCCCCTTCGTGGATTCCTCGTCGTCGTCATCATCAGAGCTCTCACTGTTGTCCGAGAGTTGACCAGTCCCCTCGACAGATGTGACTTCGGGTGGGAGTGGCTCATTCTCATCCCTGGCAGGCCTACTGTGGGCATTGACAAGGATGGACCCGACGGCATGATCGCTAGAGGCTCCCTGAGGTAGAGTACGATCATGTAGTGTCGATTCCTGCAGAGTCTCGGTGACCTTCTCGGGTGGCTCGGGCTGGCTTCTCCGTGGCGTTGAAGTCCTGACGCTGCCAAAAGAGGGCAGAGCCGGTCGCGGCTTCATTATTTCGTCGTCCAAGTCTCCGTCTGACAAGGCGGGAGATGACGAACCCTTGGAGCCTTTCCGCCCGTTTGTATGGAGCTGTTCCTCCTTGGGGGCATCGTCGAAGCTGACGCGAACGCTCTTCTTCCGCTTGGCGGCTTTGATGCCGTCCTGTGATGTCATGGACATTGTATCGGAGGTGTCGCTACCGGAAGGTTTGTTGAGTGGGGTGAAGGTAGTCCCCGGCGAGTTAGTGCGTATCGATGAAGAGGGCGAGTGCTTAAGGGCAGACTTTGCAGGTGAGACTGATCGAGGGGGGGGATTGTGCCTAATTCCAGATGGCGTGTCGACCAGATTCGCGCCGAAATGTGCCGATCTCTGGTGCTCGGGCACTTCCAAGCTTGCTGGGCGAAATCGCTGCGGTGGTGAGCCTGCGGATGAGACAGTTGACACGACTGATGCCTGCCTCGATCGCGATTCGAATTGACTTCTTTGCTGTGAGCGAGGAGTGGGCGACAGGGCGGGATACGGGCTATCCTGGGACTTTCGGTTCCAAGAATCGTCCTTGTCCGATTCTGGCTCTTCCATAACCACGGACGGTTGCTTGTTGAGAGTGTGAATCGGTCTCCTCGCATTTGATGATGGTGAAGGCGAAGTTCGACGTCGATCCGAGTCCGAGGCATCTGCATCTGCTGTTGCAGGCTCGACCGGAGCCGATACAGGATTCGCCTTTGGTGATTCTGTGTTTCTGGGCTGCTCTGATGTCTTCTGTTGCTGTTCACCAGATTGCTGATGTGACGGTGCTGACGATTGCACTGCTGTGCCATAAGGTGTTGTGTTCAGCGTTCCCTTTGCCAATTTAGCTCCAGGGGCTTGCGCTGATGCCTTCTGCTTCTTCTTCTTTGAGGGGGACCGCGCGACGGATTGGAGACCGGCTTCGATGCCAGATTTCGTTCCTGGTGAGATGGAGGCAGCTGATTTGGGACGATCGAGAACGGATTGACGCGGGGCGACATTTATTTCCGTTGGCGCGCCAAACCAAGACCCTTGTGTCTTCGGCCTGGTTGGCGATACAGGAGAGTCGTCGGCGGAAGGACTCATTGGTCTTGAGAAGTTGACCGAGCGATTGCTCCCGTCTTTGTCAAGTTCCTGTGCGGGCAGTCCAGTGGGTTGGTACACCTTGACAGGCGCAGGTTTCGCTCTCGGTGTCACACTTGGCTGCGCCGCCGTCCTGGAAACAGGTCTTGATACGGGCATGGCGGGAACAGGAGGCGCATCTTCGGCGGCGGGTCTTGGAGCAAGGGCATGGGGAGAGGCTCGCCCTGGAGAAGGGGATCTGAAGGATCGCTCTGTCATGGAACCCTGACTGCTCCTACGCACAACTGGCCGTTGGCCTTGTCCGGTAATGACACTCCCACTGCCATTGGAAGATTGCGACCCCCTGCGGACCATGCGTTTTGTCTGGATGTGCGATATGGGTTCCGGGGTAGTAGTGTGAGATCGCAAGGCTGCAGCAGCCGCGGCCGAGGACAAGGTGGCGGTCGAAGCACTATTTCGGAGGAAGGCACTACTGGCGGCAGTAGCTGCAGCGGAACTGACGGGGGCATTGTGGTGGACCTGGAACTGTGTCAGCTGTTATCATACGCCAGTGGCTCGGTGCACTCGTACCTGGCCGGTCGACCCGCGCCGACGGGCAAAGAGGCTCGGCATGGTGCTGGAGATGGGCAGGCGAGCTCAGCTCAACGCAGAAGAGAGGGCCTCGCGTCGTGTTACCGGCCTAGGACCTGAGGGAGGGTGACAAAATGTTGCGCGACCTGAGGGTTGGTGGACGACGGGGTATGCGACGCGACTGGATGGCGTTCCCGAGCAAAGATCATGTTTGAGCGGGCTTTGTGGGTGGTGTAAAGGATGCTGGGGTTGTTGCTGGCATTGCTCGTCAGTAGATGACAGTGTGGTCTTTTGCAATGCAGGTGGAGTGGGCGTGGTGCAGCACAGAGTTTTGGTCGTATGATGCTGGCGGGCGCAACCTCAGACACTGCTCCCTCACTCTCAAGATTCGAGAGGCCAAATCTGAGTCGCACAGATGCAAATGTTCGTCATCGCAAGGCGTCGCTGGCCAATCACATGACGGTCCTCGGATGCATCTAGTTTCTCTAGTTTCACCAAGGCATCACGCCCGCTTTCTTTGAGGCCTCATTGTGTATAGATCCTAGGCATCTCTTCTTGTATCTCTCGTGTCCGATCTCTCGTTTCCGATACTATGACAAGGGTATAATCGCGACACCGTGCAAGTTCATTGCTATATGACGCCGTACATTTCGCAATTACATGGAGGGTATCGTACAACAGGTGAATCACAACAAATCTCATCTCATGGCCTCAAGTGTTTGGCCGTATCCAGCTGGCGTCCTCGCACGTTTCCGCAGTACTCTGCCAGCCAAAGGATGTCAACTTCTGTATGTCCCAACCAGAGACGAAAGGCTGGTCGGATTCCGAAGCTTTCCCTTGCTGCACGTGTTTACCAAAGCGACAGATAGAATGGTGCCAGGAGTATTGCAGGCATTCTGGATCGGCAAGGCAGGCCGTCTCGCAATCGCTCGCTGACACATTCGATGGTATTTCGTCATGCTGCTCTTGATCGGCTAAATTATCCCAGTCCTCTCTATGTGGCTTATCGCGGATGTCGGGAAGGGTGAAGCCAAGGGTGGTCGATTGCACGATGGGTTTCTACACAAATTAGTGACAGTGGCAAGGGTTCAGCTTCCGTACCCACCTCGCTGTAAGGTCGCGTGCGTTCCCACTTCCAAAGCCGTGTCATCAATTCAGGAGACAGACGGTGGATGGCCACGAGAGGGATGCACCACCGCTCCTTGTCGAGTCTCAGGGTGTGCAGCTCGTCTCCCGCAAAGGTCGGATACAGTGCTTCCAGCCTTGTGCCTGTCCTGTCCTCAATCGCGTAGGCGAGGACTGCATCACCGCAGCAGTCGTCTTTGATCCATTGTTCGTACTGCACGCTCAAACTTGTCTTGTACTGGCCGATGAAGCGGTGCATGAGTCCCTGGGACATCACATAACCAGCACCGCCATACGCGAACCGTATACCATCTCGGCCAGGAGATGGCGATCCGATGTAGTGTGGTTCAATCGGATCGAGCTGGTGCAGCAATCGGAACAAGCTGTCCCAGAACCAATACGAATCTGTTTCCAGGAAGACATACCAGCGGGCATGAGGTCGCATCCGATAAGTCCGCTCCACCATGGGCAAGAATTTGAAGCGATCTAGCTTCCAGCCCTCGCCGGTTTTATCCACGCTACCCTTCTCCTTGTATTCCTTTTTCTGCGCCAGATATGTGTCAAAATCCGGATTCTCGTGGGTGTACGACTCTGGCAGATCCGCCAGTACGTCGATGACCTTTCGAGACCCAATGACCGTCTCAACATCCGAGAAGATCAGAATGTTTGGGATGCATGACGTGACTGTGTCCAAGTGGGCTTTCGTCTTTGCGGCTTCTCCTACGCCGGTCTTTACCACGACCTGCACTCGACCCAGCAAGTGCACAGGGAACCCCTCGCACAGGTCAGCTTGTGACTGCTTGGGGCTCGCTTTGAGAGGCGGAAAATACGGTGGAGTGTACGTCGAGTAGTGTCGTGTATCCCGGTCGGTGTAGTATGGCGATGTTCTATAGTTGAAAGGATTCAAGTTCGCGGAAAGCGGCAGAGTGGAATGCCTGTCCAAATGTCGAAGGAGCAAGATTCCGGATAGCACTAAGAAAACAGCGAAAACAGTGTATGGCCTCCGCGATAATCGCCAACTCGATATCTTGCGCATCAGCGAGTGCAACATGGCTCACCGGCCGAAAGATTGCTTGGAGGGAAAACAATGCAACACGAGATCCCTAATCTCAACATCCGGATGATGCCCTGAGCCCTACCTACTGTATACCTCCTACACCAGTCGCCAAGCTGTGGTCCCTGTGGCACGACTTCCAGGTCCACACTGGGGCCATTCCCCATGCTTATCTCGCCCTCGGTTTTGCCTCTCAAGTCCAATAGCACTGGCCGAGGAAGCGCAGCAGCCTCCAGCGGAAGGCCAGCAATCCCTGTTTGTGCATGCGGCGCGGTTGTCTGTCGCCCATTCTTGTGAACTGGCGGTTTCAGATAGATTGTAGTAGATCCCTTCAAAGTTCTGTTCCTCGAGCAATCCTTTTAGCTGGTAATGGCTCGACCGTAGGCCATCTAGCAGTTGACAAGAGCTTTCAATATGGCAGTCGGAGCTGGCTTCGAAGGAGCTGCCAGCGGAGCTAAGCGGAGCTGGGCTCGCCGCGCTCGGTGTTGAAGGAGGGACGGGATGACAATAGTGAAGCATGCTTCCATTACATCAGCAATCATTACATCAGTAATGCTCCCATCTGACAAGCATAGCGACAACCTTCGCTGTGCTGCAGCGTCTGCGGTCATAGACATATTAGACAAGGTGCAACTGCCGGGACTATAGAAGTCGCGCCGCGCCTATGTACCTCGCCGGCTGCTTCCGCCCCTGAGTCCACGGACGTACTGTCGCGGCTTCACTCAGTATACACGAATAACGTTTATACGTGAAATCACGACACGACTGGAAGCTCAATTCTCTCGACTGAGGATATCATTTCCGCCTCCCCTCCCCTTTTCCCTCCCCCTTTCCCTCCTCCACCTCCCTCAAGAATTCCATGACCGCCTCCATCGTCCTCTCCGGCTGCTCCTGCTGCACCCAATGGCCCGCGCCTTGAATCAACCTCGTCCCCCTAAAATCCGCACAGCTATTCCCATACCCCTCGAGGGCGCCGGGCTGCTGATAATTCCCCCAATCGCGCTCCCCGCTGATGAAGCAGCACGGCACCTCGATCTTCCTCCCCGCATAAAGCAGCATGTCCGCCCTCTGCTCTTTGCTCTGGCTCGTCTGGGCCCGATACCAATTCAATCCGCTCTGGAAGCCCGTGCGCTGCCACTCGAAGACGTAGACGGCGAGATCCCCGTCCGAGAGCCAGCGCCGCGTCGCCCCCGGATTGGCCCCGCCCCGTTGCTCGTCGGCCTCCATCATCGCCTCCACCGCCTCGGGCATGCTGCTGTGCAAGGGCAGGATGTAGTACTCTGGCATTTTTGCGAGCTGGTCCGCCGTCCAGCCCTCGAGGGGTCGCGGGTCGTTGCCCGGCCAGTCGGCCGATTTGACGTGGAAGTAGCCGCGGAGGAAATCGCGGAGGCCCTGGGGCGGATGGAGCCAGTCGTGGGCGGCCGGGGCGGTGGAATTGTACCATTTGTAGTGTTTGCGGGGCGGGGAGAGGGATGCCAGGGCGGTCTGGATGGAGGGTTGCTGCGCGTCCGGGTGGTGGTGCGAGGGGGACGGGGGCGCGCGGGTCTCTTCGCCGACGGAGAAGGGGGGCGTAGGGGGCGCGTGGTGCGGATGGGACATCTGGATGCATGAGGTGAACATGTCCGGACGGAGGAGGGGCGCCATGGCGGAGGAGACGCCGCCAAAGTCGTGGCCTATGATGCAGTGGACTTTGGTATACCCCAGGGCGTAGACCAGGCAGACGAGGTCGCGTACGAGGTTCGAGATGGTGTACTCACGCAGGTCGACCTTGTCGTAGGAGCGGGCGTCGTGGCCTACTGTGCGGCCGTAGCCGCGTGTGTCAGGGGCGACTACGTAGTAGCCTTTGGCGGCGAGCTTGACGATGATGTTGCGCCAGGAGAAGGCGAGCTCGGGGAAGCCATGCATGAGGAGGATGAGAGGTTTCTTGACGTTGTCGTCTTTGCCACCTGATAGGATGTGGAATGTGAGACCGCATGAGCTTGAGCAGTCGACGTAGGACGACTTGACGCCAGCGGGCAGAGGAAGGGGCGGCAGCGTGGTCGAGTCCTTTGGCATATCGTCCTGATCCGGGACAGGATCTGGAAGATTGATCACGCTGTCCTGCATAGCAGCTCAGATCCGGGAAGCTGCCTATAGGGAGGCTCCGCCAACGATGTCTCAGCTGGAATACAGTAGGTGGCGTACACTCGTCAACGGTGAGTGTTCAGCGTTCACGAGACTACCGTTGTCCGCCAGTAGACAAATGATCCCTGAACTTGGACGTTCGAATCGGGTCATGGCAAGAGCATACATCTCAAAAGGACCACGAGTATGTAGTGATCGTCCGTGTGAGAGGGGTTGTTGGGAGCTCCATGTTCTTGGCCGATCGTTCAGCCTGATCGTTTGTCCACAGAAGGCCACACTACCATAGTGATCTTTCACATTGCGAGGGACCAGATGCACTGCACATGCCATCAGTCGTAGCTGGAGTTCCTGTCAAACGCAAACTACACGACGCTACCGTCCCTTCATACCTGGGCTCGCAGTCGGCAAAGAATGAGCAAGTGCCACGGATACAGGTTACTGATGTACAATGTATTTGCAAGAGTGGTGAGCTACTTAATGTTACATGGCTTGCCCGGGATGCGATGCGATGCTGCGCTGCCCTCGGACAACGGATGATATGTACCAGTCCCTTCATGCACCACTCTACCCAGTGTCTGACATGTATCGGAATCTGGCGCTTACCGACCAACACTTTCCCAATCGATGTGCATGTCACGAGATATGCGGCTCTCGAGCCCCTCATGCCTTTCCCTGCCTCCTCTTGGGGTTGACCTTCTTCTTCCCGCCAGTGCTCGACTTGCTCTCCCCATTGATGTACTTCAACAACTCGTCCACGGACCTACTGTCCGGTCCTCCGCTTCCGACGCCACCAACGCCCGGCACCTGCACCGACTGGCCAACACTTGGCTGCGGCCTCATACCGTCGGGCTGACCTACTAGTCCTCCTGTCCTGCTCCCTCTTGGCTTCAAAAGCAGCTTCTTTTGCTGCACGTCCTTGGCATGCCGTGCAAGACTGACCGCCGAGCTCGTCAGACTCTCCAACCAATTTTCTGCTTCTTTGGTATTGCGATCGTCAGGGCCCAGCTCGTTCTTGAAGATTGTGAACGCCTCGCGCATGCGGTTCACCGCACCCTTCGGATCTCGGTCGAGAGCCAATGCCTGAGCAAGCTGGAAGAGCAGTGTGGCAGTGTTAACGCTGGTCTTGCCTGCGACTTGCTCGCAGACGGTCAGTGATGACTCGAACCAGATCCTGCTTTCATGGTACATTTTGAGCGTCTGCAGCATGACAGCCGCGTTGTTAAGTGTAGTGATGCTATCTGGGTGCGAAGGTCCGTAGATGATCTTCCACAGGTCGAGAGCGTGACGGACGTAGCCGAGCGCGACCTTGGTATTGCCGTTTGCGTGCTCGAAAAGTGAGAGATTGAGGTAGCAGAGGATCGTTTCCGCGTGATCGATACCGAGGGTGCGTTCGGAGATGATGGTGGCCTTGCGGGCAAGCTCGACGGCCGCGTTCTTCTCATCGAGGGTGTAGTAGAGGGTAGACAGAGCGTAGTACACACGGGCTACCTCGGGGTGGAGGATGCCGTAGATTTGCTCGTGGAGAGACAGTGACTCAAGCAGCAGCTCCTGCCCCAGCTCCTTCTGATCTTGCGCAATCGAGATGCGACCAGCTTCGAGAGCTTCCTCCGCCAAGACAGACCGAGGAGAAGCTTCCTTGATGATAGGGTATATGTTGAGAATATCATCCGGATGGAAAGTCTGTTTCAGTGCAGGAGAAGCTGCTGGTGGGGAGTCTGCCCGCTTCGACTTCTTCTTGTGCGATGTACCATTCGTCGATGGCTTCGAGTCCGAAGGGGCCGCATGGCCATTCACGGCCTTCTGTGTCGTTGCAAAGTAGTCTTTCGCTTCAAGTTGGACACCAAGCTTCAGACAGATTTCTCGCAGCATCTGCATCTCCTTTCCTGCTACGACCGAGCCAGTTTCCAGAGAGTATCGATACCTCCGCCTTACTTCACCTTCAATCTGCGAAGCAAGCGCCTCCGGCGTGAGGTCCAAGAACGAGTAGTCGTCCTCCGGGTAAAGTGGCTTGAGCGACTCATCCAGCTCCGGAACGGGCTTCGAGTCGCTGGAGGCTCCAAGCAGACAATTGAATAGATGAGCCACGCAGGCGTGAGCAAACGGCGCGGAGAGCTTCTTCAGGTATCTCGCACTGACATGCTTGAAGCCTCGCGCCAACATCTCCTGCTGGCACAGAGTCTTCAACGCATGTAATCTCTGATGTTCCTTGTCGGCAACCTTGGCCACGACGCCCAGGTAGCGAACGTTGATGCCACGCTTGTGTAACAAACTCGAGAGTGACTGACCGTCCATCGGGAAGCCGACGTCACCCTCTGAGAGATCGTGGATCATTTTCGGAATGACCTCCGACGTGAGGTATTTGCAAGCGTTTCGCACCTCGATTTCATCCTTCGCCCACTCCGCCTTTTCCTCCTCAGTCTGTGGTTTCTGTCCGCAGCAGACATCTGGGTTGAGTGAAAACTGGAAGCCAGAAACGTCCACACGCTCCTGCTCCGGCAGCTTCTTGTCTGCCTTCTCAACCTCCGTGCCAGACTCATCTGTGGTCTTCTCACCGACGGCAGGCTCCTCGTGCTTCTCGCCATTCGTGATCTGCTTGTCACTCGATTCATCTCCCCTCGCTGCCTGGCGCTTGGCTACCTCGTCTTTGACGTACGCTTGGAGCTTCGTTCGCCAGTACGACTCCACCAGCTCAGGCCGCAGAATCGCCATGCGATGTGGGTAGTTGTCGTCCTCGGCCTGGTCTCCAGAGGCTGTGTCCTTCCTGTGCTCCTCCAACCATGCAACATCCAAGGGCGTAATTCGGTACAAGTCAAGCACATACTTCCTCCCGTCTGTACCTAGAAGACCTTTGGTCTCTACGCTACCCTCGAGATCATGTCTCTTGCTCTCCTTGTCCCACACCGGGTGTTTCTTGACACGCAGCGACTTGGAAAGCTCCGCGAAAGGCGCCTTGAAACCTTCATGCTCAGCGATCACATCTTTCCCCTCGACTCCGCCATAATCGATCTGATGCTCGCCGGGCTCTCTTTGCTTGAAGATGCCAGGCACAATGCTTTGCCCAACGAGACGCTTGCCGAGATAGTCAACTACAACAGTACCTGGCGTGAACAATCCCTGGATGTCCAGCTGGTTCACTGCCTTTACACCCATGACGTCCTTGCCCGTTGCGACTCGCGCTGCATCGTCTCCTCCATCGGACGCGAAAGTGCCAACGCCATCGGCGCCAAATGAGTAGAATACATTGTTGTATACAAAAATCTGAGCATCGCGACCTTCAGTAGGGTTGAGAGGGGCGACTTCGCCGCGGGCGACCAGCACCGCACCTCGCACAGCCGCCTCATTGTATTCCGCAAATAGCTTGGACGTGAGGCGTTCACGGAAAACGCGGTCTTGCACGCTCTCCTTGGGAAGCTCGCGAGTGGATTGGAACTCCTCGTTCCAGTCGCGCAAAGTTTCGGCGTTCTCAGGTCCAGCCAGTAAGTAAGGCTCTTGGGTCCTGGTGACGTCCGAAACATGCTCCGCGAGTGAAGCTGCTGCAGGTTTGACTGCCCAGGGGCTAGCTGGGATCGCATTCGATAGCTGGAATGAAGCTAGAGGATCCTTTCTCCCGTTAAACTCCTGAAGCGCCTTGAATGCGGCATCGAAAGAAGGAGAGATCTCGCCAAGAAGAGTCAGCAGTGAGTGAGCGTGGTGGCCCTTGGGAGCCGGTCGCGGGAACGGATCAAACTTTTGATTGGTGGACTTGTTGACAAAGAAGCCAGAGACATGCGCGGTGATGTTGTGCTGTTCGCCCTCGTTGGTGGTCGCAACTATGTACATGAGGTGTCCTTTTGCACGGAGGTTGTAGGGTGGCGGGTTCCATGGGGAAAGGGAGAGCGCCTTGACGGTCTTCGGAGCAGCTTCCTCGGAGAGAGGCAGCAGCGTTTGGACCGATCCTGGGGTCTGAAGATCATACTGCGCAATGCCTGCATCTGCGGAGGTATCCTTGCCATCTTTTGACGTCGTCGACCTCGATACACTGTCGTGCAAAGACAAGCCGGCTTCGATCCCGTGTACGAGGTCCGTCCTATTTCCAGCGGCGCCTATGAGCTCCCTGATCCTAACAAAGTGCATGCGAGCCTGGCTGTCCGTGTACGGGTCCTCGACCAAGGTCGCGTGAGGATCCTCCACAACACCCGGGACCTCGGAAAGCTCGACAAAGTCATTGATCCGCTTTCCTTGGTGTTCAAGGTGGAAGCACGAGTATTGGAAGGTGAAAGGTAGATCGATGATAGACTGGCGGATGTCCTGCACCTGTCTGTTGACCCCAAGTCAGTTGTGTGCGAGAGGATCTCGATATGGGACCGTACTCATGCGTACTGCACATCACCGATGTAGCTCCAGGCTCGTGTGGCAGCTTGATGTGTAATTGGAACACACTCTCTGCTGGGGCTCCCTCAGCAGCAGCATCTGCTGGCCCATCTTGCTTCGCTTCAGACCCATTCTCTATTTGCTGCTCTTCATTGATGTCCTGAGACTGCGCGGCGCCTACGATTTCGACCGTCAGTTCGAAAATGGCCCAACATGCAATATCCTTTGGGGGGCTATGAGTACGCACCTTGATCTCCATTGGCATCACCTGCCATTGAGCAAAGCAACCGCGTGGAGTATAGGGAGGAGATGTAGACTGTACAGTATAATCAACGAAAGACTCGAGCTATGGGAAGCTTCCAGTGCAAGCAAACGAGAGAAATGACATCTACAGGAGGTGGCTTTGTTCGGGGGATGGATCTTCGCTGTAGGAATAATTTTTCTTCGACTCAGGATGAACTCGGAAGCTCATGACCGCACTGGCCCGTAGCTCAAAAAGCCTCCCAGGGCTCCCCCCGACAATCCATCCCCCTTCAAGCTAGCGGGATCGACTTCTCCAGGTTAATAATTAACTACAAGATCTACCACGTCGTCGCTGGTCGGGCCAAAGGAAGCGCGTGCGGTCGACGGAATGGTCGTACACATGTCATGCCGTGCAAATACACTAGCGCTTGCTATACAGTCGTAAGGACAGGGTATCTCAAACAAGTCAGTCCCGCGCTCCCAACGCCTCTAGCTCGGTCCTGCAGCCTGTACAGTATCTCTCCAACTCCTCGTCCACTTTCGTCCACCTCTTGTCTTTCTCCTTGCCCTCTGTATTGTCCCGCTGTCCCTCGCCTAGGAGCTTCTTCATCTTGTCGCATCTGCCCGTCTCCTCCGTCAGCCAATCTTCCCATGCCGACTGCACTACCTCTTTCTCCACCCTATTCACCACGCGCAATGCCACGAGCAGGTCGTGCCTGTATCTCGCCAGCGTCTTGCGTGTGCCGTGGATGCGGCTCTCGGCCCTCTTCGATGGACTAGTTGTCGATGTGTCTTGCGATGTCAAGACTTCGTGGAATGTCGTGCGACAGCTTGCCGCACCGCCAGCCATGTCAGATCCCGCCGTGAAGTTCACTACTGCTGGCTGGTGGATCAAATCCTTGTAGTCGCCTAGATAGATTGTTCTCGTGATCGTGTCATCATTCTTGACGCCCAGTCGAGCCATGAACTTGGTCGCTTCTCGTTCGTGCCACCAGGTGATGCCATCCCTGTAACTATGCCAGGAATTGAACGTCACACTGACGGCCAGTAGCAGAATGAGAAGCGTGTGAGCACTAGCAATGGACATGATAGATTTGACACTTGCGTCGACGAAGTCGAAGACGACACTGACGACCTTGACAATGCTGTCGAGAACCTCTTGGATCCACAGACTGGGCAGCGTGTAGCGCCGAAGCCTCATATGCTCGAGCACAGATGGTTGTTGAGGTAGGTCAGATCCTTTTAGATGTACGGGCTGTGTCGCTTGACCGATATGACCGAAGATGTGAATCGCCTTACTGGTCTTGCTGCGGGCCCCGAGCTTGACTACTTGATCCATGGCAAGATTCATCAGTTCGTTAGCGTCGTAATTGAGATGCAATTGCGCTCGCCGCTCAATGAGGCCCTTGGCTCTCGCTAATGGCGGATCGTGGGCCCAAATGATCCTGTTGAAGATGGCGAATCGAGACTGCGATTTCGCCGAGTGGGTAATGACAAATTTGGTCATGAAGAAGAATCGATCCGACAGGGGAAAATTAAAGGGTACCTGCGTAGCTGTCACAACATAACACAGATGATCGTTCTGCACATCGATCGTCTGGCTTTCGATGAGCTTGCCACAGTCAAACATGACATTCAGCGTCCGCTTCGAATGTGCCTCTTCCGAGTGGTTCCACGAGGACTGAACGATCTCGTTGGCACCTCTGTTGCGATACAGCTGTTGGAAGACGGCGCTCTTGTCTCCGAACATGACATGAAACAAAGCCTTGGCGCTGGTGGTGAAATCCTTCGTGACAGCCGCAGGGCCCACGTTGGGCGGCGTGTAATTGACGGGCTGACTTGGCAGCTTGAAACGTGTGACTTCTCTGCCGGTCTTGCTGATCGGGTCGCCGTACAGGTTGCCATCGATACGTAGGCTTGGCTTGATGTCGTGCTCGCGCCGCCGTGGCAGCCTTTGCTCCTCTTCTTCACCGGACGAATTGACCATATCCCAGCTCTCATTGTCTCCGGAAGCTACCTGCTCAGTCTTCTCCATGTTCAGAAGTGTTTTCATGACCTCCTCGAGTCCGGCGGGGGACGCCGAGTTGGCGTTTTGGACAAGATAATTGAGACGTCTCTGCAAGAGCTTCAATGGCTCCAGGAACGTCTTGATAGTCACCCTTCGAAGGTCCTCAGGTTTGTTATGGCCTTTTCCATTCGTACTCCCGCGTGCATCATCAAGATGCATGAATAAAAAGTCGCAGTCGCGACCCGGAGCAGCCGTGATTTCCGTAATGGTATCCATGCTCACCCCTGAAATGAGCACGAATCCTAGATGATGACTGAAAAAGTAGATCTCCTGCGTGGTAATGAAGACTCTACCTGGGAATTCTTGCTCCTCGTTCGGGTTCCAAGTAGCTCTGAATACCAATACAACCTTCTCTGACCTAGACACGTCAGGGAATAGAATCCTGAATTGAGCATCCTGCGCTCGTAGAGCAAGAGGGTAATTCTTCGGGAATCCTTCCTCCTGTAGAGTCACCGGAGGTGGAGCGATCATGGTGTCGGCGTGGATGCTCATAGCCTTCCGATGGCTACTGCGCATGGGGGATCCTCCAGGTTGTTGATAGATTGCACTGAACTGTCTTTGAGCCTCACCCTGTCCATCCATGACCCCAACGTCATCAGCAGCTTTCGTCTCGATGGCAGGCAGTTCAGGAGTTATTGGAGCTGAGGCCACTCGTCTTGGTGTGCGTATGCCGTCGCGCTCGAGCCGATTGACCGTGCCCCATTTCTCTGAACCCCAGAAATTTGACATGATGCCTCCCGGCATACCTGAGCCATCAGGTTGTCCGATTCGCAACCCCCTTTCACCGCTGACCACCACCGCTGTCTTACTGAGACTTGTTGGTGCGGGCGGATTGGCGAGTGTAGATGGGGCCAATGAAGTTGCGGCGGCGAGAGCGAAGAGGGACGCCCTCGACTCGTGGGAAGATGTCGGCGGGGATACAGGGCCAACAGGCAGAACATTGTGACTTGAGCTTATCAAGCTTGCAATGCCGCTACCGACCTGAGGACTAGGTGTCGCTTTGCGGTGCATGTCCAGTTTTCCCATGATACGCCCACCATGCTCCATGTCGTTCGTGACTACTCGTCGTGGCGAAGAGACGTCGAAGCTGCTTCGTGAGGCAGCTGGGTTCGTTTCTGGCAGCATCTGGCCGTGCTGTTCTTCGCTTCCATGCGAAAGATGGCCATCGACTTTGGCTGCAAATTCAGGAGCTATAGGTGGTGAGATGGCAAATGCGGCATCGGCGTTGGTGGTCGTGGGCGAATCAATGCTCTTTGGGTCGTCTAGTGCCTTTCGCTTAGCCAGGTCAAAAGCGTCGATCCAGTGATTCAGGTCGTTTTGCGATTCCGCTTGAAGGATTATGGTTGTGTCTTTGGTTTTGACCTCAAAACAGAAGCGGCGTTCCTCTTGGAGCGCTGAACGAGTACTGCAAAGCAAAAGTCCTATCTTCTCACTCTCTTCGACACCGCCAGAACGGAGCCCTTGGACAAGCCAGCCGAAGATGCCATTCTTGACGAAGAACCATCGTCTCGACCACAGTGTCCGCGCGGGTTTCCCAGTGACCGACTTTAGAAACAGCCAGCCCTGTTTCTCTGGTCTCTGCGAGGAAGTGATGTTTGAGCCGAGGAACGGTGCGGTCTTCTCAGCGTAGTCATCGAGCTCTCTGGACGGCCTTGACGCGATCTCTGCAGACTCCTCGATCTGTCGTCGCGCCATGAGTAATTCCCTCTTGAAGGCCCTTTCTGAATTCTCCATCTCCCTTCCCCAGCCTCGTATCCTATCCATCTCAGAAGCAAATTTGGTGAATGCAACAGTATTCTCGTCTCGTGCACCCTTGAAGTCTCGCCACTGATCCGCAAAGATCTTGACAATTAGCTTGTCCAGTGAAGCACGTAGTGTTGGGCCCTGGGTACAAAAGTCTAAAGAAGCCTTCAGATAAGCCTTTCGCGCCTCATGCAATTGGAATGCATCCTCTCTGAGAGCGGAAGCCTCTTTGGTCTTCGGCTGACTCGCGTACCGAGACAAGACGGTATCGAAGCCCCTCTGTGAAGCCTCCAGATGCCTCCGTGCATCCTTGAACAGTCTCAAGTCACTATTGAGAAATCCCTTTATCGGTTCGATCACATTCTTCTCGCTCTTCTTCAAGCCTCGGAACATGCCCTGCCAGACCTCTCTAGCCGCCTCGGCATACCTTCGTGTGGCCAGAAGAGTGTAGTCATGGTCGATAATGGCTTCGGTGACCTGCGACGGAGGAGAGGTCTGTTGCAGCCAGGAATTGATCGAGTTCTCGAGAAGCAGCACATCCGCCGACAGCTTCATGCCAGCCTTGACGAAGCCTTCCAGCCATTTCTCAACCAGGTCGACTTGGTCTGCAAAGTGCACCGTAGTCGCGCGAAAGGTCGGTGAATCGAGGGCCGCCTCTTTGAGCCCAACAGGACTGCCGTCGTCAGCGACAAGCACATAGACCGTACCTCCCATGGTGACAGAGACTTACATCAAATCCAAAGGGCGATCCACCGGTCTAAGTGAAGGTGGCTCATCCTGGTCCATCGTGTCGGCGACCGACATACGAGGATGCGCGGTACAATACGCGCGAATGGAATGAGTCTCAAGACGAGGAGGCTTTGCTTATTGGTATGTGCCGGTTGAGGAAATTTGTACGATCATACAGGGCAGCCAAGCACGGTTAAGCCTTGCTGAGCGCCTATTGATTGTGTGACGTTAGCTGGACGCTCCCCACAGTAGTGCGGTCTGGAGAGGGCACGCCAGAAGCCCGTGATACTTTGCGTGTTCTGGTCAAATGATCGGTTTGGACAACAGAACTTGTTGTGATGACAAGGTAAGGGTAGCTAGCCTTGTTGACCCTGGCTCTTTCAGCCGCGGCCACGATGATGCTGCGGCTCTGCGGAGGTTTCACGGACGTCGTTCCATCGTTTTGGGATGTGGGGTAGCAAAATAATTTTTGTGCCTGTCTGTTTCCAAGACCTTCACCGTCAATATTACTTGTTTAGTGACCCGTCCGTCTGCACACCGACATGGCGCCGTCTGTTGCAGAGAGGCCTACCAAGAGGACGAAACTCCTCTCCGACGACGATGCGTCGAGCAGTGATGATGCTGGGGGAGTTTCTCTCCCCAATGGCTCGGGTTTAAGAATCAACGAGGAGTACGCAAAGCGCTTCGAGCATAACAAGAAGCGCGAAGAACGACACCGCCTTGAAGAGAAATACAAGAGGTCTGGTCGTCAAGGATTTGGGGAAGACGAAGCCGACTCGGACGAATCCACATCCGAAGAGGAGGACGATGCTGGAGACCTCGTCACAGGGGAGCTTGACCACGAGATCCAAGCAACGCTGCAGGCGCTCAAGAGCAAGGATCCTAGAATCTATGACAAGAGTGCCAAATTCTACAGACCAATGGAAGAGACGATCCCCAAAGAGGCCGACGAGCAGAAGAAAGAGAAACCTCTCTTCCTCAAGGACTATCACCGACAAACCCTTCTGAACGGCACCACCAACGACGACGAGGTCGAAAATGCGAATGCACCAGCAACGTATGATCAAGAGCAAGACGCCCTCCGCGCCTCTCTAGTCAGCCAGATGCACGCCGCCGCCGCCAACTCGGACTCGGACTCGGAGACCTTCCTCCAGAAGAAGTCCAAGCCAGCACACGAGACCAGCACCAAAAGCAAGGAAAAATCCGTGCATCCCTCCCGCCAGCACAAGATCGTCGACCTCGACGTCACAAACGCCGACAAGGACCCGGAGACGTACCTCTCCAACTTCATGGCCGCCCGGGCATGGGTGCCGTCCTCCAACTCTCGCTTCGCACATCTCGACAGCGATGACTCGGAGGACGAGCGACGGGCCGAGGAGTTCGAGGACGCGTACAACATGCGATTTGAGGATCCGGAGAAGGCCAACGAGAAGCTGGTCAGTTTCGCTCGTGACGTGGGGAAACTCTCGGTCAGGAGGGAGGAGAAGACGGGACGGGCAAAGGCGAGAGAAAAGGAGCGAGAGGGGAAAGAGAGTAGAAAGCGGGAGAGGGAGGAGGAGAAGGCGCGATTGCGGAAGCTGAGGATTGAGGAGGTGGAGGAGAAGGTGAAGCTAATCAAGGAGGCGGCTGGGCTGGCAGAGGGGGAGGTAATGGACCTGGCCGAGTGGAGGGACGTCTTGGAGGGAGATTTCAGCGACGAGGCATGGGAGAGGGAAATGGAGAAGAGGTTTGGTGAGGGATACTATGCGCAAGGGGACGATATGGAAGAGGAGGGGAAGAAGGGGAAGGCCAAGAAGCCGAAGTGGGAAGACGACATTGATATCAAGGATCTGGTGCCCGATTTTGTCGAGGACGACGAGAGGAAACCCGACATCACATTGACCGACGAAGAGGCCGAGCCAGCGGACGCCCCCGACGAGGACGCTGTCATGGAGGATATCGCCTCCAAGCCCCGACAGCGCAAATCCCGCAAGGAGCTCGCACAGGAGAAGAAGCGGGCAGACCGTAAGCAACGCGCCCAAATCGAGTCCCTGATTGACGAGCAATTGTCAACAGAGCCGCCCGCGAGATCAGCTGGCTTCCGCTACCGTGAAACGTCTCCCGTGTCGTACGGCCTCTCGGCAAAGGACATTCTCTTCGCGGACGACACGCAGCTGAACACGTTTGCGGGTCTGAAGAAGACGCATGCCTTCCGAGACGAGGAGAAGAAGGCCAGGGACAGGAAGAAGCTCGGCAAGAAGGCCAGGTTACGGGAGTGGCGAAAGGAGACGTTCGGTAATGAGGAAGGATACTCCGGGACGTTTGCCGATTATGTGCAGCGGAAGACGGAGGCCGAGGCGGGGGCGGATCACGACCGATTTGATAGCAGGCATGGGAGGCATAGGCAAGGGAATGGTGAGGAGAGGCGTGGCGATGATCATGGAACGTCGAAGCGGAAAGCTGAGCCCGAGGTGAGGAAGGAGGTCAACGGCGTTGTGGAGGGTGAGAGGAAGAAGCGGAAGCGGAAGCACAAGGACAAGACATCAGTTTAGACACGTGTGCCGCTATGACATATATACTCTACATTTTCTTGAGACGCCAGATCGGCTTCCACGCTAACATCACCCACGTGCAAGCCGCCAATTGCCATGATCAGAGGCTCTCTCTCGTACAAGGTAGGTTCGTAATCACGAGCCGTCAAGACGTCTCCTTCTTCTCCCTCAACAATTCCCTGAATACCTCTGTAAAAGCCTTCAACGTCTCATCCACGACGGGCGCGTCCGGCGTCCTCCTCACAAGCTTCTGCTTCTGTTTCTCACTGATACCCAGATCCTCGGTCTCGCCATCGACGTCCTTAATGCTCTCCTCTCTGACACTGGTGTCCTTCCCGGTGCGTACTTCCCCAAACGGCTTGTTTGGAGTGACAAGGGTCGTGTCGAGCAGGTGTTGCCACCTGGCTAGATAGGCACCTGGGCCATGCATTGTCTTGTTTGGCTCGTCAGTCTTGGTCGGAGGGGAGGCGTCCTTGGATTCCTCTTTGTCACCGCGACCGAGCACGGAGCGGAGGGAATTGGAGCTTGCCTTCCTCGATCCAGGGCTGGGCCGACGGGAAGGGTTGCGAGAGGCGGACTTGCTGGACGGTGGTTTCGGGGAGCGCTTGACCGTAGTCTCGTTGGTCATGACGCCGCGTATGGTAGCGGCCGAAGCTTCATGAAGCTTCTTGAGGTAGGAAGCGTGATTGTCGAGTTCCGCCTTGATGCTAGTGCGGGTTTCTGCTGGTAAGGACGCAAACGACTTGGTGAGCTTGGTCGAGATTTGGCCATGTTTCGATTCCGGGGAGGCCATCTGGCGGAGATGATCCGATATTTTGTGGCAATAGTCGCGGAACCAGCCAGTGATCTCGGGCTCGTTCTTGGATACTTGATGTAAGAACTTGTGACACGACATTTGATGGGTGTGGAGGAGCTGTACAAAGTCCTCAACACCAGGTGGTATGGGTTCGGAGCCGTTGGTAGTCTTCTCAGGTTTTGCAAGCTTCAACATGTCGTTGATGAAATTTTGAAAGTCAAGCACTGTGTCACTCAAGTTGACGGCGTTATGTACTTGGCGAATCAAGGGCTCGTATGCAGCTACAGCATCCCTGACGGCCTGGGTCAAGTGATCTGGATTACTCTTGCAGAGCACACGAATGATCTCGTTTCGGTCTCGTACGGCGAGTTGAACTGAGAGATATTCCAGGGCCTGCAGGTGTTGTTTGTCGT
Organism: Sphaceloma murrayae; assembly: GCA_002895985.1. NCBI lineage: Eukaryota > Fungi > Ascomycota > Dothideomycetes > Myriangiales > Elsinoaceae > Sphaceloma > Sphaceloma murrayae. The sequence goes on along the minus strand of NKHZ01000025.1, from coordinate 284,753 downwards.
CCATCTCCGGACTAATTGGCGACAGCGACAGGATGGTCTGCACAATGGACATTTTCGATTGTCCTAATTGTGGTCAGTTGTGCAAGGATTGACTCGGACGAAGAATACTCACGGCTCTGTTCCCGCATCTGCAGATGCTCTTCCCTTGGCTTCTCCGTGTACTCGTTGAGGGTGTTTCTGACATCCTCACTAGGACCGTTCTTATCCTTTTCGATCTTCTCGGCACGCTTCCTGAGCTCGCGCTTGTCCCAGCCCAGCACGGTCGAAACAATTTGCTGCATGAGATTCATACCCTCATCGGCGCCTGTACTCATGCCCATCCAATTGGTGAATGAGCCTACACTCACTTTCGCAAGCATGAGTCTAATCATGCCATTGAGCATGGTCGCAACATTGCCTATCCGAAGAGTTTGCCTGACCAAGCCGTAGGGGGCCAACTTGTTGACTGCGTCGAGCATTCTGACCATTGTCGGACCCTCGGGGCTCAGTATCAAGGCATAGTGCATGAACGAGGCGAGACTTTGATGGGATTAGCGAGGGTAGACGATGGAAAGAAGGAAGTGAAAAATACTTGACAACGATGAACTCGTGAGCAGCCTGCGTCAGCGTGCCTTGCTCTGCCAGAATCTGAGTCTGCGCTGTCTTCTCATACAAAACATCAAACAGATCACCGTAGACCAGATGCTGCAGAAAGTGTTGCCAGGCTACCAGAACATCGTCGGGATTTTTGACATCGTACTCCCGCTGGACAAAGGCTTCTTGATCCTTCGGGAAGGCTCCCAGCAGACCGCGAGCTGGATACTCGATCAACGAGGAGATTGCCGTAGCGAGGGTCTTCCGTATGCCCAAGTTCCCCTTATCGTATGATTCGCTCAACTCGGCCTCTGCCAAATCACTGATGAGGGTCTGCACCCGGACTTTCCAAAAGTCGGGGCTGACATCTCTCAGGCCCGGCAGTGCTAAGACGAAGTTGCTGACTAGACTTTGCAGTATGGGAGTCGAAGATCTCGCATCGTCCTGGAAGGGTGGTCCGTAGTCGAGGATGGTCTGTGGCGACTTGAACTGCTCGATTTCGCGGTAGGTTTCGTGATGGGTCAAGACGTCGACCAGGGTCTTGACCTGCTCAGGCGAGAGGGTGTCATCGTCTGCCATGGCCCATGTTCTTCACTTGCAGCTGTATCGTGCAGCTCGCATTGTCACCGAAGTAGGTTTGCAAAGGTCACTTGCATGATTCCTGCCGCCTGGGGACCCGCGGCGAACGGCGAATGGTGAATGGTTCGTGGAAGGGACAACGTCAGGGACGACCAAACGTCAGGGACGACCAAACGTCACAAGCGCGTATTCACGTTGCGGTCCCAAGCGGTTCAGGACGAGGTCGGCTCAATGAGCCACTGCCATGCTCGTTTGCTCTGTTCATCTTTCCACTTCACCCTTGCCACTACTGATGTGGCGACGGCATGAGCATCCGTACCTTGTCGGCCATGTGCAATTATCCTCAAGCCAGTAGAAGATGCGAGAGCTAAGACAGATCTGATCTGTGGCTCTGTCACTCATAGACGTTTCCTCCAAGTCTCGTCACGACCAATTTCATCCATCGACACCACTCCATTGACCTCGATACATTCCTGCTTCGACACGAAGGCGGCTCACTGCACGGTCGTTCTTTGAGATGGAGAAACTCCTACAGTATCAGGATTGCCCGAGTTGCCGGAAGCTTCCGAGACATTCCAAGGCAGTGCTCATCCGACAACGCCCACTCGCATTTGATCTCCGTCTGTCCAGCGCATAAGCGATGAGAAGGAGGAGGATGTGCTAGGTTCCAATTGCGATTCCAGAAGGAGAAGGTGAGACGTAAAGTGGTCCCAGAAGGATACAGATCGACGGAAGAATCCGCATCAGGGGGAGGCATGTTTACAAGAGAATGACCCGAGAGAGAGAGCGATTGACGGAAAGTACAGTAGCCGTCTCGGGTTGCACTTGAGAAGAGAAGCCGGAAGTATGTAGAAGAGTACGAGATAGCAGAGGCAAGCATTCGATCGAGCACGACAGCTCTTGGAGAGAGGTATGGAACTAGCACGCCGCTCTCTGTACCGTACTGTATTGTAGGTGGACCTTGCACATGACTCGCAGGATCGTGCCTCTCAAGATAAGGCCTCTTTCCGATATGAATCACGTCTTTCTGTAAATTCGCAGGCCAAGGTGCTATAGAGTCACCATTCGTCCCATTCGTCTCCGATAGGGGCATCACGTGATCATCGCCATCCTGACTCCAAAAGAGGAGCGAACCACCAGACCTTCAATAGTGCGACCATATCAGAAGTCCTTGCGATCCGATATGACTCCTTCCCTTGCCTCGAGAGCTCGGTCGTTATGGCAAGGAGAACCGGGAGCGGCACGCACGCCATTATGGCTCGACTGTGACACCGGACATGATGTAGGTGGCTAGATATCACAGAGGCAAGGATATGAGCCACTCCGCACACTATGCTGACCTGTATAGGATGCTTTCGCTCTTCTCGTCGCCGCTCACGCCCCTTGTCTCGACCTTTTGGGTATCTCTACGACCCACGGCAACGCCCCGCTGGAGCAAACGACGGCCAACACCCTGTCAATCTTGACCGCCATATCTCGAACGTCAATTGCGGTCTACCCCGGCTCCTCGCATCCCATCTGCCGCTCCCCGTGCTTCGCGCCCGACATCCATGGCTCGTCTGGCCTCGACGGCACAACCTGTCTCCCACCACCCTCGACATCCCCAGTCCCTACTCCCTCCGCGATCCAATCCGCCTACTCCGCCCTGATATCCACACCCCCAAACACGGCCTACATCATCGCCACCGGTACCTTGACCAACATCGCGCTCCTCTTCCTCACCTATCCCTCCCTAGCCTCCCACATCCGCGGTCTCCACATCATGGGCGGCGCCATCGGCTCCTCCTTCACCACGGCACCACTGGGCACCATCTCCGCCTCCCCCTCCTCAGCACCCACCGCTTCTCCCGCCGAATCCCGCTTCGGCAACTGGACCCCCTACGCCGAATTCAACATCTACGCCGACCCGGAAGCCGCCGCCTCCGTCTTCCGCAACCCCATCCTCGCGTCCAAAATCATGCTCGCGCCCCTCGACCTCTCGCACCTCTTCCTCGCCACGTCTGACATTCAACACTCGCTCCTCCACGGCTTCGACGGCCCCGTCACCGCCCCGGCCCCGGCCCCGGTCTCGGTCTCGGTCTCCCCCGACGCCCAGCCAAGTAAAGTGAGGACACTCTTCAATGAGATCCTGACTTTCTTCGCGACCACCTACGCCGACGTCTTCGGTCTCACGGACGGTCCGCCCCTGCACGACGTCCTGCCCGTGTTAGCGGTGTTGGCCCCGGGCATCTTCGACGACAAGGACGGGGAGAGGTTCGAGGTCGAGGTGGTGATTGACGGGGCGCATGGCACGGACGGGGTGGCGAGGACGGAGAGTCGGGTGGGACAGACGGTCGTCAGGCCTGTGGGGAAAGGGGGTCAGGGAGGAGTGAGGATACCCAGGGCCGTGGAGGGGGAGGTGGCGTGGCGGATCGTGGACTTGTGTCTGGGAGAGGCCGAGAGGGTTGCCACGTGGTGAGATCTGGCTGCTGGACACGTACATGGAGGAGGACATACGAGAATAGAAAACTTGGGGGGGAAAATAGACTTTTTACATCAAGGCACAATCAACGTATTTCTATGGCATCCATCTATACACCGTACTTGACGGGTCCGTCCCGGAACCTCACGCTCCTGGCCTTGAGGGCTGGCGCGACAGCCGTGATCCTCCCGTCGAGCGCAAAGTTGACCGGGCTCTGCGTCGCCAAGTACGTGGTCAAGACATCGGCCTGCAGATCCAACGTGATAAAGTCGGTGCTGGTCTGGAAAAAGTTGTCGCCGCCTCCGGCCAGGTAGTCGAGAGTGACAAAGTCGTAGTTGGCGGCGAGATCGATGGGGGCGTCTCCGATGGTGACGGCGACGAGTCGCGAACCCACGGCGTTGTTGGGGTTGTATTCGATCTTGATGCCCGTGCTGACCTGGAAGAAGGACGTGACCGGTCGTCCGTTGACCTGGTTGACGCGGGAGACGATGCCCTCGAGGACGGTCCAGATCTCTTGGCCGGAGCGGGTGAGTTCGACGATGGCGTTGCCGAAGGGGAATGCGGTGAGGACCTCGCCGCGAGTGACCGGCCCAACGTCGATGGTCGCGCGGATGCCGCCTGCGTTGATGATGGCAAAGGCCACATTCTCAGATGCGTTGCGGCGGTAGGCAAGCATGGCGTCGGACATGAAGTCACCGAGTGTACACTCTTGCGACTGGCACGTGTTCTGGACGAGCTCTACTTGAGTCTCGCCAACGACCTCGGCGGCGAAAGCCTCAAAGGGAGCTCTCCAGCCTTTGATCTGGTTGAAGAGTTTGGGCTCTGGGATCGTGGCGTTGGTGAGACGGATGGGAGCGCCACGATACTCAAGAATCTTGCCGCATGAATCGTACTTGAGGTCGATGTAGCCGAGATATTCGCCCCAGCGGTAGGCGGTCACGACAAAGACCTCATCGCCATCCTTGTTCTTGACGATGGTGGGGTAGGGACCTTGGCTGCCTGTGATGTTGCCCAGTGGGGTGTGCGAGTGGCCACCCATGATAAGTGATAGGCCGGTAGTCTCAGCAGCGAGACGCTGGTCCTCGTCGTAACCAATGTGAGTAAGCGCTGCGATGCGGTTGATCTTGGTGGTCGCCTTGATGTGGTCGATCGTGGCCTGTACGGTGGAGATGGGGTCGGCAAAGGTGGTGCCGTTACCAGGATTGGACAGACTTGTGGAATCGATAGTGACACCAATTACCGCCAGCTCATACTTGTCAAAGATGACATATGGCTTGATGGTAGAGTTGAGAATGGGGTTGGTCGACTGGATGTTGGCAGAGACGACAGGGAAGGTCAGGTTGGCGAGGAAAGCTGCGAGCTCATCATCACCGCCGTCGAACTCGTGGTTGCCCAGCGTCATGGCATCGACACCCATCTGATTGAGGACCTCTGCCGTCTTCTCGCCCTTGTAGAAGTTGTAGAAGAGCGTGCCTTGGAACTCATCGCCAGCATTGAGGAAGAGGCTGTTCTGCGTCTTTGGACGCAGGTCATTGAGGACCGTCTTGACACGCGCGTAGCCGCCGACACATCCTTGGGCAGGCTGACAGTCCTGGATATCAAGTCAGCGAGGGACCTCCCGGCGTCAGACTTGGAACTGCATACGGTACCCTGCGAGGCACGGAACTCGTCCAGATGGGCGTGCACGTCGTTGATGTGGAAGTAGGTGAGATCAAAGGTCTCGGCCTCGCTCCTCCTCTGCACCCAATTCCTTCTGCTGATCAAGACATCCTCGGCAATGACCGAAGTCAGCAGCAACGACGAAGCAAAGAGACGGGTGATGGGCCACATGGTTATGGATGGACAAGACACCTACCCAGGAGCGCGGTACATCAGATGAAACGACAGGGCAGGGTTGATCTTAAGAGCACTCGCCAAAGACGAAAGACGATCCCTGCCATCAATCTACGGTGGTCGATCTCCCATCTTGGCAGGTGTGGACCTTCTGGAAAGAGGACAACAAATGCAGGAACCTCAGCCATAAGTTGATAGCAGAGGCTCGAGGACCCTGGGTGGCGGCCTGGAGCGGACGAATAGGGCGTGGGCGACGGCGGAAGCACAGGGAAAGCTTGTCTGTCGACCTGCAGGCGAAGCGGCATGTCCGGAGCTCGCCGTAGCTCAGATAAGGCATGTGTGAGGGTTGAGAAGCGAGCGTCGAGCGCTGAGGAGAGGGAAAAGGGTGAAAAAAGGGCGGGGACCTTTCAAAGGTTTGATTGATCTGCGGACTGGCTGGGCGTAGCGGCTTGGCACCATGAGGCTCCGCCCACGTGCGATCATCCTCGCAATCTGCGCGCAGCAGCGACGGCATGACAAGACGTCCCGCCAGTCCTCACAGCAGGTCATTCGTTCAGAGATTGGTGCAGCTTCTAGCCAAATCCATAATCGCCATTGCGTGCTATTGCCGGAGTACACATAATGCCCAGTCGTTGATAAGGACACTCCCATACCTACCTTGTCCCATCCGTACATCTATCTAGCTGATAGCCCTGGCAACTTTCCAGCTTTTGATTTTTCCAAGCCCACCCTAGACGCCTTGGATCTCTCCGTGCGACGCCATATGCTCGTTCAGTCATCCCACTCCTCATCCAGTTGATCGATCAGTCGGTTCTCGTCTTCAGAGTCCCCCCGTCCGCCTCTTCCACTACCAGCGATGCCATTGGCGCTCAATCTACTGTATCCCTGCCTACTCGGTAGCAGCCTCGCGCACGACGAGGTAGCTATGATAAAAATGTCCTGACCATGTCAATCAAGCTGTGAATCTACATGGAGAGGCCGACTTACCCTGAAAAAGCCCCCGATACCAGCCCATAAGCTGTAGTTGGGAAGCTGCCGCCATCCTCTTTGATGCATGACCGTGCGTTGGTAGACACAACCACCGACCAGGTACACCAGAATTGCGATGAAGCCGATGACGGTGAAGACGCCTCCCGGACTCAGTGTCTGCTGCGCCGTCTCGACACCTCCACAGGCGGCCGGTGTCCGCGCTTCAAAGAAGTAGGTGCACGAGTCCGGCGATGCAACGAATGATATCGACATGGCGGGGGCCAAGGGATCTGATGCGCATAGCAGACTGATAATGGTGTTTTTTCTGCGACCACTTTCCGAAGGCGTCTTTCGATGCGGTTCATCTTCATCCTCGTCGTCGTCGTGCTTCCCTCCTCCTCCAATGATGTCGCGCTCTTCCACGGTATCCAGACCTCGTGCTAGCGAGCCTTTCGGGGCCGTCGGACATGGAGATCCATGCGTGTAGTTTAGCACCAGTTTACGGCCGCGTATCACCGGCTCATCGTTCTGCTGCCTGGGCCTCTTGTCAGCGTTGGTTCGCAACGTCAAAGCCCCATCTTGACTTACCCTATGCTGTATGTCTTCCCGCTCTTCGTGTAGAATGCGCTCACGTTCCTCCACCGAGTCTCCGGCACCCCCGCAACGTCTTCCAACTTTTCTATCACGGGTCCGCAGATGTTCAGAGTAAAGTTTGTCCCATAATCCCATCCTCTAGCCGGCCATGAGGTGTTCCGCTGATCGCTTGGTGCCTTTTTACCCTCCGGTGGGAGCTCTATTCGCACAGTCCTTAGATCGAAGAACGCGCCGCTTGTGGGAGACTTGATGGCGCATGGTGTCCTGGCGATTTTCTTGTCGTCAGGACTTGATGCCGCGAGTATGGGCAGGGCAAAGGCCAACGAGTAGTACAGTAGTTGCATGGCCGATTGACAGCTGTCAAGATCCCGGTGTGTTTAGTGGTTAATCGGCGCAGCCAGAGTGCTCGCTCATTCGTACATTGCGCTTCGCGATAGATTCACCCGTCCGGTCGGTCGATGAGTGTAGAAACTTGATCAGATGGAGCTGGGGATTGAATGCCGAAACGTTAATAATGGACTGCCCTTGCTCGCCCAATTGCCTCGGAGTCCATTCGGGAGATTTCTTGGGAGATTTCTTGGCAGATCGGTGGAAGCAAGCTCCCGTCCCGGCCGCGATCTGGAGAAAGCTGGACCTCGATTTTCTGCGCGTCATAGAGGAACGTACGATGCTCAGCTGGCCTCGCTGGAGAATTACGCGCCGAGTCTGCCCTTTGTTCTTTCCTCTTTTTGAGTGCTTGGTCAACTACTCTCCTCCTCTCTCCAGTCAATCATCTGCGCTAGTATAGCAATATGGCAAAGAAACACGTCGATTATGAGTTTCTGGGCCCGTATGCTTCCCCCCCCCCCCCTCGCTGTGCTTGACAAGGTCACGACTAACAACTTCCAGACCCGGCGCTGTACTCATCTCGATTGGTCTGCCTCTCGTGTGCTATGTCCTGGCATTCTTCGTCAATGACGTGAGCGGGTGTCCGCCTCCTTCACTTCTCAGCCCCTCCACATTCACACTGGACAAGCTAAAGAAAGATGTCGGCTGGGAGGGTTGGAGTGCGCTGCTCAATACCGAAACTGTGCTTTGGACATTCGCCTACTACTTACTCAACATTGTTCTCTGGAAAGTCTTGCCAGCAACTGAAGCCGAGGGCACGATACTCAGGACTGGTGGACGCTTAAAGTATCGCTTCAATGGCTTCACTACGGACATCTTCGTCCTGTCCATTTTGGCAGCTGGCACATACGCGCAGGGGCCCGACTTCCCCGTCTGGACCTTTATCAATAAGAACTACATCCCCCTGCTGACGACCAACGTCATTATCTCGTATGCCCTGGCCACCTTTGTGTACGTCAGGTCCTTCTCGGTGAAGCAGCCAAAGGATCCCAAGAACAGAGAGCTGGCCGCTGGAGGCGCGACGGGGAACATGATCTATGACTGGTACATCGGGCGGGAACTCAACCCTGTGGTTACCCTCCCGATCTTTGGCGACCTCGACATCAAGACATTCATGGAGGTCCGCCCTGGCATGTTGGGCTGGATCATCCTCGATTTGGCCTTTGTCATGCGTCAATGGAAGACCTACGGATACGTGACAGACTCAATTCGTAAGTTCGTCTATATATTCTCAGACGTTGCCTGCTGATCATGTGCAGTCATCACTACCATCACCCAAACCATCTACATGCTCGATGCCGTCTACGTCGAATCCGCCATCATGACCCAGATGGACATTACAACCGACGGCTTCGGCTTTATGCTTGCCTTTGGCGACCTCGCCTGGCTGCCCTTCACCTACAGCATCCAAGCCCGCTACCTCTCTATCCATCCCGTGAAACTTGGCTGGACCGGTACCGCCGCCATTATCGCAGTCCAGCTCACTGGCTACTACATCTTCCGCTTCTCCAACCTCGAAAAGAACACCTTCCGCACGAACCCAGACGACCCGGCTGTCAAGCACCTCACCTACATCGAGACCAAGACGGGCTCTCGCCTCATCACGTCTGGCTGGTGGGGCACCGCGCGCCACATCAACTACTTTGGCGACTGGGTCATGAGCTGGGCATACTGTCTCCCGACCGGACTCGCGGGATACATGATTCATAGGAGCGCTCTGACAGGGGATGTCATCGTGGATCAGGGACCCAATGGCGAGATGAGGGGATGGGGAACGCCGGTCACGTACTTTTACATGCTTTACTTTGCCGTCTTGTTGGTGCACAGGGAGTTGCGAGATGAGGAGAAGTGCAGGAAGAAGTACGGTGCGGATTGGGATCGGTACTGCGAGGCGGTCAAGTGGAAGATCATTCCATATGTTTATTAGGGGTACGCGCGAGAAGTGGGGAAGGGCAGTCCTCTCTGGTAGGGAGGAAGGAGGAGCGATGTGGGGAGTCGGGTGTGACAGTGCCAACATCATGGTTCTCATAGGTTACAGCGAAGAAGCAAGCCAAGGAAGGAGTTGGTGGCGTATCTTAAAGCCTTATGCTGTTCTAGAAAGATGTGGCCATCTATCCATCTACTCGCATCGTACACTCTATAGTTCAAGTGCCATGTTCGTTTCATCACCAACCCACCCTCAAAACCACCCGACACCCTCACGGTCTCTACCGCCCAAAAATCATCCCTCCAAACATACCTCCCAACACATCTATCCCCGGCGCCGGCATATTGATCACCGGTGCCTGCGTCGCACCGCTCGTCTCACTGGTACTCGTACTCGCCGCACTCGTCACGGTGCCCGCCGCCACCGTAAGCGTCACAGTCGTCAGCACCGGCACCGTCAGGGGCGCGACCTCCAACGAACAGGCGCTCGTGAGCGCATTAGGCGCAAAGGTCGCGAGGGCGGTAGGCGTGGCCTGGTCGGCTCTCTTGAGCACGGGACCAGAGAGTCCCCTGACACCGCGACGACGGCGCTGAGATGCCGACGAGGACGAGGACGAGGACGAGGTCACGGTCGCTGTGACGGTCGAGGTGGGCGCCGTGTAGCCTAGGAGCGTGGTGCAGAAGGGCTGGTAGCTGCTTTTCTCGATGATGTTGGTCGCGGACGCGACGTCGCAGGGGTAATAGGGCGCGCCGGGGGAGGTGCTGTTCACAAAGGCGTAGCTGGAGCCGATGCTGTAGACGTCTTTGCCGTAGGTCATGCCCTTGTTGGTCGCGTAGCTGAGGGGCCAGGATTTGCTGTAGAGGGAGCAGTATTGCCCGACGGGGAGATTGTTCTTGTAGAGGAGGTAGGTGGTGAAGAATTGGCAGGTCAGAGGGCGGGAGCCGTCCGAGGGTGGGTTGGCGACGTTGTAGACCGTCTGCGCGGAGCAGGCTACTAGGCAGAGGTTGGCGTCGAAGGGCCCGGAGGTGAAGAGTTTGCTGCCGAGGAAGGTGTCGTGGTTGGAGCAGTCGGGAGGGGCATCGATGGCGGAGGTGCCGAGATCCATGGGCGGATCGTAGCCGGCTTGTAGAGAGATGCTGTTGTTCACGTAGCCATTGCTGCCGGTGATGACGACTTGGAACTGGCGGCGGAATTGGCCTTTGTTGAGGGCGTTCCATTTGGTGACGGGACCACCCCAGAAGACGCACTGGGTGAATGTCAGTCGGGTGCTAGGGGCCACAAGTCATTTGGAACGAACCTTGATCTGGGTTACTGAAGGGGGGTTGGCACAATCAGGTGAGTCAGGGTTGAGAGAAGGATCTCGCTCAAAGTATAGATTGAAGGCCATGCATCCCTTGATCTTCGTGCACTTGGCCGCACACGTTGCAGTGTCGTAAGACTTCAAGGTCGAGTATCCAAGGTAGCCATAAGCTTGACTAGAGGCGTTGAGGTTCTCGAAGATCTTGGTGTATCCGGCAGGAACAGGTGCGGCAGCGGCGGCTGCGGAGAAGACGGGATCAGCTAGGAACTGAGCAGGGGTATCCGGACTGCTGACGTACCCGTATCCGCTGGGCTGAGGCAAGCAGGAAGTGGTCGAGACGGCGCGTTTGTCGAGATTGGCGTTGGTAGGGTCGGCAGAGATGGCTGCAGCTACTGACGAGGCCGCCACAGACTCAATGTAGGAGCTGATGGACACTGTTGCAGTGGCGGCGCCCTTTGCTGTGACGAACACGATGGGGATGTCGGCCGTGGGAACCGGAGACGCAGCGAGGACAGCATCGATGTCGATACCTTGGGCAGAGGCGAGGGTCAAGCCCGCGAGCACACTAACGAAAGTGGCACGCATGTTGTCTTGTGGGATGTGGACTTGGCCTCAGGAGTGAAGTGACCAGGTCGACGAGATCGAGTTGAAGCATCTTGTCCATGGGGACGTGATAGCCTAGATATGTACTTGGGAAGGCCAGGTTGTAGCTGCCCCGGGCTTATCCCCCAGCCAGCCATCGCTTCCAGAAGAGGGATGGAAGAGTGTCCAAAGGGAGAGATGATGTTTCTCGGTGTATCGCTCGGTGGAAACAACGAGGTCATCTGCGTTGCTGCGGTTCTGATCTCCGTTTCCTTGCGACCCATAGTTGCAGCAACGGTCGTTCAGACTTGCCATTGTGCTAGAAAGGATGGGCAATGGAGACTGGCGTATCTTGGGAAGCGGACTCAAGCCTGGATCCATGTGCTTGGCTAGGCGTAGTTGTCTGTTATACATTATGTATAAAGAGAGGGAAATATCAAGCTGAAAGTGATAGAGGAAACATGCTGATGAGAGACAAGGAGATGGAGAGAACAAACGGAATGCCCTTACGACTCGTTATCTCACGCTACAGACGTGTAGGGCGGTCCTGTATCGCAGAGATCGTGGATGGACGTAGGAATGTCGTTTACCACAACAGTATGATCTTCATCTATACAACAGTCGCGGCAGGATACCAGCGATGGAGTGGATTGCATGGTTAATATTGACGTTGACACCGTTGGCGAGCCACGAGGTGTGAGGCCACGAGGGGAGGATTCCCGTTGCAGGCAATGAGTGAGACCGAGACATTTCAGCCAAACCGGTGGCCCGAGTTCCTCTGCCAATCGATGATTCCCCGCTGCTCTCTCCCAGCTCTCGATGGAGCTTGGTCGACTTCCTACACTAGGACTGTTGGATTGCTTATCAGGATCGTGCACGGCATATGGACGGGTGTTCCAAGAGCCGTGAGACTTGCGTTGCTGGTACTGTACGTTCGCAATTCGTAGCACAGGGCATCCACGAGATTGACCATCTTGCCAGCTTCCGTGCTCGTCCGGACGGCGTATATCAACCACCATCATGTCTCGAGGCCAGGCCGACCAGTGTCAGACCCAGGTCTAGTACTCTAATCTCCTGGAATAGTTGCTAGGTCATCGGTCCAAGCCAGTTCAATAGCACAGGCCGAAGCGACCATCTGCTCATTTGCCTAAGCGACTTACGCCCAACTGAGCTCTCGTAATGGGCACATCGAATGCCAGCTGCAAGCCATGCTCGATAGACACGTTGCCGGGCCCATCGCCGGCTCACGCTCGCTCGTTGCCATCCTCTGCGTCGCCACAGACTTGGTCGCCATCGCGGCGCAAAGCCACCTCTGCCAATGATCTAATATCGTCGTCGTCTCTGACAGCCTATTCTGCTTCCTGTTCGCAGCGCCGTCTGATGTTATGACGATGAAGCGGGCGGGTGATGGGAGTTGAGGCTGACCGATTCTGGTGCTGAGGGAGGAGGAATGGGTATAGAGGGCCTGGGCGTGTGCCCGTATCTGTCGAGAGAAACGGCACCCGTACAGGTAGGCCTGAAAGGATGTGCAGGAAGCCATGAGATGTTCATTTCGATTTGCTCGTAATGTGAAGTTTGCTGTAAACTGGCTATCTCGATTAATATGGGTATCTCGTTTACTCGTGAAAGTGACACACCATCTCTTCCTGCGTCCACGATACGGCTCAGCTCGCATAGATCATCACGCATGACTCCACGTCCTGTTGGAGCAACTGGCTCGAAACCTTTCCCTCTCTCTCTCTCTCTCTCTCTCTCTCTCTCTCTCTCTCTCTATAAAAGAAAGGCCGCCCTTAGCGTTGCCTCAAGATCTCTGCGACTTGTTGGCCAGTATTCAAAACAACGATACCCTACCACATCATTCTTCCTCATCAATACAGCCCCGTATCAGTCTGAGGAGATATGCTGTTGAAAAGAAACAGACTCTGCGCACCTGTCAAGAACTCCTCGCTGTCGGTTGTCAGTAAACTCTTCTCGCAGCCCTTGCTCAACAGAATCACTCACAAGCTTAGCGTGATATACCCATCCCGATCCTCATCGTACTTTTTAAAGACATCCGTCATCCTTTTCAGACTGATACAAGCCTGTACGAATAGATCGAAACTCAACCCCTTCTCCCTCGCCCCATCATCCCCTCGCCCGCCAACGTTCCTCGCGAATGTGCCAAACAGCAAACCCACGAATCCCGGGCTGAGCCTATACCCAAAGGCAACCAACGCATCACTGAATTCGCCCATGCTGATGTGCCCACTGCGATCTGTATCGAACCGATCAAACAGCCCTCTCCAAGCAGCCAGAAAACCCCACAGACCGCAGAATTCGTCAAAGTTCACCGTGCCGCTCCGATCCGTGTCGAACATACGTATCATCATCTTTACAGTGTGCTGATCAAAGGCTGTGTAATCACCGTTGACGAGCGCCCGCCGCAGCGATTCCTCCGATAACTGTCCCGTGCGGTCGCGATCGACCGATACAAAGAGCGGCCACAGTGCGTCGCGCTCGGCCTGGCTACGGCTGGGAGGGGCGACGGTCGGCGGGCGTTGCGACTGTGGGATTGTCGGCCGGGATACAGGTTGGGGGGCAGGGCGAGGACCAGACCCGTAGTTGGCGGGAGGGGGTGGTGAGGTTATGGATGCGCGGTTGGGACCAGGGGGTGGAGGGGCATTCGAATACCGCGAGTCGGAGTTGTAAGTCGTGCTTGAAGGGCGATTGTAGCGGTCATCCGGGCGGGGCGCCGGGGAGGAGGTGTGCGTTGTCGAGGGAGGACGTTGACCTGAGGACTGGCGACCACCATGAAGCATGGCTGCTGCTTGTTCGGGTTCGGCGTGCCTTGGGAGTGTGTCAGCTGAGAGTATGGTGGGTTGATCCTGATGTCGATGATAAGTCAAGGGTTGAAGATGGATGCGTACGCTGGAAGGGCATCTGGGTTCCCTGAGTATCCGCGATTATACGCCATAGCGGCTCGCGCTCCTCGGACAGCGGCTGGTGAGGTGTTTCAATTCCTGCGCTGAAGCCTGATTGTGGTGTTGGCTGCTGGGAGGGCGCGTAATCACTGAACGAGACGCCCACGTGGAAATGGTTGATATAATTTTCGAGTGAGTAAGGGAGAGAGGCCTGTCAGAGGACTCCAAAAGGGAGGGAGCCAGAATCGATTGTGCGAAACGAGGAAGATCTTCTAGGCGTGATGTGTGAGGTCACAGCTGGAGTGAGATTCAGCTACTCCCGTCAGGTACGAAGGCCTAAAGCTAGGATCTTGGCACGCAAATCAGCCCCCCCCCCCCTTTACCCTGCACCCTCTCGTCGGGTGCGAGTGGCGTGTCAACGTAGAGGCACGACATCGGTCAGAATGGTCCGTAGACATGGATTCATCCCTATGGAGTACATGCCACCGTCCACAATGCACACTTTCCTGTCCAATGCCAAATCACCTGGTTGGACCTGCATTGGCTTGGGGAGAAGGCAAGCATCATGGAGCATATCCTAGATCCGTTCCCTCAGCCCGCTCCATCACGTGGTCTTAGCCGTCTGATCAGGTGCAGATCACCATCATCCAACGCTCTGACCGCAACACCTAACGAGAGCCCTGGTCCCGCTCACATACATCGGCTTTCCCCGCCATACCGAACCCACGCCCAGTGTTACAAGCTCCTTGCCCTTTTCGTGCAGCTCGATTGAGAAAGTATGGCGTCGGCATACGTGGCAAGTTGGCAAAAGTAGCCGTCTTTGCCGGGTGAGGTGGTGGAGCCATGAGATAACATGGACGGCGGCGAGAGGCCTTGGGTGGTGTCAATAGTAGACTCCATTACCAATACCCAAAGCACTGTAAACTTTCTCATGTAGATATTGTAAGTCAGGATTCGTAGCTGTGGTCGGCGCAGGGCCTCCGTGGCCGCTTCGATGTCATGCTCAAGCCGTGAGCATGTACGGATACGAGTACTGTCATGGATGCGGCCACGCCGTACGGTGCGCTCGGTCCCTTCGTCCTCTGCTGTCTTCGTTCCAGTCTCGTTCCAGTCGAGCCAATGCCGCTGTGCACAAGGGACGGAGCTGAGGTTTTTTGGAAGAAGAAATTACCCCAATCCAAACACTGTGGGGGCGCAGCTCGGGCCAGGAATTTGTTCGCAAGAACGCAAGACCTTTGCATACCAGCTTGAACGTGGTGATTGTCACGCTTCCGAGGTATCTCATCCCCGCCCGTAGCTGATCTTGCTCCTCTTCGCCGGCTTGCTATCCTCTTCCTCGTCCTTTTCCAGGGCTTTCTTCTTCTTGCTCCCAGTCTTGGATGTCGTGCTCCCCGGCGTAGCATGGTCGAGCGCTCTTGCCATGGAGGCCGGGACACCAGATGTAGGCGTGGGCGCATGTGAAGGCGTGTTTGCGGCAGAGGTATCACCAGGTGATTCCTGTGACTGTAACTGTTAATCCATGACTCATCTGACTCTTGAATAACACCTCTTGAAAGGCATCACACCTCGACTTACGCGTAACCACGTGACACTGCTATTACTGAAAATCCGATCCTCCTCCCTCACTCTCGTGCGTGCCTTGCGGTCATCCCCCCGCCTATCATTTCCCACCACAACGCCCTTGACCCAGTTGTCGAATCCACGCACTATATTCCCTGCTCCGCTTGTGTCCTCCAAGTAGCTAGTCTCTAGCTTGTAGATGTTCTCTTCCAACGCCGCGAGCTGTTCATCAATGGCGCGCTTTTTCGAGAGCGTCCCTCGTAGTGTGGCACGTAAGGACTCGTAATAGGGCCGGCCAGGTTGGTCAGTATTCGCCGCACCAGCGGTCGACGAGGGATTATTCTCGGTCATCGTCTTTCAATGCGGACGTGGCAAGTGGTTGTCACGTCGACATGGTTGTAAGTGAGAACACTACTCAACAACACTGGTGGTTTCGCGTCCGTCGTCTCGGTGCGGAATCGTCCCGCACCAGCACGTGTCTTGCCTATGCGCCTTGGAGACCACAACATGTTGAGCTCCTCGAACAGATGACTATACAGTCGATGTCCCGTGCACGAATACTCGGACCAATTATCTCTAGGTTCCCTGTGGCGCTCTTTTCGCCGCAAATGTTTTCACCAGTTTTGCTTTCAGCAATTTCTCCGTGAGCTCGGATGTAGACAATTTGCACTCAGGGTCATGAACGACTTTCAAAACGAGTCAGCACGCGAATAGTCAAGGCATTCAAAAAAGTAATGATTCTACGATATCTACGGGAGGTACTTTTCGAAAGGGACCTGCTCAGGTTTCGACCGTTAGTCACCCACCTTGTCCGGCACAGCTGAAGCCTGTCCCTGCCCACCCCCTGCTGCGTTATCGCGTGGTGACCGAGCTGCATCTGGTCCCAGACGTACAGGATCGTCTTCAGGTACGGATGCTCGTGGGTGATCCCTTCGTCGAGGCGGAGTCCGGCTTCGGTGTCGACGCAAAGGGGGACTACGTGCCGTGGCGCTACCGGGACTTCGTTCGCGATGATCGGCATCATCCTTTCGTCCATTAGCAATCTTGCTCGATCGTCTGGGAGATGTGGAGAAGCTTCGACGTCTTGGTCGTCTGTCGCGATCTCTGTCCTCTACGCGCCTCCTCGGCGGTTCCCTGGACGTGGAATCGCGTCTGCGATGCTGTCTTTCTCCATGTCGTGAACGCTTAGGCGACCTCTCGTCCTCCGAAAATGGGCTACGATACCTGCGACGAGATATAGACCGGCGACGGCGTGGTGGAGGAGAGCGGCGTGATCGAGGAGATGGCGAGCGGCGCCTTCGCTTTTCCCCAGGTCTCGAATCCGGGCGTGGCGGCGATGGAGTACGATCTGACGACCGAGTTGGACTGCGTGATATTGACCTGCCTCGACGGAATCTAGGATTCGGTGAGCGATTGCGAGTGAATCGTGAGGATGAAGAAGGAACGTATGAGTCCATTTCACGACCAGGAGGTCGTCTGTCGTAGTCATAATCAGGCCGTGATCGTCTGGGTGGAGGTGATCGGGAGAAGCTTCGTCGAGGAGGCGGTCTTCTATCATAATCACGTCCGCCACGATCGTACCGGCGATCGCCACGGCTGGCACTCTCCCTATGTCGGAGATCATCAAGCTCTCTATCACGTGCATCCTGCTGCCCACGTCGGCGACGTGCCTGTTCAGCTACCCGCTCTTGCTCTTGCTGATGGCTGTTAGCAATATACAGCGTTTCGGAGTGGACTACGAACTCTCTCCTGCATCAACTCCGCTTTCTTAGCTTCTAGTAGCTGCTGCGGAACGCCGGTAGCACTTTCCTGCGCCGAGAGACACAGGTTCCATAGTTGTTGGCAAAATGAAGCGGCATCATCGCCTAGAAAGCCCGCAAGCTGTAGTTGTAGAACTTTGACGTTTGGCTGCACATTGAATCAGTATATGGATGGCGTGAGGGCCACGAGATGTGCACTGACGTGTTCTTCGCCCTCCAGCAGATCGAAGAGCAGACCTATCACAACATCATCTTCGAAACCCAGAAGCTTCGAGATTTCTCCAGCAGCCCAGCTGCGATCTGTTAGAGATATGTCTAGCCTGCCTGCATTGTCTCGCAGCTTACTTCTTGATTACCGGGACGTTGATCTTCGACGTGCTGACCTTTTTGCTGAATTCCGGCGGGAACTTGGTGTCTCTCAAAAGCTTCTGATCTACGTTCGTGACTATCGGAGGCATTTCGATCGATCTTGACGCTGGCACTACATGAGACAGATGTTGGATGTTGCAGGGATGGCGCACAGAAGCAAGGTGGGCAAAACATAGGAAAGCTTCATGACGGGAGATCATATGTCGTGCCAAGGCCTCACCCGACCTTAATGGGGAAGGGGCAAACATCATCGAACTCCTCCATAAGGTATTCTAGCTAAAGGCCGAAAGGCAGTTCCTGCTCATCTACAAGTTGTGCGTTAACGAGATCGCGACTTTTGGATCATATCGCGCCTAGCACACACATCTTGGGGCACGTCGCCGTCACGACAAACCAGCATTCCATCAGACCTCTGTCTATTGCTATTCGCGATAAACTCAACTCAAGCATCTATACACACCTAATAGCATTCATTTTAGCGTATCAGGTCTCCCATAATCCTCGCTGCTCTCATGTCCAATACAGCACAAGCTGGTATGAGTCAAGAAGCGCTGCGAGACGAACAAGACTGACACCGCAAAGATCCTGTGCCGGCACCTGCGGTCAAGCCCGATGCGCCGTCTCCCAGGCCAGTGGAAGTACCAAAGGTGTCAACGCCGCCTCCAACAACCAAGACAGCTGAGCCTGTTGCACAGGCAAAAATTGAAGAGGAGGCGAAGCCAAAGCCTGCCAGCATTACACCAGATCCTCCTTCTCCAATGCCGAAGGTAGTACAACCCGAAGTACCCCCAGTACCACCCTCGCCATCAGTCGAGAAGAAAGTTGAACTCGAGCCAGCAAGACCGGCAGAGGTTGCACCGCTGGACCAGCCAAAGCCGGCACCACCACCTCCTGAGGAGAAGAAGGCAGCACCCGAGCCAGCAAAGCCCACCGAGGTAGTCGTCATCGATCCACCCAGACCGGCAGCCGTCACAGCTGCCCCAGCTCCTGTCGTAGCGCCAGAAGCAGTGAAGCTTGTCGAGTCAGTCATTACCGGACCGGCCGCTTCCGACCCTCCGAGCGCTGCCGGCCCTGACAAGTCCGCTCCAATTAAAAGGGAGCTCAAAACCGATCCTGTTGCAATGCCAGCACCCGCCAAGGTAGATGTGCCAAAGGTGCTGGAGGTCATCAAGCCTGATCCGCGAAAGTCGACAGAGTCGGCTAAGGAAACTAAGGCAGCCGCACCCACTGAGCCAACAAGGGTCGTCGAAGAAGCGAAGTCAGTTCCCAAGGGAGCGGAAACAGAAAAGCCTACTGCACTGACTGCACTGGCTGCGCTCGAAGCGCTCAAAGCGGAGAAAGCCGTGGAGAAGGCGAAGGAGAAGGAAGCCCCTGCTCCGCCACCTCCGCCAAAGGTCGTTGAAATCAAGAAAGCACCTACCATTGCGCCCGCGCCTATCAAAAGGCCAACCGAGAAGCCCCCTACGAAAAACGCCGAAGAAGTCGTGGTCGTCACCCTTCCACCGGATGTCAAACCGGTAATTGCCGAAGCAAAGTCGGACGCAAGCAGCCCGCCAGCTGTCATTGTTGTTGACAAGGACCCTTCGAGGCAGATGAACACAAAGAAAGCCGATGCTTCGACAGCCGCCACGACTGCTGCTCCTACCACCACAACAGCTGCCATCGAAAAGGTCGAGCCTCCCACTGCGCCAATCGTCATCACAGAGCAGAAGGGGGTCGTCGCGCCTACTCCTGTGCTGGTAGTCGAGAAACCAGTCGTGATTCCAGAAAACAAGACAGCAACGATCATCACGACGACGACGCCGGTGGTTGTTACCACTAGTGCCACGTCTAAGCCCACAGAACTAGCAACCTCAGCGGCATCAGTCACCAGCAGCGTTTCCGAAGTGGTCGTCATCGAGACGGTGCCCAAGAAGGCAACTCTCTTTGATCGTTTTCTCGCTCGCTGGGGGTTCGGTGGACACATCGATCCTGAGGTCAAGACGCTACTGAGGCAGGACCGTGTAAAACTAGAAGATGCCGGTGAGAAGAGACCTTAGTATGATTTCCGTGGTTGGTTGTTTCGGGGAAAGAGAATGAGGAGTGCAGCCATCAGGCTTCCAGCTGCGTAAGCCGATGTCCCATTCAGCAGATGGAGGAATGATGACGGTCATGCGTATCGGAGGCAGGAGGTGAGGATTGCACCTCTTCACAAGGATCCCTAAGCAGAACTTGAGTCGACCTTCCTACCATCTGTTGTCGTTCCTCGTGGTCTGGAGTTTTGTGACTGCTGCCGCCAATGCTCCGAGCCTGACGCCGCCATACTTATAAAGCATCCAGCACCGCCCTCACCTCCTGCCTGGCCTTCAGTAGCTCATCATCCACCCCGGTCCCGTGTCTGACCTTCATGGTCTTGTGCAGATCGACCAAGTCGCGTGCTCTTCTCAAGTCTGGATCCTCGTCTTCGGCCTCTCGTTTTTGACCTCCCCCAGTATTCGACTCTGGACGAGCCGAAACCAAAGCAAGTGCCGCTCGTGGATCCTGGACACGATTAAACAGCGGACAGAGACACGATCGCCCTTCAGTCTTACACATGCACGAAGCGACGTCAGATCCGACAAAAATTCTGCGACTCGCATGGTAAGCGTTATTGTGTTGTTGTGCTGTCCCTAGCGGTTTGCTGTTGTTGATGCAGTCGTTTTGAAAGTGCACCAAGTCGTTGTAGGTCCCGAACATCTTCGTGCCAAGGATGGCGGCTCTGCTGACCAAAACCTACCACATGTTGTTGCGATTCGTGCCGCACTGGATCTTCGCAATCAATGATCACGGATCTGAAGGGGATGGAGCGGTCAAAATTCTCGGATCTACGTTCGGACACCCTTTGTGAGACTTTACCTGCTCTGCTAGACGAGTCTTATTGATACGGGCATCCGAACACACGGGAGCATGGAGGTAGGATTCAACGATCAGAGCAGGCTCGTAAGTATATCTCTCATCGTTGATGTGATCACTACATCCTTTGTTTGATGCCAAAGCGTTGCTGAAAGCTACTGGCGAAGTATGAGACCGGCATCGATATTTGACATTGCCTGGGCGTATGATCAGAGTGGAGAAGGCACTATGTGATCGGCAGACTATCAAATGCTCATGTACATCTCGTCAAGTATGACTTGACAACAGCCTCGGCATCCCATGCACCGGGTCTCGGAAAGATGTCAACAAAACTAGAAAGCTTGGTCATGACGAATAGAAGCGCATACAAGATCCAGGTCTGGGCTCGAGACATTGGCAACTTCGGCTCCTTGACGGTATTAGCCTGCTCGTGGATTCTGCCGACTCTCTCCTTTCGCAAGAGGTACAGATCATCGATGGTTTTTTGTATGGCTTCTTCTTTGGAGGGGCAAAGGCGAAGCTGTTCTGCGAGAAGCATGGCGAGTGTCTGCGCATCCTCAATCCCTTGGCTGGCCCCTTGACCACTTCGAGGAGTCATGGCGTGCGCTGCGTCGCCAACGAGGACAGCACCGTCTCTACCCCACGAAGGCAAAGGCGGAACGAACATGATTGGCCATACATTTTCCACTTTGATTTTGCTGATAATGTCTTGGATGACTGTGTCCTCCCAGCTGCCGTGGCGTTGTCGCAGCATCTCATCAACCTGATTGAGATCCAGCCTCTCGTCGCGCTCTGGAAGTGGACTCTGGTAGACGGACCAGTACATGAGTCGGTCACGAGTGTAAGCAGACAGGGCGCTATAGCCAAAGAAGCCTGTTGATCCATACACGAAGGTCGCTGAGTGCTGGTTGATCAAGTCTGTTGGGACAGGCATACTGTGGAAACCTCCCACTGCGCAGGACCCACTGGCATAGTCAGCAAGGGACGCATAGTTCATTAGCTTCCGGAAGCATACGAATATTCGGTGTGGTATGAGGGATCATCTCCGAAAATGGCGTGCCTGGTTGGGCTTCGGATGCCATCGGCCCCGATCAACAGATCCACGCGGTGTGGCACCTCCTCACCTTTAAGCAGCAGGGATGGCGACTGTCCAGATAAGACAGTGATCTGTTCAACATGACGCTGATGCACCAAATTGGATGGCAGGGCGTCTCGCAGAGCTTTGATGAGGATACCACGGGAGATCATTGTCGTTGGTTGCGCTATACTACCCAGTAGCCATTGACCGGCTGTAAGGAACCTGAAGCCTCGACATGCAAAGCCTCCGTGCTCGACGGCAGCTCTGATGCGTGGATCAAGTTGACCCAGGACTTGAAGGCCATTGCCCTGTAGACCAAGTGCCGCTCCGACTCTGGGGGCGACCGCAACGTGATCCTCCGCTCGGCCTCTGGGCTGTTCCGTGTCACCGATATCGAGCCGTTCGTATATGCGGATATTCATATTGACATCGGAGCCGACATATTTGCGTAGAGAGATGGCAGCAGTCAGACCAGCAACACCTGCGCCCACAATGGCGACCTCGATAGTCATCACGCCTGTAGTGTCCAGATCAGCGCACCTCTGAATTCAAAGACACGGTGAATGATTGGAAAGAGACTTCATGAGGCATTGCCGACAAGAACAGCTCATTCATGGGAAGGAAGATCTGCTATAGTCGAATGTCGCCGAAGCGCGGAATGCCTCATGGGATGCCTAAAGACCCCACGTGACTGTTGTACAGTCAGTTCAGACAACAAACATGACCTGCAGAACACTTGTCGTGTGTATAGAGTCGCGATTTCGCGGGTAGGATGTAGGACATGCATCAATAGCGAACTGGCATAAAGACTGAGCGCAAGCCTGGTGGCATTGCATGCGAAATGTTGTGACGTCAACGCGAGTCGCGACTCGGACGTGTCTTGATCTCCATCAGCACGTGTGAATTTGTCCACCTTGCGCCCATTCGCAAATGTCACACCTGCCTTTCCTGATCATCGACCCTGACGACGATAGTGTCGCCCAGTCCGGCACAATGGAGCGCAAGCAGTCAATCGATCGCACGGCGCCAATTGCAAGCTTGACGAGAAAGGCGTCCGTCACGGCTGATGAGCTTCATGACTTGATCGTGGACGCACCAGCTCCGAAATCTTCGTCACGGATACCAGGCTTCGTCGCGTTTCCTCTAGCTGTTATCCTCACATTGGGCACTTCTGCTGCGCTCTACTCGGGGGCAGCAGAGCTCACTGGCTTTGAGCTCGCGACCATCAGCCGAAATGTCGATGAGCCACTAGAGATTGGCGCATTGCTAGGCTGGAGGGTGTTCGAGCTCATCATCAACTGGGGAGCAGGGTTCGATTGTATGCGCTACACCTGTACATGTGTGGACCATTGTGCTGATTAGGATTAGACTGGGACGTCGCATCTCTCGTCCTCCTCACCAATTCGTCATACTACGTTCTCCTGTCGCTATTCTACACGATTTCACCAATCTCCATACTGCTTTCTTTGAGCATCGATCTGTTCAGCACGGCTGTCCCCTTCTTTTTGTTGCGCAAAGTCAACCCATACAACGACTCTCTCCCCGAAAAGAGCGTGACGACGTCGACCACCAAGCTCTACGTTTCGATTTTTGGCACGGTCATTTACGGGACAACTCTGTACGCAAGCTTGCAGACCTT
The DNA here is from genome assembly GCA_002895985.1 of Sphaceloma murrayae. Taxonomy (NCBI): domain Eukaryota; kingdom Fungi; phylum Ascomycota; class Dothideomycetes; order Myriangiales; family Elsinoaceae; genus Sphaceloma; species Sphaceloma murrayae. The sequence continues at coordinate 261,371 of NKHZ01000025.1, read as the reverse complement.
TCTGCCCGCGTATATCGTGTCCACGTTCGACTCGATCCGCTCTCTCCAGGCTGCGCATGATGCCTCGATCTTCATCCTCCTCACAGCTTGCATACCGCTGGGAAACGCAGCAAAAGATTTCTTGTTCACACCGGCGACCTTCAATGCGCGGGGCGCGATAGTAGAGGAATTTGATCCCACAAGTGCGACATTGGGGGAGACTTTCGCTTACAACATCGGTCTGAGCGGCTGGACTAAAAGAGAGGAGATTCTTGTACGACGAACCACGCTACTTGGGCTTCTGACTATTGGCAACAGTCTGGCAAAGATCTGGGGCACGGTCGAGGGGGCGGAAGCATGGGGTGCTCTGGGATGGGGCGCAGTCTTCGCTGCAGCGCATGGACTTGCTGGCGCTGGAATTGCGTATGTAGGGGATGTCTGAGATGCTGTGGATTGAGGGCCGAGAATCCAATAACATAAGAGGAAAACGAGCCGGACTGGGCCTGCAGTCTTGTGTTTTAGATACCATCAGGGGCATCTCCAGGTCTTGAAAGCAAGTGTATGGCCTGTAGTTACAGCTAAGCTAAACGTGGCGGCCATGCAAGCTATTTGTTGCATCGTCTTCGTCTTGCTAGATAGCAATGTGAAAATAGGAATATGTCACGTAAAAGGTCTATGCAAATCTCACTCCTGAAATGCTATGACGCTGAGGATCTGCTCGGCGGCGGCTCTCAAAATATTCAAGACCACCGCAGCTCTCCACACCGCACTACAACCTCGACATAAGATGATACTGCGACCGGTGCGCCTATTATTGGTCCTATCCATCACACTAGCAGGCGCTGCGTCATCACAGGAGCCCCTCGTGGAGCATCAGACGCGGTATAAACTTGGGGATGCCATTCCTGTAACATGCCTCAACCGCACAGCGTAGGCAGACCTTGAGCAATATGCCGTATGGCGCTCGCTAATCGACTTCAGTGAAGGCGAGCATATCACTACTCCCGACGGCGCTCTGCAATACATACCCTTTCACACGTGCAACGAAACTGGTCGCCCACTCGAGCTCTACTTTGGCGTCGAGCGCGACCTCAACTGCACAATCGATTTCATCTCCGACCCGTTCTTCCATCTTCTCGAGTACTACGTGCACAACGACAGCCCTTTCACATGTCGGATCCCAGCCCGACCGCACGTTTCTACGATCAGTGGTTCACATAAAGATGGGGTCGAGGGTCAGGGGAGCTTGAGCAACGACTTCGTCCCACTCATCATCGCGCTCACGGGGACGCTACAGTTGAGCCATCTGCACGTTAGCAATCACATCAATGTGCTGCTGCATGCGGCGCCAAAGAGCACGGATCCAGGGGTCATACAAGCGGGCACAGCGTACAGTATTGCGACCCAAGCGCAGCCGCCAACCAGGATTATCATTGGAGACGCGCTGCCGTTGAGATTTTCGGTGAGGTGGTATCCGAACACTGCCTTGCCGAGTGGGTGGACAGGTGTGGGGGGGCATATCTATGCTTCAACTCTGGTATATTGTTTCTTGAGTGCGTTGGCGGCAACGGCGGTCTGTTTCGCGTACTTCAGGGGAATCGAGCTGCCGAAGAGGCTGAGGAGTCACGGGAAGGACAGGATGGCTGGTGGAAGCGGGATGGAGGGTGGGAGACTAGGAGGATATGGAATTGGAGTTGGCGGGTCGATGGGGAATGGATATGGAGGTTATGGGATCAGTAGTGGGAAAAGAGACTGAATGGAGATTCCAAGCTCAGAAGAAGAAGGGCCGTGTACGATACTCATCAGATCGAGTGTTGCGGGATTCGGATGACACTGTTACATGTACGGCACATCCGCCACGAATGGTTTGCGAATTGCTTCGCGTATCCCTCGATACCACCAACTAAGCTGCCACACCTTGAGCCGAGTAATCGTTGAACTTCACGCTCCTCAGATGTCAAGCATGTTTCGGCTGAGCGGCAATCAGTCATCACTACAGTCACCGGAGCAGGAGAATTAGGTTATGGCTCATTGAAGCTGAAGATGCCGGCACATGTCAAACCCAGCAATCTGGTTGGTCAACCCTGATCATCTGCGGATCTGCCCGTGCAGATCGACCACTCCAGGGCCTCCGCGTCATGACTCTACACCATGAACCCGACGTTGACTGTCCTTTAACCCACAATCACTTCAATATTGCTTCCGCGCGTTGCGTTTCCTTTGCTCCTGTCATCACTTCTCTTTACCTTCCAAGCAACACCTCGCACGTGGAGAATCATGGCGTCCTCCTCCTCGAATACCCCTCTCCCGCACCGCCCCGCCACCCGCACTGTCTCCTTCACCTCAAAGTCCCCGCGCATCGAGTCCTGGACCATCGAACAAACCGCTAACCTCCTGTCGTCGGCCTCCCTCACTCCACCGCCCCGCTCAACAACACCCCGCGGCACGTCTGCCCCCCTATCCATCCCTCTCGACACGCCTTCTCCCTCAGCCTCTCCGGTTCCCCGCTCCTTGTTCCCCTCCAACCTTCCCGTTTCCCCCTCGCCAGCTCCAGTGACGCCTTCCGCTCCTCCGCGCGAGAACGTCCACGTCGTCCATCGCCGCCGATCGCCGATCCGTCGCGATAGCCAGAAGCGACGGGATGCCCTGCTAAAAGGCAAGGAGGGGTCGAGGCGTCGACAGCGATGGGAGAACGATCGGCTACTGCATGTGCCTGGGGCGCAGGCGCCAACGGCCAGAGATTGGGCTGTTCCCTGCTGGGATGGAGGGGAGAGGGGAGAGTTCTACAGGCCCGTGCCGTACTTCCTGGCGGGGTTGTGGGAGGGAAAGTACGCCGAGATCAGGCGAGGGAGGGAGGCTGAGGAGAGGAGGGAGAGGTTGAGAGGGAGATATGGAGGTCTCGGGGAGGGGTTGGGGGCCAAGCAAGAGAGCAGGGCGAAGGGCAGCACGGAAGAGGCCAAGGACATTGAAGGCGATGAGAAGGAGGCGCGGAGGCAGGAAAAACGAAGGTTGAAGGAGGAGGAAGCGCTCCTGCAAGCGGAGATGGATAAAGAGCAGGTTGCTAGAGACTTGAGGGCTAGGATCAAGAAGGCGAGAGGCGCGAGGGGCCTTCTGCAGGACCTGGAGCTGGAGGTGCGGAACTTCCTGATGCAGCTCGAGTACGATGCGAAGATGGGAGAGAAGGATGGCTTCGTAGATGTGCAGAAGGAGGATAGCGAGGATGAGATCGTTTTCGTCGGACGCAAGGGAGGCATGAGAGATAAGAAGAGGACGAAGAGTGAAGGCGAGAGGATGGAGAGGCTGATTTTCCAGAGCTCGGAACGAGATCAAGGCGCAAGCTTCGGGTAGGTGTTGTGCTTATGCGGTTCATTGCATACTGACCATGACACAGGCGTTGGCTCGTGCACTCCATCGCCAATTACTATGGGCTAGAGACCTGGTCCATCACTACAGGCGATCCGGCAAGACGCGAGGCATACGTCGGTCTCAAACCTGAGGCCAGGACCGAAGCCAAGATGGAGCTACCACAGCCTCTGTGGGTGATTGTCTAGATGCAAATCACCCGCCGCATCACAATTGCCGCGTCGCTAATACTGGCTGGAAGGATATACTGTTATAGTACACAAGCACAACCCATAGAGTGCAGTCTTGGTGCGAGCAGCATAGTGGAAATGGCATTGTTGGCGGCCATGCGCTGCTTTTGAAAGCCATCTATCCACGATTTGGTAGAGACTGCAGATAGCAGATACTCTCAGGAATCTTGCATCGCTGTTGTCTGCTACTCTGCTTGGACACGACCCACGTCGTATCATGCTGCTCAACGCAAGTCTACCGTAGACGAGCGATTCAGAAACTGACAATCCCTCGTCATGGCCGTGCTCCCTCAGCGCAGAGACACGGAGGGTGCTTGCGTCGTTTTGATGTGCACCTGGTGGTCTTGACTTGTGGAGTCCACTCGTCAGCTTGAACTCCTTCGAGGGAGATCTCCCCCAGTTGGTGCGTCTCCTGATCTTCCTGCGATGTCGACACCTCCACATGTGTACAATTGCGTGTCGTTCATTACTCCAGACTATTGTAACGCCCCTGTCAAGGCATTCCAGGATCCTCACCCTTGAGCTGAGGCTTTTTTGCACCAGCTCTACCGTTGCGCTGATTCGGTCCCTTGTGGGCCCATTCAGCAGGAGGCTGTTTGAGAATCTGTCCATCCTGAACCAAGATACCCTGCCCGCCAGTCCGGTCTTCGACACGCTTGAAGAAGGTCAGTGGTACCAGACCCTCCTCGTTACCGTCGGTAAGTATGACATCGTTTGCACTTTTCCAGAATTTAAGTCCACCATCGATGGCCTTTGCAAAGTCGAGGTAGATCAGGATTGTAGACGAGTTCCTCATGCCTGAGATGACTGGTGCGGGAACTGTTGGCCCGGTCCCATCCTCGGCTGCGGTGTTTTCGGTCTTTGCAATTGATTTGAACCCAGCTGGCAGACCGGCAGCGAAGTGCACATGTTGGCGTGTCATGCGTCGCAGGCCTCCTGATGACGCGATCAAGGTCCAAGCATGCTTCGTAGTGCCATGCACACATACATCAGGGATGTTGGTGCCGTCGATCTTGGTAAGTAGGCTATCCGAATCAATGGCTACACTGTGTCCTTGATTGGCTCTGATGAGGTAGTCGGAGGGATTGTCCGATGCGGATCCAGGTGGCTGCACTGGAGCGTCCAGCTCAGCCGCAGTACAGCTGGCGTCTGCAAGCACCGCCCCTGTTGTATGCTGTACATGGCAAGATATCAAAGAGAATCTCTGCTTGTTGTTCGTGGCGACCAGCTCCTTGAGCTCGTCAAGGGTCACCTTGAGGGAACGTATATTCCTGTTGCTCAGCTGTATGCAAGTCAGCAACACGCGGTCCTGCCTCAGCTGCCACGAGATCGCCACGAGATCGCCACGAAGAGTAACAACAGAACGATGCTTTCAAACTGAAGAGAGGCTCTTGACCAGGTGCAGATCAGGCAGAGTGTCAATCCTGATGAGTATGATACAGACAAGGAGAAAGCGGGTGGCCTACGGATCAACCGAGCACTTACCACATCAGCTACGTTGACATAGCCAGCTGCATCCATCTGCAGCTTCTCCTGTCCGATGCCGTGACGCAGTAGCCATGACAATTTTTTCGAGACCTGCACATCTCTGGTCATGGGCGGGCGAGGCATTACAAGCGACGTGTTCTTGCCACGCTCTACGTAAATCTGAGCGCTATACGAGACCGATGTCAGCGACGTTAGCGTAGCACAGTATGAGAGCGTGTGCTCTATGCCGCAGGTCAGCCAAAGCGGATGTGCGGTCGAATACTGGAAGACACAGCGTCCGGGAAGGAGTGTGGTTTTGGAAATCGAGGTCGGCCGGATCTGCTGCCAAGCTTCTGCACGTGCATCAGTGTCATCCGCCTTGCACCGACTTAGGGCATGGTGTCATCTACTCTTCGGCAGGGCATCTAACCGTCAAACTCCGTCTGTGTGCTTACTGCATGCTGCGACGGTGGTCTTGCCTTTTCTACATCTATCCTCCAGGCTTCCTGTAATCAGCCCAGAACAGCGGAGACGTTTTTCACGCTATACCTCGTCTCTTCCACACTATACCCCTCCTCAAACTCGCTTATCTCCGTATCTCCGACACCTAGTCACAGGCCCAGAACACCAAAGCCCAATGTCGACGACCACCACAAGCCCGCCTTGACCCGCTGGTCCTCCGCACGATCGACCCCATTCCGCGCGGGAGCTCACCCTACGCAGTTGGGAGATGGATCATCTATATGCAGGGCTCCAGGGTGGTCCGCCTCTACAGAACCCGCCGCCGCAAGTATTTGGAGTTCCTAGCAGCCAGGCCAACCTCAGCGTCAACTACGCGGATGCATTCCTCCCCGATGACTTTGGCGCGTATGGGTTTGACGGCTACGATGACAGGGGAGACGGAGATGGAAGCGACCCGAAGCGGAGGAGGATTGCAAGAGCATGTGACATGTGCAGGAAGAAGAAGATCAAGTGCGACGGGAAGATGCCAAAGTGCTCTCACTGCGAGAACTACAAGACGGAATGCATTTTTACACAAGTCGAGAAGAAGCGACAGCCCCCGAAAGGCGCCAAGTACATCGAGGGACTCGAAAACAGACTGGGCAGGATGGAGTCATTGCTGCGCATGTCCGGTCTCCTGGCCGAGGACGATGGTGGGAAGACGGACTTGGGCACCCTAGAAAGGAGGCTCGCGGAGAAGGCGAGAAGCACGTCCATGGCATCGGAATCGGCATCACCTCCGGCTAGGCGAGAAGACACCACTTCGACCCATAACACCCCTCACATGGCCACTGTCTCGACTCCGCACAGCGTGAGTGCTTCGAGTCCTCAAAGCGCCAGCCAGAAGAGGTCGGAGAAGGAAGTCGAGGTTTTGGCAGATCAAATGTGTTCACTTGTCACTAACAACGTTGGCGAGACTCGCTACATCGGTATGAGGTCCGGCCTGATGGCTTCCCCATTCGCTAACGAATGCTAGGTTCCTCGTCCGGCTTCTCCATCTTCTCTCCCAAGGGCATTGAATGGGTTAGGGAAAAGACGGGGGACGATTCTTTCCACGAGATGATACAAAACACTGCTGCGAATGATACGCAGTGGTATCAGTGGAAGCCAGAAGTCTTCGGAGACATTTTCGCACGACGAACTTTCCAACCTCTACCACCTAAGCAAGCCGCCTTGTCATTACTGAAGGATTTTTTCGAGAATTTCAACTGCATGTTCCCTCTGTTCCATGAGCCTACTTTCATGCATCTGGTGCACAAGCATTACTCCCTGGAACCCTACGAGGGGTCTGGATGGTGGGCCTGCCTGAATATAGCGTTAGCAGTCGCGCATCGCATGCGCGTCATGAGCAACGTAGTCGGCCAGGAAGAAGATCAGCTGGCCTGGATGTACCTCAAGAATGCATTAGCTGTGCAAGCGGAATTGACCATGCGCAACAACGACCTCTTGAGTGTTCAGGCTCTACTCGGTATAGTACGTGCAAACAGCATATATGAAGAAGGATCCGACTGACTCTGCAAGGCTCTTTTCATGCAGGGCACACCGAATCCGCAGCCATCCTTTTTCTTTGTGGCTGCGGCAATCAGACTGTCACACAGCATCGGCTTGCACAAGCGCGGCTCAGACTTTAAGCTCAACGAGGTCGAAAATGAGCAGCGGAAGCGAGTGTTTTGGATCGCCTGCATGCTTGATAAGGAGTGAGTTGTGGAACATGTGGCTGGGTATGCTCTGCTGACAGCATCCAGTATGGCACTTCGTTCCGGCAGGCCGCCTATACAAGATGATGATGACATGAACGTGGAATTACCCAGCGAAGATCCGCCAGATAACATTGGAAACGTGCCCTCGTCGTTGCCTTCGGGCAAATTCAACCTCTTCCGTCTCATGGCCGTATTCGCGCTCATACAATCCAGGGTCTATAAACGGCTTTACTCGGTCAAGGCTACTAAGCAGACTGACGGCGAGTTATTGAATACCATAGGTGAGCTTGATAGCGAGCTGGAAGCGTGGAAGGACTCAATACCGCCCGAATACCGGCCGGACAACGAGATCAAGGCGCAACACGCACCGCTAGTGTTGCACGTTGTTTGCATACATTTCGCATACTATAATTGCCTTACGACAATCCATCGTATGGCTGTACATCATGGATACTGGACATCGCGGCTGTCAGATTTTGCAATTGCGGGACTCAATGCTCGACCCTTGAATCCGCGAGTATTCATGTCTGCAGCTTTGTGTGTCAACGCGGCACGAACTTCAATCTCCCTGATCCGATATGTCCCTCAGGGAGATCATGCATGCGTTTGGTGAGTCGTTTATGCGTTTATGAATTTGGATGCATGTTGCCCTGCTGACAGTCGCCAGGCTCGTACTGTACTACCCGATCTCAGCTCTCGTCACATTATTCGCCAATGTTTTACAAAACCCTCAAGATATCCGTGCGAGATCTGATGTTCGCCTCATGAGTTCTGTAGTGGAGTTCCTCACGATGCTAGCTGCGGAAGAGTCTCACGGCCACGTGCGTCGCATGCTGAGCCTCTGCGTTGAGTTTGAGCGCATCTCCCGCATGGCGCTTGAGAAAGCGGACCGAGAAATCCGTGGCCGTGGAAAGCGCGGCCATAAGGAAGACCAAGAACAAATGGCGAAAAGCATTGTAGAGCAGCAGGTCGAAGCACAAGCGTCGTACCGAAAACCAATATCGACCCCGTCGCTGAGGTCAGCCAGCATCCCGGGCGGATCCCTGGGAGCAGCTCTCAATATGGCATCACCGTCTGGCTCTGATCCTGGCTCTCGGTCACAGCACAGCAATCACGGCTCCGGATCAATGCCTCAGTCGCGAGTGGACCACAGCCACCTGGCCGCACCTGCGTCGGGCTTCTCAACGACGTCCAGCCCGCTCTCGCCCGGCCCGTGGCAGGACATGAGTGATCCTAACCCCGGTACCAACGGCTTCTATCCTCACACGACCGGTGATCCTGGGTTCTCTCAGGGGCAGAGCATAGCTGCCTCTCAGGCTGGCTTGGCGGGTATGTCCCATTTCAGCGACGCGGATATCTCGGCCATGACGAACGGAAACTCGTTTAATCAGCCCTTTGTACCGCCCGACTTGTGGCAGATGCCCATGACGCTGGAATGGGATTGGAACGATGTGGGCATGATGGGACCGAGCATGAATGTCGGCATGGGCAGTGGGACGGTTTATGACTTTGGGGGTCCGGGCATGGACGGGATGGGCGGGATGGGTTCTCAATAGAGACATGCCTTTTGGAGTCCGAGGGTGGCACATTCGGAGACGCGGGTCCCTGTGTAGTATGCATGCATGAGGATACCGGTCAGCCATGACATAGTAGAGATGCTTGCATTCACCATACGAAATGAATATGAACTGCTGATCCTTGTGGCCCCTCCCTGGGAGGCATGTCACTTTGCATCTCCCTGCAATTCCAGATTTGCTGTAGTCTTCAACGTATTCGCGTCGTGGCAGTGGGTAGTCGGGACAAGTCAGAGAAGGAGGGGGGCAGCGTGGTGGTGGTGGCGAAGAGACTTGGATAGGCTCCGGCCTCGCACCACACTTCACTCGCGTCTTGGAATAATCAGAGGCGCCAAGATGGAAGTGCAAGCCACTCGCTGCTTCTCGCTCTCCATTGTTACTGTTCTCCTGGGCTGGGTCAAGCTCATCGTCTGAGCTTGTATCCGACCAAGCTCGTGGCATGGCCTTGTCCCTCGGTCACGACGGGGGGAACTTCCAACCTCATCTCTCGGACCGATCCAACACTGCAATCTTGCACAAGAGATTCGATAAGGAGACTAGTAGTTGCAAGATCGAGTGTGGCACGCAGCACCCACACTGCACACTGCGCATCGCCATGGGCAGGAACTCAACCCCGTCGAGAATCTGAGACGGCGTTTCAGGACTTCAGGATCGAAAGACTCTTCGGACCGTACTTGCTCTGCATTCCAGGCCTGGACTAGGTTTGCCCTTCAGCCACTGTCAGGCTGGTGTGCAGACGATGCACGCATATGTCGAATATCATCCTCGGTCCAAGCACAGTATCCAGCTGGCTCATTTCCGTGGGCTCATGTATCAGAGTATCAACCGCCAGAACGGCGCATACCGTACAGTACAGCTGCCTCGGGATTACCATGAATTGTAAAACCCCGACTCCACATCTGCCACATACCGACCGCGCGAGCTCCCCTTGGCCTTTTGCCAACCATGGCCTCCAAATATCGACCAGCCCCGGATGCTTGTGTTTCACATGGACGACCAGCCAAGGCTTGGTCTTGTTTCACTCCACCTCTATCTACAGCTGGACCAGACTCCACCGGTGGCCACCACCGTCACCTGACGTTGTCTTCTCTCCCATATATCCACCGGCAGTGACCCTGGCCTCGGTACTTTCTCTGTCTGGGTCGTTGTTCCTGCATATCAGGCGGTGTAGTGGCTGCAGCTCGCTGGACTGGTTCTATGCATGCAGCAATTACATTCGTTCCACAATGTCCGGTCTAGGGGTCCCCCCCCCCCTCACCCGAACGCCGCCAGAGACGACCAGAGCGGCCGAGGCTGTCATTCATGCTTCCAACCTTGACCTCCTTACCCGCCATGATCCGTACCTGTTGTTGGTTTCATCCGCAGAAAGGTAGCGATGCAAGAAGGGCAGCGACAAGCGACAAGCACCAGTGGTCCCTTGTATGTTTTTGCAAAGGACGGACCGAGGCTTACATACTGCTTAACTCATGGTGAGGTCAACATAAATAGTCGAGTCTCGCCGCCTCCACCAGCAGATATCCAAGTTGCAACTTCAGTCGTTCATTTCGTCCTTCCATTCTTCCATTTCAACAGCCTTTGACAGGTCTATCACTCTTTTCCATCATCATCATGAAGTTCACCCTCACCACCGCGGCCCTGGTTGGCCTTGCTGCTGCTGCCCCAGCTGAGCTGGCAGAGCGTCAGGTCGGTGGCCGCATTGGCACCACCGCCAACGAGCTCCGTGGCGCCTGCCAGCCCGTCACCTTCATCTTCGCCCGCGGCTCCACCGAGGCAGGCAACATGGTAAGCTGGCCTCGAGAGCGAGCCACAAGTCATCTACTGATCATCCGCAGGGCTCCATAATCGGACCCCCCGTCGCCAACGGTCTCAAGGCCCGTTTCCGCGTCGCCGTCCAGGGTGTCGACTACCGCGCTGGACTGGACACCAACGCACTCCCTGACGGCGCCGACCCGGCCGGCATCCGCGACATGAAGAACAAGATCTCCGAGGCCGCGTCCAAGTGCCCGAACACAAAGATTGTCGTCGGCGGCTACTCCCAGGGCGCCGCTACCACGCACCAAGCCGTCGAAGAGCTGCCCGCCGCCACCCGCAACCGCATCGTCGGCGCCGTCACCTTTGGCGACACTCGCAACGTGCAGGACCGCGGGAGGATCCCCAACTACCCTCCCGCGCAGACCAAGATCTTCTGCAACGCAGGCGATCTCGTCTGCTCCGGTACTCTCGTCGTCGGGGCTGCCCACTTGACCTACGGCACCGATGCCAATGCTGCCGTCAGCTTCTTGGCGCAGCAGATCGAGAGGGCTGGCGGTGCGCAGTAGACGCGAGAAGACGCATACATCACGGGGTGTAGATGCAAACGAGTCGGTTTGACACTGGCTTGGCTTTGTAGTAGTGAGGGCCCAGAGGTTCACTTCGGTCAAATATAGCTGGCAGCTTTATGGAACTTTATTGATCTTGGCTTCAACACACATGTGGCATGAGCAATGCGAAATGTGATGCTGACTGCAATTCGTGTTTCCCTAGTGTTTATTAATAATTACTGTAGTAGCCGTGAAAGAGGTTGAGCGTGCATCCCTGCCTGCGGAATTCCGGAACGCGTTCACGATGAAGCTTGGCCAACAACCTCCGTGGGACTTGATACCATCCAACATATTCAGCTACATACTGCACCAGCACAATATCGCGTCCTTTTAACGCTGAGATCGCGACATCATCTCGTTAGCCTTGACATGTAAAACACCATCGGCGTCCGCAGCCTCGATCTGTGACACGCCTCCGACATTCCGCGACCACCCAACGACCACTAAGGTAGTCTTCGATCCACCCCCCTCAATCGATCAACAGGAAACACAATGTGGCACTTTGTCGACCTCACAGACGCCGAGAAGCATCAGCGCCGCCAGACACTCGACCACTACGCCCTCCTCGCGCAAGCCTCTCTGCTCATCCCTCTCCTCCTCCTCACCATCCCAAACCTCGCCTCCCGCCTTCGCACCCGCACCCGCTCCCGCTCCGACACCCGCCCCTCCTCGCCCTACCTCAAACACGCCTCGACCCGTCCTCCCGTCCTCCCTCTCCCCACCACTCCCCAAATCACCCACTTCCTCTCCTCCCCCTCCCCGCTCCCCGGCCCCCTCCGCTCCACAAACGCCACCCTCCTCCTCTCCCTCCTCCACTCCCTCTCCCTCCTCTACCTCTCCACCACAGCCACAGGACCAGACTACCTCCACCTCACCAAACGTCTTGCCCTCGTCGCCGCCTCCCAGCTTCCCTTTCTGTACCTCCTTTCCCTCAAGACGCCATGGTCGCCCCTTGTGCTCCTCACGGGTCTGAGCTGGGAGTCGCTCAACGAGGCTCATCGCGCCCTGGGACGGATCGTCTCGTTCTTGTTTCTAGGGCATACGGTGCTGTACCTCAATTTCTTCGTGAGGGTGGGGGTCTTGGGGAAGAGGATCAGGGACTGGGATGTCGTTTGGGGACTGCTGGCGGTGGGGATGTATCTTGGGATGGGAGCGACGGCGCTAAGGGCCGTTAGGGAGAGGTGGTATGCGTTGTTTGTCGGGGTGCATGTTGTTGTTGCCGCGGGGGTTTTGGGCGCCATGTGGGCGCATGTCAGTCATGTGAGGGTGTTTGTCTACGAGGCGGGGGTTGTCTGGGTGGCGCATGGGTTGGCGAGGTGGAGTGGGACGGAGCGGCTGAAGGGACGGGTGCGGGAGGTGGGTAAGGAGTTGGTGGAGGTTGTGGTTGAGAGAGAGCAGTGGCAGGGCCGGTGGGGACTGGGTCACGGCTGGAGACCGGGACAGCATTTGTATCTTGCTATGGATGGTGGGGGCTGGCCTGGTGCGGTGGGACGAAACCCATTCAGCATCTCGAGTGTGCAGGAGGATGGGGAGGTGAGGTGCGTGATGAAAGTCATGGGTGGGAACACGCGGAAGTTGCTGGCTGTGAGAGGAGAGGAAAAGACGATGCGAGTCGAAGGACCGTACGGGAGGAGTGATCATTTGCAGGAACTACTGGGCTGCGATCGAGTGTTATTCATCGCTGGTGGTGTAGGAGCGACATTTGTGCTGCCGCTACTGCGAGCTTTGATCAAAGATGGCGGCGCTGCCTCACCCGCTAGAAGGATCAGTGCAATTTGGGCTGTGAAAGAGATGGATGATGTCCTCTGGGCTCTCAAGGGATTAGAAAGCGGCAATCTGGAGGGACTGAAGGAAGTACTGACGGTCCATTGCACCAGTGCAGATGGACACCCGCACAGCAGGCGTGCAAGAGGAGCAGAATCACACCCTCCAAACGATGCCGACGAGGACACCCAATCCACTGAAGGGATAGAAATGCAGTCGCTCCTTGCAACACAAACCAAAGACGAGAACGAGCTTTCCGATACGCTTCATGGATTTACCATACAGCAAGGCCGACCAAACCTACGAGAAGTGGTCGATGGAGCTTTCAGCCATTCAAATGTCGAGAAAGTAGCCGTCTATGTCTGCGGCCCCGGGGGAATGGGGGACAGGGCCAGGATCGAGGTGGGCAGCCACATCGCTCGGGGCAGAGATGTTGTCTTCTGGCATGAGGAGTTTGGCCTAGGTTGATGCAGAAGAACGGGTACGATTCGAAGGTATGAGGAAGCGTTCCATAGCCCTTCTCGGAGTCCTCGAGCGGCTCGCTCTCTTAGAATGCTTGTACTCTCAGGCTTCGAGCCAGTTAGTGTCGCCCGATCTTCTACCTCGTCATCACAGTCCATGATGTACCATCGATTGAGCGGAGGCGCCAGTACGATAGAATCTCCCTTCTTCAGGGGTTTGGCTGCCAGCGATAGTACGTGCAAGAATGGTGAGTGACTCGGGATGGGAAAGCACTTCAGCAGACATACGAATTGGGTAATTTTCCGCTACGCAGCGGCTCCGAATGGAATTATGTTGACAACCCCCCCGGGCGGGCAATAGTGGAATAGCGACAACACCGAGCTCCTCGCCAAAAGATATGTACATTATGATCAAACCCCCACCAGTGTCCTACTCGCCGAGATCTATACCCTCATCAAGATCCCTCTCATCAAGCTCAAGCTTGAAATCAGAACCCAGGGCCTCCTGGCCCTGCCGTATCAGGTCCTGGACCTGCCGACTCATAAGCCTCATGCTCCTATCCGCACGCTTCTCCGTCCGTTCTTTTCGTTGCAAGAGCCTTTGCGCTTCCGGGCTGAGTGTTATCCTGTCCTGTTCTTCTCGCAGATCCGTGAACGATTTCCTGATCGGTACTTGCTGCATGGAGCGCCTCGTCCGCAGCTGCCGTGCTGAAGGCGAGCGGGTTGAGGCGTGGGAGGCTCGTCGCCGGTGTCCGCTCGCTATGCTGGGGCTGGTGGTGATAGGGGAAGTGGTGAAGGATTGTGATAGCGATTTGCGGGATCGCGGCATCATGGATCTGCGACTGCCAGGGCGTGAAGAGATGGAGCCCGTCGACTGCATCCTCGTCGTATCTTCTACCGGGGCATCGACCATTACCCATCCGTCAGCGGGCTCCACATGCTGACGCTTCGCCGGCCGGATCGGGGTGTCGTCTTGTATCCCGAACGCTTCTTCAGGGTACATGCCCGGCAGAGGGGTTGCAGCTCGCTGCCACGTCTCAAAGTCTTCGTCGTTTGCATCGTGTACATGTGACTGTGTGTTCATGGTCGGCAACATGCTGTAGCAGATATTGAATAGTCTGCCCGACATGCCTCCAAACACCCCGAGCACGGCCGACGTCCAGGACCCGCTGCTGGGGAGCTGCTCCGTAGTTATCCTCGCCTTCCCATTACACTCTCTTGCCAGCGCGTCTTGCTCTGGCGGCGTATAGCCCATCGTCGAGCTGCACCAATTGGATCGGAAGCCATCCAGCTGAGGAGTGTCGTTGAGATGCATCGTCATTACCGCGGCCGTCATGTCAGGCGTGCCTCGTCCGGCAGCGATCTTGTACGTTTCGTTGACCAAGGCCGCTGGGCTCTCCTCTCTTAATCCTGCGCCCACTCGCGCTTTGTTGTAAGACGACCAGGCCGGCGAGGGCGACGGTCTCAAAGGGTGATCCTCGACAGCGTCGATTGCCTCTCTCTTCCTCTTCCCAGACACCTTTCTCCGTCCCGTGGGATTGATCGGTGTCAATGGTCTCAGCGGAGATCCGAGATGTGCATATCCCCTCCTGGATGATCCGCGCAAGTCGTCGTCCGACCAAGGACTCAAGGTCGAGGTCGCCATCGAGGTTTGTGTTGACAGTTGTGGGGTAGATTGGGCACAATTCGTGACCGGCACGGTTGAAACGTTCGCCTTCAGATGTAATCTCGACTTTGCGTCATGCGAATCGGTCTAGGTCATTGTGGATATACATTCTGCATGCGCGAACGCAATCGATATGAGCACATGGTTCGTGATGTAAGTGGGTGCAGAGCTGGTAGGGGTCAAGCTGCTGCGCGCGGAATATGCGTGGTTGTTGGCCAGGCAACAGGACTTCTTCATAGGAGCTGGAGATGCTTTCCTTGCTTGCCACAACTGCAGAGTATTGATGAATGACCATCGAACGCTTTCTCGATGTATCACCTTTGCGCTGCGGAACTTGATCACCTCTCCCAATGATGACACGGGCCGTATTGCTGCTTCCTGCTTCCTGCTTCCTGTGACACACGGCGCAGACCAGGCGCTTGGCGTGTACCTCCGCACATGCAATACCTATCATTGGGGCCTGATAGTTGGACCAAGGACAATTCGCAAGGGCGATAGAGGTCGCCATTTTTATGCAAAGAATGCAATCACCACCAATGGCGACGTCATCTGGGAGTATCAGACCGAAGAAACGCCCATGGAACGCGCGAACCTCATGCCCGTGCGTGTTGCTATTGCAAAGGTGCTCGATGTAGAGCGTCTCCAATTGATCATGGATCAAACGCCCATCTTCCAGGTAAAAGATCAATTGCGTGTCCTGGGTGAAGGACGCGCTGTGGCGACTGACTGAAGACGGGACGGTGCTAGGGCGGTCCAGTATCGAATGGGCGACTGCCCGCGATGAGGCAATGAGGTGTTGCGAAAGGATGAAGGCCGAGAGCAGATTCGAGGCGCGCGATCGAGGAGCCGAGCACGATTTCCTGGTCGTCTCGATATACGACCTCATGACGGGCAAAGAGACACTGCCATGATGTAAAAGCAGTCTTGCGATTCTATGGTTCTCTGTTCACTCCCTGTCCCACCAGGTTCACCACGGGGTTCATGTTGTACCACTCACAACTAGCCGTGATATTCACCCTCCCCATGCCCTCTGCAACGGTAACCCCGTTCCTGACAATTTTCACCTCTGGCACAACCCCATTACCCAAATCCTTTGGGAACGGCACTCTCCCCATTGTCGCCTCCCCTCCCTGGACAGAGAACTCCCAATTCTTCTCGTCTCCGACGTCCACCACCACGATCGCCGACTCTCTCACCAATACCCAGAGAAACACAGCGTCGTCGGCCTGATCCGCTCCGTGTACGATCACGCCCGGCTGATCGCATTGCACCGCCTTGGAATGCTTCCTGTACCAGAACACGGCCTGATCCATTGTCACGGCCGGCTTGACGCCGCTCTTCCACCAGGCGATGTAATACTTGGCCAGAATGCGCCAAGGGGCGTGAGACATGTTGAGGACATAGTTTTGCATGCCCGAGGCGTAGACGATGTAGTCGGTCGCCGTCTGTACGGGCGAGGGGAGGTTGCGGAGGTAGTGCGATTCGCCATAGTCGTTCCAGGAGATGAGTTCGATCATGTCCGGGACGGGGCCGGCGGAGGAGGGGGAGGGAATGAGGGATTGGAGACGGAGGGGAAAGAGGAGATCGGAGTAGGCGAGCCAGGACGTGGAGGAGGCGTTTGTGTTTTTGAATTGCCAGGGGGAAATGCCTGCATGGTTGGTTAGCTGGGTCTCGCGGGGATGGAGGGATCGACTAGCCCATGATGTAGGGTCCGGACTTTTGCGCCGATGTGAGGGCGGAGCGGAAAGAGTCGTCGACTTGGGTGGTCAGGTTCTGCTTGGTTTGCGGCCAGGCCTGCCAGTTGAAAAATCCGTCGATCGAAGGGAAAGCTGAGAGGAGGCCTCCCGCTTCCCTTGATCGGTCGCCTGCCTGAGCGCGCTCGGAAAATTGGTTGAATGCTGGTACCAGGACGATCGGGTGTCCCAGATCATTCATTTTGTCCTTGAGATCTTGAAAAAAGCCATTATCGTATTTGTCCGGGACAGTGTCGCCGCCGAACGTGGTCACTACGATCTTGTCGTTCCACTTGAGACTTGACGGACTAGTGGCATGTCGAACGAGGGTACTGGTCATGTAGGTCGTGTTCCAAAAGTAGTCGCATATACTGTAGCTCATGTCGAATGAATGCGTCAGTACGAAGCCCTCTTCTTCGGCAGCTTTGTAGGCATTGTCAATCTGCGTGGGCTTGGCAACAAGTCAGAGAGTATCTCGCGGTGATGAGGTGAGGCACTCACCATCCACCTCAGGTATGGCTGCTGACAATCAGGCGGCGTCCAGTTGAGCGCGAAGCCGTCCAGGTTCATCTGCTTCGCCGAGGCCATGTCGGTCCTCCATTGTTGCAAGTCATAAGCGTAAGAACTCTGGATCATAAAGTGTGCGAGCGCAGTCTTGGCTATTGCGTGTGAGACACATGTTGTGAAGAGGAGGAGACGAAGGAGATGCGCCATGGCAGGCAGCCCAAGCATGGAATCCAAGTAGCGGTCGGTATAGAGCAGACGCAGTCGCTCAACGAAAGAACCAGTCTACGTTAGTCGGATCATCTAGAAAAGCGTCGCGTCGAGCAAAAGAGATGGACCAGCCAGAGACCTACTACATGGCCGCCGTGTCTGTACAGCGTCTTGCCTGTAATTAGGGGGTCATCTTGCCAACACCGACTTTCACATGTTGTGTTATGAAACGAGTGCTTGCCCCTGGATAGCACATGGCCCTGAATCAAGAACAGGGATCCCGCATATGCTATTCGGCGTTTCGCACTTTGCACGGCTTTGCAGACGGAGAGGAGGGAGACGGGAGTGATGGCAGAGTACGGTAGGATGGGTACCTCTTTTTTGGTGATTATTTGCAATGTGGAATTGGGAACTGTAGTGTTGTGGAACCGGAAGCGTGGACTCACAAATTGTGATTGGACAGAAGAACCAATCACGGCCCCTGACTCCTAATATACCAACCTGCCTGTCAACCAACTTGCGGCTACTCGTAGCGCCAATCCTTTGTTACATCTCCACTCTCTTGCGTCTGCCCAAAGATAAGTAGCGTCTTGCTGGCGGTTGTTGAGCTGGCGCGTTTCAGGTCTCGTTCGTTCATCAAAATCTGATTATTATCTAGTGCCTTGTGTTCCCAATCTACGGTACACCACACGGTCTTCGACAAGGTGGATACACTATTCCAGGCCGATATGACGCCTAGCAATACCGCGCCTGGCAAAACCGCATATACGGACGGAAACCCCTGTGATGCACAATCGGCCCGCTAATCGCAAACGCTTGCATTGCACCGTCTAGTACTTCTCTCCTTCCAGGATTGGCCTGGCCTCTTCCGACTTCCACCAGCTCACACCCTCCTTGCCAGGGTACTCGAACTTGTCCATACTCTCGGGCCTCATCTCGACACTGTACCCTGGGTCTGTTGGTGTGGTGTAGTATCCATCCTTGATGATCGCAGGGTGGAAGAAGTGCTCATGCAGGTGGTCGACGTACTCTAGTAGACTGAGCTTGCCGCTCACCACCACGTAATCGATGGTGCTGAGATGTTGGGTGTACTCGGGCAGACCTACACCCCCGCTGTGTGGTACGATGGGTACGTTGAATTTCTTGGCCATGAGGAGCACGGCCAGCACCTCGTTGACACCTCCGAGCCGGCACGCGTCGATTTGACAAACGTCGATGGCGCCTTGCATGAGAAGCTGCTTGAACATGACCCTGTTCTGGCACATCTCGCCCGTCGCCACACCAATACCATAGGGTTTCAATGCATCTCGTACTGCTTTGTGGCCGAAGACGTCGTCTGGTGAGGTTGGCTCTTCGATGAACCAAGGCTTGAACTCGGCGAGTTGCTTCATGTACTCGATTGCCTCTGGGACGGACCAGACCTGGCCGACTGATTAGCATCATCACTATTCCCCGGCCTTGAGAGGGGTCTCACTTGGTTTGCATCCACCATCAACACGTTGCCCTTGTCATACCCAATAACGTCCCGAGCAATCTGCAACCTTTCCCGATCGTCCTTCACGCTGCTTCCCACCTTGAGCTTGAAATGCCTGTACCCCTTGCCCATCGTCTCCTCCAACAGAGCCTTCATCTTCTCCCTACCGTAGCCCAACCACCCCGCACTGGTCGTATACGCCGGCACCGCCCTGTCCCTCTCCGCTTCCTCAATCCTCTGCTTCTTCCCTGCCTCCTCTTTCCTCAACATCTCAATCGCCTCTTCCGGCGTGATCGCATCGGTGATGTACCGAAAGTCGATGCAGCCCACGAATTCCTCGGGCGTCATGTCCGCTACGATCCGCCACACTGGCTTATCCAGCACCTTACCCCACAAGTCCCAGATGGCGTTCACCACGGCCCCGAGCGCGAGGTGGATGACACCCTTCTCGGGTCCGATCCAGCGGAGTTGCGAGTCTGCAACGAGGTATCGCCACGTGGCGCCCCAATTGGAGACGAGAGAGGAGAGGGTGCGGCCGACGATACGGTCAGTGAGGTGCTTGATGGCGGCGCAGACAATGTCATTGCCGCGGCCGATGGTGAAGGTCATGCCGTGGCCCGAGTGGGGTGAGTCGGTGGTCAAGATGCAGTAGGCCGAGGAGTAGTCGCCCGCTGCGTTCATGGCGTCGCTACCGGTCTTGTCGAGGGATGTCTGGAGGAGGGGAGTCTCAGCTGCATGTCCATCTCCGCGTGTGGGATGGGGTGATACTCACTGGGAAGCGCACATCCCTCGTCGTGACCGCTGTGATTGTGATTTCGGGCATTTTGACTAGTTTCGATTCTGATGATGCTCTCGTAGGTGTGCAAAAAGCAATTGGCACTGGTTTGAAGCAGTGCGGCAGAGAAATCAGACACGTACCGTATTCGGGTCACGTCGATATTTATTGTATCCTGACGGCCTTTGCTGCCCCACGGCGGGGTTTGCCCAAACAGACTTCGAGGGTCGAAAGTCGTGGCCGGAGGATCTCATGATTGGTGGAAGAGTCGAGCATTGTGTGCACGGCGTTTGATGTCCTGCCAAAGCATCACCGCCGTCTGTCTCTCTTCGCCCACTATTCGCAACGTAGCGGGAAATTGATTGTTCCGGGCAGCAGTCCATTGTTACAATATGTCTGGTTTGTGGCTGCCGGCGGAGCTCAAAGGCTTGTTCGATTAGAAAGGCTTGTTGTCGTTCGGTGGTCTCGAATTTGTTTTGCAGATCTTGATCTCCAAAGCCAAAATATGCATGGCCTTTGGTATGACAGTACCCGTCCAGCATGTAGGCGCTGGAGCAGCTCAGCGTTCCATGCGAAGACATGGCAGGGCCGAGACTTCAAGCACGTTGACAAGTGACTGTCAATCAACGCATGTTCAAGGTCACTTTGGAACTGGGTAGACAATACGGAGGAGAATCGGCAAGCATCGCAGAGCCGCATCGCAGAGCCGCATCGCAGAGCCGCGTCCATGCCCCGCTATCTCCAACAGGCACCAAAGATAAGAACCTCGAGTCTACCTTTTACAGGCAACATCGCAGACTCTTGCAATTTCCAACAACGCATATTCCCTCTGAGTATGCTTAAAGAGTCGATCACTTGACATGCATCAAAAGCATGAAACAAATGGTCATCCTGCTGACTTGAGACGTCGCTGATAACGACATGGACAAAGAGAAAAGGACCATCAAGTCATCCAGATCTCGCAAAGGCTGTGCTTTCTGTAAGGAAAGACGTCTCAAGTGCGACGAGTCTCGGCCAGCATGTCTGAATTGCACCAGTAGAAACCGCCAATGCCCAGGCTATGCGACGGTGCTGAGATGGAAGGCAACAGCATGGCAGCCAGACACAGCCAATACCGACTCGAGTCCCCCAAAGAGGCGACGACTCAACGCCTCACGCGCCAACAAAGTTGAGCCCGAAGCATCCATGGCTCCGATCACTAGTCACAGTCCGGCCGCTTCACATGTGCACTGTGCCGAAAGCGTACACAATGACTCTCTTGAGCCCGTTGTGCTGGCGGGGCCATGCAGATCGAGTATACAGTCCGAGCCCCTCGAGCTTCCTACTCCAGCACTTGACGTTGCCAGTCTCACTCGTAGAACATCAACACCCTCCCATTCGAATGTTTGGTTGGCTGGGATACCACCACTGACTTTATCCACCGGCATGCTGAGCAGCACGGAGATCGATCTTGACGGTCTGACCGCGGATCAGCTGCTGGCATCGTTACAAGTCCAATCAGATTCAATCTCACAAGCTTTACTGTATCCTCTGAACGAAGCTGTCCAAGCTCATTCTCCTACATCGTCGGCAACGATGACACACGCGAGATCTGTAAGCAGATCCCGTGACGTTCGCAAGCTTCTGGCTCGATTCTACAACACCACACCCAAAGTTGATCATCCTCTATCCCATGCAGGGACGAAACTAGTCGAGCACTATTTCTCTACCGTTTGTGCTGTCTACTCATGCTTTGACTCCTTCATGAATCCTTTCCGGTCCGTTGTTGGCCAGCAATGGAGCTACTCGGCATCCACATACCACGCAATACAGAGCATGGCAGCTGCTCATCTGGCGAATGAGCTGCCCGGTATGAAGAAAGAGGGACTTGAGCTTCATCGTCAGGCTTCTGAACATCTTGGTAAAGAGCTCGTGGCACTGCAGAGCTCCAACGTGATGAACGACCAGCCTCTTCTCACTCTCTTGCTGCTTGGTATGAGTGCTTGCTGGCAGAGACCTGGGGATCTGGGGCTTCCCTTCCTCCGTACTGCCAGATCTTTCCTGCGCTCAAGTCTACGCAAGAAGAACAGCTCCTCCTACAGGCCACTGTTGCAGATGTTTGAAGAGGCTATGATCTACTGGGAAATGGTCACAAGCTTCGTAGCCACCGATGCGGACATTGACGTACTTCAAGCTGAGAAGCTCTCGCAGCTGAATGCAGACAACATAGCGCAGCACGAAGACGGAGGCATAGATCTGGACTTCCTGTCCGAGTCTGATCCCACCCCTCATCCCTGGACCGGCATAAGTCCCGAATCTCAAATTTTACTGGGCCAAGTAGGCAAACTCGTCTACGCTGCTCGAACGCAATCCACAAAGTCCACTGACTACCGCTCTATCGCCGTCAGCCTCGAAGAAAGCCTCCTATCACTCTCCTTTCCTTCCGCGACCGCGTTGGCCGATTCGGGCGACATGTCCACACGTCCGGCCGACTTTATTATCCTGGCTGAAGTCACCCGCGACTGCGGTCTCCTAGAGCTCTACCGCGTCTTTCCCACCCTGCTCGCACGCCGTTTGCCCCAGACACCCTCGTCTCCAACGCCGCTTCCGACCAGCCTTTCCGGCTCTTCCTCCGAACATCGCTCATGGCTCACCTCCTTCGCCTGCCACATCCTCACCCGTCTCGAGTCCATTCCCGCCACATCTCACATCCGTGTCCACCAGCTCCTCCCGCTCGTCATCGCTGGGTCGGAGCTGCGCTTCATGCCGAAATTGCCAGGGGATCCCGTGCAATTTGAGAGCGAGGACAGAAGCGTGTATCAAGCGAGACGATTTGTCAGGTCACGCCTTCACCGCTTGGAAGGGCAGTTGCCTGCGCAGCCCGTGAAGGTCATTCTGCAGCTTCTCGGCGAGGTGTGGGAGCGGCTCGACGGGGACATGGGAGACGAGGAGCCAGGCGTCTTCTGGATTGATGTCATGGTCGAAAAGGGTTGGTGGACGCTCATGGGGTGATTGCTGTCGAACAAGGCATTCTCAAATTGTCGCACGATTACGTCTCAGGTATGCTTTCCATAAGAGTCTGCCCCTGTGCGGTGCTTCGTCAAGTGTCATCAGCTTGCATACAATCTGGTCGAAGCTGCGTCTCTGTTTCGTCAAGCAGAGTACGTGACCTCCTGCACGGGATGTCATGTCCGCACAAACATAGATGAACGATCGACAGATTGGAGACTGCTACAGTACTTAATCCGCCAATCTCACAGATTCGAGCTCCTACGCAGGGCAGGATTCCCGGAATCCACCCTTTTGGGCAGGACAACCCAAACGGCGCAGCTTCCGGAACCAGCAAGAAAGGCGAAGCGACCTGCGCTGCTCAAGGCTTTCATAGCCAGAATTATGAGCATCAAGTCACTGACCACAATTCGGTCGGATATTTTGTGTCCTTACGGGCCCTCAGGAGGAGGCTGTCTACGGACATGGGTCACCAGCAATAGTGGCGACTTGCCGGGAGGTATTCACGACACCCGCGGACCCGTGACTTAAAGGGTATTTGCCCCATTGAAGCAATGTTAGCATGGGTGCGTTGACATTCAGATCCATTATCGACCTGGGAGGATGAGTTGGGGTAGCTTGTTCATGCTTCTCATGTAATTTGTGCTGAAGGCTGGAACTACGTATTGGCGCATGCATACCTGCCTGGATGTGCACTTCACACCATCGATCTCGGAAATATAAGAACGGTGACGTGTGCACTCCCACATCTCATCCTTTCACGATTAGAGGGCGAGTATCGTCGAGTCGTGGTGATCGAGGGATTCGCATCTGTCAGGGGACAAGTACGTGTTCGTGAGAATGGAGACTTTCCTTGATCATCTTGGACTCCGAGATGTGGTCCTTGAGAGATCGGACATCGTAAAAGTTTCCTGACATACCGTTTCGTCTCAGCCACGTGATTCTCGCTCGATTCTCGTGACCTGGTAGGGAATTGACCTGAGACCAAACCGCCCCCTGACGCAATCCACGGCCACGAGTGTGGTGGGAATACAGTAAGCCACCCTAATAGACCTTCTTTGTGATATCAGCTTCCATTTGGTATGTGGTGGACAATCTAATTATCCCACCGGGAGCTCGTAGTTACTCCCGAAGCTAAATCAGACAGAAACCCATCTGTCTGTAGTGGACCTCAGCGTTTGCACATAGCTGAGACCGACGGGACCACGTCGGGTGCGTTGTTGCAGGCATAGCACAGGCCGGTCCACGAGAGGAAGGACTTGTGCTAGCCGAGTAGACCTCTAGCCCCACTCTCGCTGAAGAACACCACCATCCTCCAGACCCTCCTCGCGACCATCTCCGCCTCCTCGTCAAGCGTCTCCTCGAGTTCCCTGACAACCTCCTCCGCCTTACCATGACGTCTGATTACGCCCTCGACCGCCGTGACAAGTAGCTCCTCCTGCACGCCCAGGCTCTCCATGATCTTCTTCTCCACGTACGGTCTGAGTTCCCTCCCGACGACCTCATCGGGCAAATGCTCCCACTTGACCTCCCACGCGAACAAGGCCTGCCTATCGTTCGGAATCCCCCTCGCCAATTCGGTACGAGCTTTCGCCCTCTCCTCCTCGCTCATCATCTCCCCGTCCGCAAGCGGCTTGAACTCCATCTCCTTGAGCGTCATGTTCACCTCCTGCGCCGCCTCGTCCTCGACGTCGCCTAGTAGATTCTCCATCTCCAACATCGTAGCACGAGGTTTCTTCTCCTCGTCCTCGTCCAGGTCTTCGCGCTTGCCGAAGCCGAGATTCAGGCTGAACGCGCTCTTCTCCTGCGCCGCGCGCGCCTTGCGACTGACCTCTTGCGCCGTCTCGTCGAGGAAGCGATCCGCGACTCCGCGCGCTTGTTCGTCTTTGCGTCGTTGCGCTTCGAGCTCACGGGCTTCGGCCTTGCGGTCTTTGTCGTCGGCGCGCTTTTCGTCGGAGCGGAAGATGCGGCGGTCCTTGAGCCAGGCGCGACGGTCAGTGTAGAAGGGGTGAAGGGATGCGCGGGTCGAAGGGTCCGAGTCGTCGAAAGCCTCTAGTTTGGCGGCCAGGGCGGCGCGTCTGGATTCGCGGTTTGCGGCTTCGTGGGCTTCCTCTTTCTGCTGGCGCTCGACGGCTGCGAAGTGAGCCTTCTCCTTGGCTGCCCATCTGCGCTCGCGTTCGAGGTACTCCTTCTCTACTTCCGCGTCGCGGGCAGACTGGTGCCGGCGCTCAACTTCAGTGTCGCTCGCAGAGTCAGCGTCATCGCCGTTGGAGATCTGCTCGGTCTTTGCGGATTCGGTAAGAGGATATGTATGATCTTTCGGAATGCGGGGTGCGCTGTGTTTTGGTCCGGTTGGGACATGAGATTGAACGCCCCCAGAGACAAAACCATTGGTAGCCCCCGGCCCTCTGGGTGCTGTGGGTGGTGGAGATGCGAGGCGGTTGATGCGTTGAGCGGCGTAGGTATTCGCGCGCGATCTTTCGCGCTCCAATTTCTCTACCTCACCTTCCATCCGAAGACGCTCCAAGTCCCGCTTGTTGCTGCGGTCACGAAAGGCGGCAATCTCTTCAGCAACCATCTCGCGCATGTCGGCGGGAATATCAGAGAGGTCGTCATCCGCAGACTGAGGCATCGCGATAAGCTCAGCGGTCTCGCCATTGTCTCGTGATGCGTCAAAGCCATTATCACCGTTTGATGCGACGCTATTTGCGTGATTGTTGATTGCGGTAGTGAGATCCTCACGAGCGGCCATGATATCGAATTCCCACTTCTTTTCATCGTCATGCTTGGTCCACGTAGAGATGTAGTCTTCCGAAGCCGGATCGACGATCATGATTAGTTTCGCTTTGCGCACGTTACCGTCGTCATCCTTCTCGACCGAACCAGCGCTCTTCAGGGGCACTTCAAGATCTTTGAGGACGATTGTAGCCATCTCCAGTGATGCAGCATCGTCGTACTCGGCAAAGCCAAAGTCCAAGGCCTTTCCGTCTGCGTCACGGACACGAGACCAGCGATGGAGTCCGCCGGTAGCGCCTAATATCCGCTCCATGGATTCTTCATCAGGAGTCCCTTCTACCAAACCGCCGATGTAGATGGTACGTGACACCTCTTCCTTAGTCAGTGGCTGAATGTTTGTATCGCGAGATTGTCTTGATCCCATGTCCATTCCCAACCCGGAACGGCCCCTGTTGCCCCCTCCCGCATCCCTGCCGCCATAGTCGAATCCTCCAAGCTTCCCTCCCCTTCCTGGTGTGCCTCCCATGCGGATGACAGGCGCACTGAAGTTGATGTTGGATGGTAAAGCCATATTTGCGAGATCAGGGAAGCCGGATCCAGGCTGTGTAGGCCCCTGTGATGAATGTACGCCCGGCGGTGGGGACATGCCCGGCGCGCCGCCGGTGTTTGGAGGAGGACCCATGCCCGGTGCACCTGCATAGTTGCCATATCCAGGGGGCGCACCATACATTGCAGGAGCTAGACGTCCTGTCAGTTGTGCTGGCGGTTGTGAAATCTCAATTGACTTACGAGCTCCATAGTTGAAAGCCATGGTAGGTCACTCCTGTGTCAGACGATGGAGCAGTCACCCTGAGGTTGCACTCGGTCAGCGTTTTGCACACAAGAGAAGGCTTCCAGGTCAGCAAGAGCAGATGAGCGTGGGTCGTGAGAGCAGCGTTGGACAGACATGCAAGGCGTGAAGTGGATGCGAGAGGTAGAGCCATGTAAAATCCAGCTAGACGGGAATGCGGGCCGTGTTCCGTGGATCCAAGAATTCTGAGCTCACCACACTCGAGGGAGCATTTCCATCGCCAATGACTACTATCTCGTGAGGCAGCCTTCCTACGATGACCGATCGATAGCATCTGTCGCAAAGTCTTGATCAAATAGCCCAACCGCTGCAACATGGATGGCTCAAGCATTGTACGGCTGGCCGTGCGATCTCAGCGTGCAGCTGGAACCTCGACCTTCCGGAGCACACGATCGCCGTACGCATATCAACGACATCCATGGACTCCGCACGGCACTCGGATTGGCTCAGCTCAATTCACAAGATCAGTGTCCTCGTCACCACAGCATCGCAAAGACGGCAAGCCAGCAGCACAGGATCGGGACGGCTCGATGGATGGAATGGCCAACATGTTAGACAAAACGCTTGACATGAGCAAGGGCATACCTACCGTCTCCAGCGGACGGCAGTCGCACTTTGCATCGAGACTCATGCAAGAGGAGCAAAAGTCAGAAGGATCGGGCGGGGCGGCTTTGGCTCGCACACCCAAGTCGATGAGCAATTCGATCACAGATATGCTTCAAGATATCGCTGCCATGGGACCCAAACCCCGAGGGTCTACTAAGGGGGTGAGAATGGACACGAGCACGATGCGGGACCCAACTCCAGCACCCGGTTCACAGGCTTCAAGGATCGCACGCGACATGCAACAGCTGCCTTTGCCACTATCTGTGAGACTGGGGCCGAATCTAGGGAGGACTGTAAAAGTGAACCCGGTCCGGAACATTGATGCAGGAAAGGCATTCAGGCAATTGGATATCCTCTGCAACAGGAACAGGGTGAGAGCCGACTTCCATCGACAAAGGTTTCATGAACGGCCGGGGCTGCGGAGGAAGAGATTGAAGAGGGAGCGATGGCGGAGACACTTCAAGGAAGGGTTCAAGGGCATGGTCGCCCTGGTCAAGAAGATGAAGAAGCAGGGATGGTAATGCAAGCTGAGTTACGTGAGGAAGCATTTTACTCGACTTTACATGTCAGGGCCAGGAAGGCCTACTGTACAATTCCGGTGCCCTATCTATCTTGTACGATGAACGTTACCATGTGCACGCGCTCTGCTACGTCTCCGACGGAACGTAATCGATTCCGAGGGAGGGACATTCCCTTGTTCCATGGTGTCGAGGTTACAGTGTGTGCTTCATGTCCGCGGCGTCTCTGGAAGCTGATTGGTTGCTGACTGCTGTGACATCGTTGTCATCAAGCGCATTTCCAGGCAAGAGCAACATTTGTTTCCTCGTTGCACTTGCACACCGATAGACTCGAATTGCCTGTACACGTCGCATTCCAAGATGCCGAAGTATTTATTACCGCGTCAATCCCAGCATGCCTGACAAGTCAACACTGTCCGCCCCGAGCGGCGGCCATCAGGATGCCCCGAAGAGCGCGATCGAGTCTGGCGACGGCGTACAGCATGAGATGGACGACATCAAGTCCACGAAGCCGGCACTGCCAATTGAAGAGGATCTCATGGCTCTAGCTCGCCTCGGAGAGTTGCGTGGCACCCAGAAGCTGTTCGATAGCGGGAAATACAATGCCAATTCGGCGGATGAGCAGGGCATAACAGCGCTTCATGTAGGGATCGTGGATCGAGAGGGAGGGCAGAGCTGACTTTATCCAAGTGGGCTGCGATCAACGGGCACTATGCTCTCTGCCACTTCCTTCTGCAGGCCGGTGCCAACCCAAATGCAAAGGGCGGAGACGCTGTTGCAACACCTGTGCTATGGGCCTCCCGGAAGTGTCAGCTTGATGTTGTCAATCTGCTTCTCGAGCATGGCGCAGATCCCCTCATAACCGACGATGCTGGCTACAATCTTCTGCATTGTGTCACGCTAGACGGCAATGTCTTTCAGCTCGTCCTGCTGCTGCATCAGCCGGACATACCAGTAGACTCGCCTGATAGCCAAGGCCACACGTCTCTCATGTGGGCAGCGTACAAGGGATTCCCTGCCTGCGTGGATGTCCTGCTGAGGTGGGGCGCCAATGTCAATGCAACGGATGAGATGGGCTTCACTGCGCTGCACTGGGCCTTGGTCAAGGGCAACTTTGGATGCATACAGAAGCTTGTCGAGTACGGCGCCGACCGATTCGCCGCCAACAACGAGGGGAAAACGCCGACAGTGACAGCACGGGAAATGAACAGTACCACGCAATGGCATCGAGCATTGCTAGAGTCTGGCTATGACAGGCAAGGCAACCCGAAAGAGTTTCCCTTGCGATTTGTAAAGGACAGGAAGCTATTCTTGTGGCGGCTGTTCTTCATGTTCCCCTTCATTGTCATCGGAGTCGCCATCTATCTTGCAAGCTCCCGGCCGATATATGTTGGCTTGCCTCTTGCAATTGTGGCTTGCTTTGGCCTCCAATATCTGGTGGCACAGTCGCTCAGATGGGCTCCCAGTGACTTTAGACACATACATAAGACAGTAAGTCAATCCATCACTGATCCGGCACTTGACGCTGATGATGACAAGCCATACTTCGCGGGCGTGTTCACCGGCACATTACTATGGGTGGGTATCCGGTACGTCACTCGTATCTTACCCTGGACTTACTCTACCTCCTTCCTTCTCAACGTCCTCTTCATCTTCTGCTATATCGCCACCGCCTACTTCTACTTCGCCACCATGCTCTCAGACCCAGGCTTTGTCCCCAAATCTGCCTCCCGCGGCCTGACCAAAACTACCATCACCGAGCTCATCTCCCACCAAGCCTTTGACGAATCCCACTTCTGCACCTACTGTATGGTCCGCAAACCCCTCCGCTCCAAACACTGCAAACGCTGCGCCCGCTGCGTCGCCCGCGAGGACCACCACTGTCCTTGGGTGGACACCTGCATCGGCATCAACAACCACCGCCACTTCCTGCTCTACCTCCTCAGTCTCCTCACCGGCATCGCTCTTCTCATCCCCCTCTTCCTCACCTACCTCGCCCTACTCCCTCCCCCCACAGGCTCTGCAGCGCAAGACTGCACCCTCCTCTCCCCAACCCTCTGCACCCAGTTTTCAAAAGACCCCTTCACGGCCCTCCTCACTGCCTGGTCCGCCCTGCAACTCACATGGGTAGCAATGCTCCTCGCCGTCCACTTTGTCCAGATCGCCCGCGCCATGACCACCTTCGAGAGCATGCGCGGCCACACCGTCTCCCCTCTGACCTCGGCCCTGGCAACCGGCTCGCTGGACCCCAGCGTCGTCGGGGCAGGCACGCTCGACCCCGCGGACCCGGCGGCCGCGCGGAAAAAAGGGAAAGAGGGCTGGTGGACCACGTGGAAACGCCTCCTGGGTCTGGACGCCGTCATCAGCACGGCCATGTACGGGAGTCGAGCCGAGGAGATGAGGAGACGGGAGACGAGGAATCCCTATAGCAGGGGATGTGTGGGCAATTGTCGCGATTTCTGGTGTGATTTTGGTGGCGGGGAGGAAGGAGGGGAGAGGAATGGTGTCGTCACGGGCGCGGTGAAGGCGTTTGTTGGGCGGAAGGCGGAGAGTGGCATGGGTCTGCTCGGTGGTGAGAGGGTGGATTATAGACGACTGTTTGAGGTGCCAGAGGGGGCAATGCGATATAGACGGGGAGGATACGAAGCCGTGGCTGGAGGTGAGGTGTAGGAAGGGAGAAAATTGAAAGTCACATGCCTCTTTTCGAGGCCATGGGATCGATTCTTCTTGTTGACGTGTTGTTCCATTATGTGTGCTGCTGCTGCTGCTGTCTTTCTTCGCCCTGGAGCGCTGGTCATCTAGTGTACATCCCTTTCCCTGTGATTTCTCGTGCATGGCTCCGTCGTGATTGACCATGCTCTGTCATAACCTTCTTCCAGACCCCTCAAGGTAAAGGGAAAAAGTACAATCACGTATTATTCCCTGCCCCGCGACACTCATGGATGGTTTCGATGCCCCCTAACCCATTGCATTGCCACGCCGTCGACGGCCCATCAAGCCTTCATGGTCTTCAAGAAGCCTCCCAGATCAAACTCCTCTTCGTACTGCTTCTCATCCCACAGCTCCGTCAACTCGTCCAACACGCCCTTCTTCCCTTTCTGTCTGAGATTCCCCTCGGCGTCCACCGCATCGTTCTCATCCACTCCATCGCCCTTCTTCTCCCCCTCGAGCGCCAAGTTCGGATCTGTCTCGCCCAGATTGAACAGATCGAGAATCTGATCCGTTTCCATCGTCCCTAGTCCTGCGTTCTGCTGGTTCACGACTGTGGAGGCGACGTCGATTTTGAACCGTTGGAGGCTAGACTCGTTAGTCAATGTATCCTGCAAGAGAGAGATAGGGTGGGAAAGAGGGGCTTACTTCAAAATCTTCTCCTCCAGGGTCCCTCTCGTGACCAGTCGATACACGTTCACGACCTTCTTCTGCCCGATACGATGCGCGCGATCCATAGCCTGCAGATCTTTCTGGGGGTTCCAATCGTGTTCGACGAAGATTACAGTGTCTGCGCCCGTGAGGTTCAGGCCCAGACCGCCGACACTCGTGGTGAGTAACAGGCAGTCGATACTTGGATCACTGTTGAATTTGTTGACAATATCTTGACGCTTGCTGGCTTCCACACTGCCGTCAAGACGAGACCATGTCACAGAGGGCAACATGGATTTGAAGACGGTCGATTCAACCATGTCGAGCATCTCCTTCATTTGGCAGAAGATGAGAGCGCGGTGGGGTGACACGGCCTGATCTGCAGAGGGAACTTCGCCAGCTGCGGGGGGCGGAACGCCAATGCCGCAGTCGACGAGCAGATCGCGGAGGGCAGTCAATTTGGGAGCGTGAGCCGGGTCTTTGAGATTACTGTTTTTGGACGAGAGGTACGACTGGATGGCATCGTACTGCTTGTGGCCCTCTTTGAGGACCATGGCGGGAGAGTTGCAGAGTTTACGCATGTACTGCAGGGCCTGGAAGATGTGCTGCTTGGCCTCTTTGTCGCCGGAGGTGGCTTCTTCGGCTAGCTTTTTCCCTTCCTTGCGAGTAAAGTCTTCAAAGAGCTTGCGTTGAAGGTCGGAGAGGTCGCAGTAGTAGTTCTGAAGAATCTTTGGTGGGAGATCGTTCAAAACTTCCTCTTTCAGACGACGAAGGAGGAAAGGTAAGACCTGCTTGTGCAATGCCTCGATGGCAAGAGCACCAGCTTCCTGCTCTCGGGAAGACGACTTTGAAAACCTAGACGCGGCAATGGGCTTGGCGAATCGGTCCTGGAAGACCTTTTCGGTGCCCAAAAACCCAGGCATGAGGAAATCGAAAAGTGACCAAAGCTCAAGAACATTGTTCTGAATCGGTGTACCAGACAGGATCAGGCGATGATTGCTCGCAAGCTTTTTGACTGCGATTGTCGTCTTTGCCTTGGGATTTTTGATCAGATGCCCTTCGTCGAGTACACAGTAATTCCAGTTGATGGGAGAGAGTATGTCGGCATCATTGCGGCATATGTCGTAAGAGGTGATGACCACGTCCGCGTCAGCCAGCTTATGACGGACGAGACCCCGCTGAGCAGGTGGACCAACGTAGGCGACGGGATTAAGGAAAGGCGCGTATGTGCGGATCTCTTGCTGCCAATGACCTGACAAAGTGGGCGGACAGACGATCAGTGAAGGCAATCTGCGACAGTTGGGGTCCTGGGTCTTGGAATACTCATCAGCTCTCATGTGATGATCGCTAGCCACAATACAGAGAGTTTGAAGAGTCTTCCCCAGACCCATATCGTCGCAAAGAATACCATGCAGGTGATATCGGTTGAGGAAAGCGAGCCAGTTGACGCCTTCCTGCTGGTATGATCGGAGTTCAGCTTTGATGGCGACAGGGATCTCAAAAGCCTCGACTTTCTTCGGGTCGAGCATTTGTGCAATGAATTTGCGTTCTCGTTCGCGTCCCTTGAGTAGCTCCTCGGAGAGACCAGGGGGATCGGGTATTCCAGCCTCCAGAGGTACCAATTTGACCAGGGTAGCGAATGCAGTTGTTGCGATCAAACGCACGCCGTTGTCGGAATCACTCATCCTGCCGAGTACAGGGACGAGTAGAAAGATGACGTACGGCAAGATACGGTCCTCCATCACGTGAATAAGGTGATAGATGCATTCGACTATGCCCTGGCGAGCAAACAGGTCGTTGGGATTGCCGATAGATGGGATGACCTTTTCGACCAGCATCGTGAAGCCCTGTATCGGAATGACGCTGCAGATACTAGCAAAGCATTTAGCCGCTGCATATCTGAGCACTGCGAGTCGTGACTGCATGGCCAGAGCTACGAGCGGCATCAGATCGATGACGAAGGCGTGCAAGTGGCTGTCGAAAGAGGGCAGCAGGGCACGCAAGGTCGAAAGAGCATCGACAACCTCCTGCCCGGTACCAGCTTCAGTGTCAGCAATGTTCGGGGGTAGATCGCCTGAAAAACACTGCTTGATCGGGCCCTCGATCAGCGTCTTCAGCATAGGCACCTTGCCGAACAGGTCGCTTCCGAACTTTGTACACAGCTGCTCCAGGGCCTCTTTCGCGCCCCTTCTGGTGATCTTCGCAGCCCTAACCTCGCGATCATGCTTGGCTTGGTCGGGACGGTCCTGGATATCCTCGTCTTTCTGCAAAGACAGGATCCCGGCTTCCCTTGCGGCGTGAACGTGAAATTCGGGTGTTTCGCTGGTCTCCATACAGCAGAATTTGACGAGATTACCGACAATCTTGTCGACGATCTTACCGCGACCGCTGACTTGCAGCAGGTTGATGAGATCGGCAACGGCGTTGGCGGATCGCTTTTGCAATTCGACATTCTCCTCATCCTTGACGCTTTCCATCAAGCTCTTGATCAAGTTTTGAGGCTTCTTCGGCACCTCGTTGAAAGCGACAAGCGCTGCTGCAGCAGCAGCCTTGATGCGAATGTCGCGCTGCTTTTTCACCTCGACAGCTTGGGCGACTGCCATGTCCGCATCGGCTTTGGCCGTAGTGAGAAGCTCGGCAGCTGTGATTTTCTGAGAAGGCGACAGACCTTTCTTGAGCTTCTCAAAGTCTTGGGTGACGATCTTCTCTCCGTCAGCCAACGAGAAGGCATTCTTGCCGGCGTCAGGCTCTCCTTGTACAACAACTGCAACGATCGGCAGCTTGTGCGGAGCAACGTGCGCCTTGTCGCGGAAGGTGTTGAGTAAGACCTGACATTGAGCCCTGACAACTTGGAGGTAGCTTGTCAGGTCAGCGTAACTGCTGGGCCTTTCTTCCTCCGTGATCGGCTGCGCCGCACTTTGAAGTTTCCGGGCGAGCGCATCTGGTGCCGATATGGCTCGAGCATACTCTTCAACGACGATCGACGAGAAGAGTTGAGTTGTCGACATGTTCGAACGAAGACCTGCAAGTATCTGAGGTCCGAAAGCATCCATCTTGGCGTCTTCCGGCCATATCGACATTGCTTTGCCAAGTGCCTTCGCTGCGAATGTCCTTGTGCGAATCATGGTGTCGGCTCCAACGAGGTCGACATCCCCTTGCATGATGTGCGCATCAACGTTGTGAGATGATGTCGGTGCTGGGATAGCGCTCTCTTTCTTGTCCGACTTTCTTCTCTTCTTCGCTGGCTCTGACGTGCCATTAGTGGGAGGAGATCGTCTTGATGCACCGTTGGTCGCGAGTGGAGGATAGGTCTGCCCGGAGGGACGCATGATCAATGTCGGATCCATTGGTATCGGGTGCCTGGAGACGCCTATCGGATGTATAGTCAACGTGAGGAGTGGGCTCAGGTGAGATTCAAAGTGCTCGGCGAAAACACTTGCGTCCTCTTCGGAAAGCACCTTGACCAGTCCATTCCACACCTCCAGACTCAGTTTGAGCACGTTCTCGTTGCGTTCGACCAGGAGGTTCTGATAGATCAGTCGCAGGGCCTTGCCATTAACCCAGGAGATTGATCCCTCAGTGCGAATATCAAGGAAGGTCAGAAGTGCTCTTAGAACGGCTGACCTTACAGATGTGATGGTGTGCCGTAGGAATGGGAAAAGCCTCGGGACCAGTTCCGCAAATGACTGTTCCGGGTCGTCGGCAGCATTCTTCTTCATCGCCTCCAGTACTTCCGGAAAGCTGCACAGCTTAGCGAGGAGATCCATGACCGAACCGGTGCTGGCACTAAGATCATCACTGAGGTTGGAGAGACACTCCCAGACCACCCCTATGAGATGGGTGAGTGCTTGCGGTCGGAGGTTGACAAACTCCTTCGCTACTGGGATAAGAGTTGAAGCGCTGACAGCTCGTACATCATCGTCGTTGTCGCCAAGGCCCTTGATGACACATTCAAGCACGCCATCCATGAGGGAATTGTCTTGAAGAAGGAGATCGTTGCGGACGGCCACGAGATAGCGCATGCCGATCATGCCACCATGACAAGCGTGCCAGATCCTCCTGCTGACTTTCAGGTCCTTTTGCATGACAAGTCGGTACAGGATGCGGTTGACCGCGTGCACTGAAGATGGAGGCAGGTATTGCAGAAGTGCACCTAGTGTCTGACCCGCAGTCTCTCGAATGGGTGCGACGGCGTTGTCCGATACATAGTCGGCGAACCGGTCCAGCATGAAGACGCAACAGATTCTGCAAGCTAGATCGTCGAGCCACTCTTGATTGAGCTTGCTGTTCTCGTCCACTGTCTTGCCCCACAAGCGTCCCGCGCCAGCCCCGTGTGTTCGTATAATCTCACGGAGTCCCATCGCAGCGCCGTGCCTGATCTCCCATTGCGGATCGAAGAGATCGACGGTCAAGAACTCGCAGAGCCTCTCGAATGGCCATTCTTTCCCTTCCTCCTCCGCCTCGCTTTGGAAGTTTGATTTCTCGACTGGAGGGGCGCCCTTGAACTCGGAGACGACCTTGGTGTCATCATCGCCACCTTTGCGATCGAGAGAGAAGTATTCGGGCTGTTTCGCATCTTCCTCCTTGATCTCGGCCTTTACGTTAGTGTCTGTTGGTGTGGGTGCCGCGCTCTCACGACGAGCTCCTGCAAAGTCGTACTTGAATTTTTTGTTGTCTCGTTTGAGCTCTTCCTTCCTGCGTCGCTTGAGCATATTGAGCTGTCGCTTACTCATTTCGCCTCCGCCCTGTCCGTTAGCATCCAGGGGCGCCGAGTTGACCGATTCCGGCCCGGTACTGTTGGCGCGAGACGGTGGCTTCGACGGCGCCGGATTCTGGGGCGTGGGTACAGCGCCGCGGACGGCAATGTCCTTTTCCTCGACCAATTCCTCTTCGATGTATTCGCCTCCTAGACCAAGTCGGGAAGTGAGCGTCTTCTTCTGGTGGGCTAGACGTTCCTGGGGATTAAGACCAGCTAGTTTGAAATCGTACTGCTTGCCAGCACTGCCAAGAAGCTCCTTCCCATAGGTAAGGATCGATTCGACGTCCAGTGTTGCCAGTGAGAGTTGGTCCTCAGAGGCCTTGGACGCGTCCTCGGATTTCACGTCGATCACGCCATTTTCATCTTTGACCTCACCTTTAATGATAGCTTCGTCCTCATTGGGATCGAATTTGGGGGCATGCTCCACAATGCCTCCAACTGCCTTTGCGGCAGCTGTTCTCGTGTCCCATGATGAGGATCTGAGATAAGGGATGACCCGTGTCAAGAGATTGAAGAGCTCGTCAGGGTGGCTCTTCTGTACGTCGGCAAGCTGTTGTGCGGCGGTGTTGCGGATGAGCTGTGTGCTTCCCGTCTCTAGCAGCCTGGCGGACGCGTTAACATGCTACCATCAATTCCGAGTCAACACGAGTGAT
This sequence comes from Sphaceloma murrayae, assembly GCA_002895985.1. Lineage (NCBI taxonomy): Eukaryota > Fungi > Ascomycota > Dothideomycetes > Myriangiales > Elsinoaceae > Sphaceloma > Sphaceloma murrayae. Next base: position 225,140 of record NKHZ01000025.1, on the reverse strand, counting down.
CACTTACACTACCAGACGGTCAAGCCTGCGAGGAGAGAACAGGTCAGTGACAGCTTACATCCCTCTTGTTACATGGTGGCTCACCTGCTCGCACTCATTGTTCAAGCTGTGGAGTTGAGCCGCCCAATCACAGCCAACGCCGAGATATGTGAGAGTCGGTCATCGAGAAGTTTGATGGAGCGAATGGACGATGGCAAATTTCATCAAGCCGCGAGTGTCATGACGCGCTCCCGGCCTTTGCGTGAAACTGACTTGTGATATGTTGTTGTGTGGGTTCAGTGCGCGGTATGCACAATGTGGCCTGCTGGGTGTGTAATGGTGATGGTGAAGCTGTGAGCCAGAATATGGTCGTGGCTCGAAGGTGATTGGCTGGGGGAGCTTTGGCAGGTATTCTGGCTAACAGAGACAGAGAGCCGCGAGACGTCGGTTTTTTTTTTTTTGGTGACCGGGGCCTGGTTTCGTCGGCTGGCCGGGACTTCGGTGTCCTATATATCCACGCGATGCGACCGCAAGTCACGCCAAAATCAGCCGCTAATCTGCTTACGGCCCTAGCGTCTGCAGGTTTGTAGCTATCTGGCATCAATACACGTCCACACCATCCGTCCGAATTTCAGGCAAGGCAATACGTATGCGCATTTGCACGCTCTGTTCAATAGTTTGGGATTGGTTTGACAGTCTTCACTCCTCATTTTCGGTCTTTGAGACGCTTGAAGACACGCGCGCCAATATCGGCACAATCGACATCTCGGCTACAGCAGCACCCCGTATGAACAGTGCAACGGTTTGGCATAGTATGCCGTGTGTTGCACGATAGATTCTGCAGGCATTCATAGGAGACTCAAGAAATGACTTGCCCAGTCGTCACACTGAACCCTGGTAAGCCGCTGAACACGTACGGCTGCACCGCGGTGATCTGCAGAGGGCAATCCCTGATCTTCAAATGCGAAGCTGTACACTACTACTATATACACACGACTCCATCGGCCCATCATGTATCCCCCCTAAAAAAAATCACTCCCTCTTTCCCTTGCTCCAATCTCTCAGCACGTTCTTCCTCACCTTTCCCGTGCTCGTCTTGGGCAGCTCCTCCAAGATCTCTACCTCCCTAGGCACCATGAATCTCGAGATGCCGCTCTCCTCCTTCGCCCACTTGACGACATCCTCGCCCGTCAGATTCGCTCTTGAACCTTGCTTGACAGTGATGTATGCCTTCGGTCTTTCTCCCCAGTGACTGTCCGGTATCCCAACACAGGCCGCCTCCAGGATATCCGGATGCGTCACCAGCATCGACTCGAGCGCCACACTAGAGATGTTCTCGCCCCCTACTGTCGTCAGCAACCACGCTTCTCATCGACCGCCAAGCCTCGCCCAAGACTTACCACTGATAATGATATCTTTCGCCCGATCAAGGATCTGAATCGCCCCATCAGGGTGCCAAACCGCCAAGTCACCACTGTGCTGCACCCCTCCCGCATACAACTTCCTCGTCGCTTCCCTATCCTTATGATACCCCTTGGCACAAATATTGCCCACGAAACAAATCTCCCCAATTTCCTTCCCATTCTTCTCGACATTCACAATCTCCCCCTCTGGCAATTCCTGCTTGATCACCCTCACCGGCAGACTCGAGACGAAACCATGCCCTTGTCTAGCCATCATACCGTACTTCTCCTTCACCGGTAGCTGATCCCACGTTGGCATCTGATATCCCTTTGTGATCGGCCCATACGTCTCCGTCAGTCCATACACGTGCACCGGCATGAGATTCAGGCTCTCCATCGTCTGAAACAGGTGCGCGGTTGGCGGACTCGCTGCGACCGTCACTCGGACCGGCTTCTCCAGCCTCTCGGCGTTCGGGTCCGCGCAGAGCAGCGTGTTCACTGTCGGCGCGGCGTTAAAGTGCGTGACCCCCTCTGTCTTCAACAGCCGCCAAATCTCCGGATAGTCGATCTTGCGGAGACAGTAATGGGTTCCACGCGCGGCAGTCACGGCCCATGGAAAGGTCCAGCCCATAGCGTGGAACATGGGGAGGGTCCAGAGATATTTGCAGCGTTCGGAACCGTGATAGGAAAGCCCAGATTCGATCACGTTGCCCATTGCCGCCATGTAGCAGCCTCTGTGCGTGTACTCTACCAGCTTAGGGCGGGAAGTGGTACCACTTGTGTGGGCGAGGGCGATGAGCGAGTTTTCGTCTTTGGTGGTGTGGGAGAGGGCGGACCAGCCATGGGAGCCGGTGCGGGTGTCAAGTTGGAGTCCTTCCAGGATGGCGGCATCGAAAGGGCCGGAAAGCTCGCCTTCTGTCGCGTCGGTGTCGGTGTCGATGAGCAGGGGAACGTTGGGGTGCGAGGCGCGGAAGCCGTCGAGAAGGGGCACGAATTCTTCGTCGACGATAATCAAATCGACTTCGGCAAAGTCGAAGATGTAGGCGACATCATCCTTTTTCAAGCGGTAATTCACGGCTGTTACAGGGGTCAGACTGTCCACTAAGGCGTAAGTACGATATACTTACCCACGTTAACGGCGTCCGCAGCAGCAATCCCAAATATGCTCTCGAAAAAAGCTGGTGTGTTAGGAGCAAGTATGCCAACCCGCTTGTAGCCATGACTTTGTAGATAATACGCTAGGCCTCTCGCTCGGTCAGCGGCCTCTTGATACGAGCGCCGGAGGACCTTCTTGTTCACTGTCACATGGTAAAGTGCGGTCGCCTGTTGCAATTCAGCATGGAAACTCTACGGCAGATTTAATACACACTTCTGGTTCAATCTCAGCAGCTCTAGGCAAGAAGAACGTAGGTGATAATTGATGTATGTGGTGCTGGTGCGAGTACTCGTTGCTAGATGAGGGTACGAGTTGCGAGGCAAATGCAGCCAGTCGTCGGACCGCGGACGCCATTTCAAATACTTCTATACGTACAATCGCAGGTACTCTTTGAAGATTTCGTACAAATTTTGGCGCGATGAACCATACGGATTACCCAATCGTCAATCGAGTAAGGGAAAGATGGAGCAGTAACATGCAAGTGACGTCTGAGGGGTACACGATCTGGGGATGCGGAGCAACGGAGCGGGACCAAGTCCTCGGATGCGGAGCGTTTCCAAGCGGCAAGGCAGCTGCCATGGCTAGGCTTGGCACACAAGAATGGCATCTGACGGGATGATGTGTGCGGTATGAGATGGAGAAGGTCATGAAAGTCTGTCATTGACTATGTGCCCTCTAAACCCTTTCTCATGACTCCGGTGAGATCGCAAGACAGGATGGTTTGTCCTCGAAGAGCGATATGCATTGCCCTCCACCTTCACCAATGGAGCAGTCGTCCCACTTCAGCATCATACTTTTACCGATCGTCTCCCTCCACACGCCTAGTAGCCGAGAGCAGTGAGCTGCTTCTTGGTCTCCTCGTTGACCTTCGCGTTCTTCTTCGCGTCCGCAAGCTGCTTCCTGGCGGCCTTCTTGCGCTCGTAGTATGCGGCGCTCTTGACCTTTCTCTTCTCCTCCAACCTGGCAAACGATCAGTATCGAACTTGCTCGGGCATTCTGCAGTGACTGACCTTGACACAACGTCCTGGTACTTCCAGCCGAACTCATGGCCGAGTCTGCCAACAGTGCAGTACTTGCGGCCGGGCTTGAGCCTGAGAACGCGGAGTGCCTGGGGGACAACGACACGCTTCTTGGTATCGTATGGGGGGGGAACACCCTCAAACGTCTTCAGGCGCTCCATTGCGGCAGCACCACGAGCGGTCTTGTGTGGGATCATACCCCTGACTGTGCGCCAGAACATCTTGGATGGTGCTCGGTAATGCCATGGACCTATAGTCAAGCATGTGAGCCTCTGCTTATATTGCAGGATCAATCATCTTGCACCAATGAAGGGCAAGATGAGGTGTCTAAAGAGACGAAGCGTACCTCCACGAGTGGCATTGTAACGAGTCTGCTTGCGCAGAAACGCCTGGTACTTCACTGTAGTATCCGAAGTTAGCGAGTGCTCTTTCTGAATGACCTTTCCGTCGTGCTCTTGCAACTGCGTCGGCGCATGCAGCTCTTGTCACCAGACTTGGGCGAGGGAGGGTGCGGGCATACGCTTTGCGCGGAAGAATTCTCCGGAGATGTTGATGGCCTCGCAGCGAACGACGACGACTTTCTGTCCGTTGAGGAGCTGCTTTGCGACGGTGCTGGCGAGACGACCGAGAAGGTGTCCCTTGCCGTCGATGACGACCTAGGTGTTGTCAGAAGGCTGTCCAATTGACGTCGTGCGGTCGGTGACAATGTGAAGACGTGGATGATGGGGCGATTTGGTACGTACAACAGGTTCGAATGTCGACATGGTGGGCGGTGGTTGTTGATGTAGTTGGTGTTCCTCCAGACAGAGAATTGAATATGCACTTCGCTTGTGGGAAAATTCGTGTGCGGGTCTGTGCGCGGATAAGCTTGGCGGCCCATAGAGCCGCACGATCCTTGGTCTCACATGCTGGAAGACAACGACTTTCAATATTGTGAAGCGTGCCCATGTACCATTAGGAGATATCGTTCCATGATTGATTGCCTCCTGTAAAATGATTGAAATGCAGATGTTGATCATGGCAGATTTCACAACTGTATAGCCACGTATGCTTTTATCAAAGGCTCAGCAGGAACATGATCATCATTATATACGGACTGTCGTCAATCGCTTCATAACTTCACCATCACTTAATGAAATGCGGGCTACATCGAGCTTTTCGCAGCGTCCAGGGCATTCAACATACTCTGAGTCTCCTTGACCAGCTCCTTCCGTCTCGCCCGCGCATCTGGCTCGTCCGTTTCTACTGCGTCGAGTTTGAGCAGGACTTGTGCGAGAATGGTCTCACTGAGCTTCTTATACTCAAACTCGCGCTTCGCCTTATCCGAGGGTGGTCGCGCTATGTATTCGTCGACCTGGGGCAAGAAGGTCTTGAGCGTATCATGCAGAGCGTTGAGCTTATCGATCGGAGTAGCAGGGGTGGGTGGTTTGGGTGATGCCGTTCTCGAGCTCTCACTTCCAGGCACCGCCAGACCATCTGCATCCACGGCGTCGCCGCGCTTCTTACTCTTCTTCTTCTTGTTGCGATTTCGGTTCCTTTTCCGCTTTGGCTGATCACCATTCGCCGCCGCTTCGCTGTCCAGAGCGTCTTCCGAATCGCTGGAGTCTTCTGGGATTACTGTCGCATCGCCAGTGACACACATGACATCGATGCCATCTCGTAAACCCTCTTCCCTGCAAGATCTTGTATCGTCGTTGAGCTTCTTCCCGCGATGCAGTAATTTCACCCTTCGCACGTCGCAGCCTAGCTTTTTCGATGCTTCCTTCCTAAGATCCCCGACTGTGAGCTCGCCTCGGTCTATCGAATATGCCGGGAAGTGTGTGGGATATGAAGTCTTTTTGTTCTTGATCGTGATAACGTCGGTATCTCGCGGCGGACCCGAACCTCTGTCATATTCGCCTTTCTGAAGGTCTTCGGTAGTGATGTAACTGTAATCAGCATCACTGACTTTCGTTTGGCCATTCTCGGTGGGTGATCGCGCAAAGGGAGACCATCGTCCGGACAGCTGGCTGAGTCGCTGGGACCACGACATGAAGAACACTAGTGCAGCAGCCGAAGCTAAGAATAAAATTGATGAATTCTCCCACTTCTGGGTATTTAGGTAAGATAAAAGTGACTGCAGTGCTGCTGAAAGTTGGTTCGAGATGTTGCGCGGTGAGACTGCAGAACCAGACCCACTGCTTTCAGCCCAATTGTGAGAGGCTGGCAATCCTGGGTCCGCTGATGAATGCCCTGTCATGAAAAATCGACGTTTGCTGAGAAGAGATGGGTTGTATTTATTTCGCCGTGTCAGATCAGATCTGATATTGGGTTCGATACACCTCGAGCGGTAATTTTACGAGCTATACTGTATGTTGTTGGCCGGTCGTGCGCAAAGGTCGACGTGGGTTACACTACGGACCAAGGGGACCAATTCTTGCCCGACTGATCAAGGGTCCAAATCTGGACCATACAAATTCCTTGCCAGACTCGGGCAGGTGTACAAGAGTGGGCGATTCAGGTAATGATTCAGGCTCATGAAGACCGTGAGCACGCAACTTCCCCTCTTGGACCTACTACCATAATCCCCGCCAGTCCATCAACACGGCCAAAACCTCAGAGTCTACCCTTCCGTCGCAGTGGAAACATACAGATAATTCGCAATGTACCAGTCAGACAAGTGTGACACGATGTGCTAGGTCTGTCGCATCGTTCCCTCTTGCATTTCTTGTTCTCGCCCGAGCCACGAATTACAGCACTCCCTAGTCATTACGACATGATTGGACAAATGTGGCTGGCGAGGGGCCTATCTATCTGGTCTTCAGAGTAGGTATATCCTCGACCACTGCCGTCATCGGCGTGAGGAGAACGGCTATATCCCGAAATGAACTAGTGCGGCGGTCGAGGGATGCATGCGCTATTACGTCTCCATCCGCACAGAACATGCATCGATCACATGTCCGTCCCCTTGATTCGACGCCCTCTAGCCTGGCGGACCATCCTCAGAGGGAATTCTCATCAGGGCCTCGGTAACGTCGATGCAGTCCAGCGCTCGTCTCTGCAGTGGCGGCCGGGTAGTTTCAATGGGCGAAAGCAAACGTCGACGACGACGACATCGTCTGATGATGCTACTCTGGGTAGGGCACCCCAGATGCCCAGGCCGCCATTGAGCATTAAGGTCGCATGCCAAGCAGTGCTAAAGCGAGGGACAGTCCAGAGTCCGTCTTGATCGAGTCGCCCGCGAACGGAAGTACGCCGACTTCCTATAAACTGCATACGTTCAGATTCAAAACTGAACACCCCTGTACAGCGTGTTGTGGCTGTCGAAGACGCGTCAGCAAAGGCAGACTCAAATGAAGAGGGAGATGACAGGGCAATGGGAGCTTGTGACGAACGGGAAGGTGCAGTCCCAAACCGGCAGCGGCGTAAAGGCGGTGTTAAATCCGAACGAGCGAGATCTCATCTGTACATTTTTGCTGCCCCCCAAACGAAGCCCGCGAACGGCTTACCTAGATTTCCGTCACTTTGCATCAAACCGCCCATCTGCCTTGGCCTGTGGAAACTCATCGCTCATACAATTCCTGTACAGTTCCTGCCCACGCAACCGCTTTCGCTCTCGGTGCTTTCGTGGAATGTTTCACCGAGTTTCTGTTGGATATCACCCACCTTGCCCTGATTTGGGCGATTTGACGAATGCTTGCATGCCCCGCCTCGCCATCTGAGGACGTCATTGCAAACCCCCCCCCCCCCAGGGCCACAACGTCCCTCGACACATGACCAAACAGGAGATCTCAACGCGCGGGGACACAATGGAAGATCACGAGGAAGACTTCGAGGACGCCCCTCACGATCCTGAGTCTGGAAACGCTTCGCCGTCCGGCGAAGATGGCGACAACGCTCCTGCAAACGAAGGCAAACCCAATGCACCGCTCCAGAAGAGACGGCGAGTCACTCGCGCATGCGACGAATGTAGGAGGAAGAAGATCAAGTGCGACGGCAAGCAGCCATGCACACACTGTACCGTTTATAGCTATGGTGAGTGCGACACGATGTTCCATCCGCATCTTTCTGACCCGGCCCAGACTGCACCTACGACCAACCATCTAATCGACGACGAAACCCGGTGCCGGCATATGTGGAAGCCCTCGAGGCAAGAGTACATCGCGCCGAAGGGCTGATCCAAATGATCGCCCCCAATCTTGACCTCAACGACCCTGCCCTTGACATTGCCGTACGCCATGGCTACATACCTGGACTCAAGTCTGCGCTACCCCCTCAGCAGCCAGATCAGAAGTCTCAGCATCCTCCGCAGAACAATGGTATCCCAACATCGAACTCGGCGGATAAGAAAGATCAAGATTTGGAGTCCATGATACGAGCAGTCGGTTTGCTTGACATGGACGAGAACGGGAATTGGGACTACCATGGTCACTCGTCGGGATTGAGCTTCGTTCGACGCATGAGAGAACAGCTAGGTGATCTCATGGGGCCAGATACTGGTACAACCCCCTTCATCAAATCACGCCCTGTGTCAAACGTGATCGATTCGCCGAAATCGGCCAGCGTCGAGTCCCCCATGGATTCGCTCAGTCCTACAGCCGACTTGCCTTCGGAATCCATGGCCCGCGAGCTGGCTGCTAGCGCCCTCACCATGCACTCTGTCGTCTTGCGCATCGTGCATGTCCCTTCATTCTGGAGATCTTTCAAAAGAGTCTATACCTTTCCAATCGAGCAGTTCACAAATGAGGATCACAAATTTTTGCCTCTACTGTACAGCGCTCTTGCAGTAGGCTCGGTATACGGCGGACAAGAGTACCCGTCGTATGATGTCGCAATTGACAAGGGGTAGGTCATCCAACATGATGTGAGTTGACCAGCAGGCGCTGACCTTGTCTTCAGGTTCCGATACTTCAAGGCTGCCCGACAGATGATGGACATTGCTGATATCCGCGATATGACTTCGATACAAGCCGTCTGCTTCATGATCCTGTTCCTGCAGTCCTCGGCCAAGCTGTCACAATGTTACTCTTACATCGGCGTGGCTTTACGAGCAGCCATTAGAATGGGTCTGCATAGATCTCTACCACAAAAGCGATTCACTCCTTTGGAGCTTGAAATGAGAAAGCGTGTATTCTGGACCATTCGGAAGCTCGACATGTACATTGGTGCCATGTTGGGCTTGCCACAGAGTTTGACCGAAGAGGACATTGATCAAGACTATCCGGCTGAAGTTGAAGATGACTGCATCACCGAGGAAGGCATCAAGTCTATGCCACCAGGAACCATCACAGGAATGACCGCCTTCAACAAGCACACCGAACTACTAAAGATTCTAAATAAGATTGTCCACAAGGTCTATCCCATCCACGTCAGAAGCGCAGATGGGCCCATGGCTAAGTCTTATACCGTGTCGTTTTCTACAATCAAGGAAATTGAGAAGGAGATGGAAGAATGGAAGGCTTCATTGCCACAGGGTCTCGATCCTTCTCACACTCACAATGAGTCGAAGCTCGTCAGGTATATATGACCAGACATCTCCAAGTTGAAGTTAATATTGATTTTCGCAGGGCCCAAGGATCACTGCGCGTCACATACGCGTTCAATCAAGTACTTCTGTACAGACCCTTCCTGCACTTTGTCGCAGCCGACAAACGCGCTCAAGGGGCTGATCAAAGAGCCTATGCATGCGCAGCGTCTTACATCAACGTGTCGCGCAATCTCATCCACCTTTGCGATAGCATGAAACAAAACGGTCAGCTGAACGGCGCTCTGTGGTTCACTGTATACTTGACCTTCTTCTCCATCCTGTCTCTGGTCTACTTTGCGGCTGAGAATCCCGACAATCCCACCACACAGGATCTCATGAAGGACGCCCTGAACGGAAAGGCAAACCTCGCGTCGGCGGCTCAGCGCTCCATGTCGGCCGATCGATGTACTGCGACATTGGACGTAAGGACCTGGCTTCCATATTCTTTACTTCGTGCTGACATGTAGTAGATCATCTTCAGTCGTCTTCCGGAGTGGATGCGTGAGGGCAAGTCCAACCCAGCTCCCGCAAAGCGAAAACGTAAGCAAGCAGTCGAGACTAAAACACACGGCAATCAACACCAGATGGCTGTGCCACGCTCAATACCCCACAATCTAGCCATGGAAGCCAACGGCAGCCCATCGCCCGCAAATATGATGAACGGCGGAATTCAACCTGTGATCAAAACCGAAGGACCCTACACCCCGCAGAGCGCGTCCTTCAACTCCGCACCTTATACACCAACAGACTACTCCCCCACAACCCAGACTCTTCAACAATTCGGCTTGCAGCCTCCTTCCAACGACCCGGACGTCCCTGACATATCCTCCATGATCTTCTCCTCCGCCTCTCCATTCACTTACCCCAGTCAACCACTTACCACCTTCGAAAACAATCAATCCCGCGATCCAGCTTTGTACGGCTCAAATGGAATGTCGGATCCCTCGACCATGTCCGGTGTGTCGGCACAATCGAGTAGCGATAACCTCGAAGCGCAACTCTACAATTTCCCACCGTTTATGATGCAAGGACCGAATTGGAACGGTGGTATGGGTATGAATGGGACTATGGGCGGACAAGGGCAGCAGCAGCAACAGCAGCAGCAACAGCAGCAGTACATGATGACACAAGCCGGCGGGATGGACGGTGGACAGTGGCAGGGTCAACGGGGCAGTGTGGGAGCGGGCAACGTCGGAAGTACCGTCGGAGGCGCGCAGGTGGGCTATGGCGATCAGACGGCGTTTCAGGATATCAACCTGCAAGATATCTTTGGGAGCGAGTGGAGTGGGAGTATGATGACTGGAGGCTACGGGCAGTGAGAGGGGGGTGTGAGGGGAGGAGTGGTGGTAAGGGCGGCCATGAAGAGAAGAGGGGAAACAGGGTCAGGGTAAGAATTACGAAGCCAGACGTGGTCATGGGGTGTACAGTTTGATTCCTGGGGTTTCTGCTTTTTTTTTTTCTTCTGCCTCTTGAAATACCCAGCATGAGATCGGCGCGCGGAAGAGGTCCGTCGTGATATGTATGTAGTATGTGTGCACTTGGCAATGGACAACGTGTATGATCATTTTCACAAAGTGCTCAAGTGCGTTTCCACAGACCGCTGCAGAGTAGTAGGTCTCAAAGAAAGGTGTCGCTTGTGGATTCAATAACGCCCAAGATAGTGTGATACGCGCGCGAACAATAACAACAACAACAACTAACAGAAACAAACTTCACCGCCATCACACTGCATCCAGTGTTGCCCCCCCCCCTTCTAGGCTACCATTACGCTGTATCGCATCCCACAACGTCTTCGCCCCTCTCAAGTCCCCCTTCTCTTCTCCCCTTCCCTCTCCCTCAACCTACTAGATCACAAATTCCCTCACACCCTCTACCAACCCGTCCCCGTTCTTCGTCACGGCACTCCAAACGGGCGCGTACCTCCTCAACTCGTCCAGGGCAGGAACCGCCTGCCCATTGGCATCGGACCAGACACAGACCGCTTTCCCCCTGAGTTCCCTGCCGTCGAGAGCCACGTCGACGACGACTTTGAAGGTGGGGTCAAAGGTCCTGCTGTACAGACGGATCTGGTTGTTGGTGCTGGGTGATGGGGCCGTGGAGTCCGGTCTGCTCTGTTCGCCTGGGGGACAGGAGAGGGTGCGTTTCGCCTTCTCCTGGAAGGCGGGGGGTAGGGATAGGTTTACCTCTTCTTCTGCCTCTTCGTGCGCTGGGGTGGAGGAGATGGAGGGAAAAGACGGGAGGATGAAGGAGGTGTTTTTGTCGGGACACGCGTTCAGAACGGTAACGTTCTGTACGGCCTGGCCGTTCGTGGGTTCAAAGTAAAGCCGACACTGTCGCGTGTTCAGACCACGGAGCTGAATGAAGGTCTTGGTCGTATTGTCCGTAGAGGTGCTCAATTTGCGGGTGCGGAGAGAAAGCCAGTCCCTCATGTCAGGCTTGGTGGTACTGTTGCGGTGCGGCGAGTTTCTCGCGAGCTGCGAACGCGCCACGGCGTTCTTGGTGGCGAATTGAGAAGAGGACCACGTCAAAGACGAGTTGACGCTCCCCGTCCATCCCTCGAGGACATTGGGCTCCAAGCCCTCCCATACGCAAGTTCTCAATCCTCGTCTGCCCGCCCAGGCCAGTTCACTCTTCTTCCACCTCGTGCTCATCGCGTCATTTCTCCTCGCTTCCCGCCCATACACACCACCGGACATCAGAACCTCCTCCTCCCCGTCCTCGCCCCAATTGAAACAACTCATCCCATTCCCCAGCGAACTACTCGGCATCTCCGCCACGACCTTCTCCACCCATCCCGCTACTCCATTCACCGCAACCGTATTCCTTCCACTATCAAGATTCACCCTCTGCACGAAGAAAACCTTCAGCCGCGCCTCTCGTGTGAATGGCTGGCTCAGGAGAGCGTAGACTGTCGTCCCGACCGCAACGACCATCAGCACCGTTGGGAGCTGCCAGATCACCCTTCCCAACACCGGATACGCAGGTATCAGTAGCAGTATCGTCAGTCCCGCAATGAAGAGGTAAATACTCAGCACGTCGCTCCCGTCCGCGGGTGTCTGGTGCAGAGCGCTAGTCAGGAGCAGCGCGATCTGGCCTACCAGGATCAAATTAAGGGGTACCAGAAGTATGGTTTGAAGGATCCACGTCCAGGAGGGCATGGCGCCGGACCAGGCTTGCTCGTCTGCGTAAGGGGCGGGTATAGTGGGGGCGTCCTCTTCTTCGACATGCGAAGGGGCGGGACTGGTGCGGTATCGGGTGAATGGGCGGTCGCGGGGACGGAGGGAGGTAGGAGAAAGCAGAGCCGTGCGTTCAGTAGGATCGTCCGTGGTAGCATTAGGATCGCGAGAAATAGGGCGCGAAGAGATAGAAGGACGACGAGAAGCGCCGAGTAGGGTGTGGTTTGCGAACTGATGTTTGGATGGGAGGGAGAAGAGGTCGAGGTATGAGATGTGCAAGGCAAAAAGGGCAGCGAGGTTGTAAATGACGGTGAAGTATAGACCTGAAATGTCAAGTCGGGACGAGGCGATCGCCGCCGCAAGTACGAGTAACCAGGAGATGATGTAGATCCAGAGAAGCGTATACAGACGGGAAAGTGCGGACGGTCGGAGTGTGGACAAAAGGCGGAGTATGAACCAGGAGATGAAGATGTGCGAGGCTAGCATCAGTCTAGAGAGTCAGTAATCGTCGGCAGAGGTGATTATCTGTACTTACGTCCAGACAACATACGGGCTGCTGTAAATAATATAAGGATTGATCTTGGTCACCAAGTACGCCAATGCTACAACCGCAGCAGAGGACGCCACAAAGGTGATTGGGAAGCGAAAGAATCCCCTCATTCCGTAGAGCTTGACTGGCTCGTCGTCGTCCTCGCCATGCAAGTACGTCTTGAATGAAAATGGATACCACTTCCCTTTCTTCTTGAGCAGAATCTCGACCAACGCCAGCGACACAGGTCCAACCACCAACAGTGCCACGCTCAACGCAAATAGTGTATGCAACCTCAACACTGCAAAAGCCCTCCCAAACATATCGAACCAAACCCCACTCTCCCCATCATCCGCACTCCACTCGGTGGCTGCCAAGGCGGTAGTCGTGGCCAATGCCGCACTGAGCATATGCCAGACACTGCCCTGGCTCGAGTCCCTTGCATCGTCCTGGTCGGTATGATATCTCGACCTTGGTCCCATGTACGCGACATCCAGCCCTCTCATGCCCAGGGCCTCCTGAAATACCGAGTAGTCCGTCCCGCTTCTAACAAAGCCACGCTTGAAGCCATCCGCACTGACAACTGTGCCAAAAGGGTATCTACTCTTGGCGTACGGTGCCGTGATACCGGCGTCTGTGGAGCGGAAGAGTGTCGCTCTGCCTCCTGCGCCTGCACCCTCGAGGTTTAGGAAGACGCGGGTGTGGCGGGAGATGGGATGGCGGAGGTAGGCGTATGCACCATAGAGACCGTCTTCTTCGCCATTGTTGAGGAGGAGGACTATGCCGTGCCTGGGCTGGGAGGTGGGAGAGGTAAAGTGGGAGAGGAGCTGGAGGATGGAGACCACACCTCCGCCGTCGTCTGTGGCGCCGAAGCCGGTGGAGACTGAGTCATAATGAGCATTCACAAGCGTAAGAGGGACAGTAGGTGAGGAGATGTTGTGCCAGAAGAACCCAGGAGGGTCGGAGCTGCCGCGGATGTAGACGAGGAGGTTGTCGCCTTCGAAGTAGTTGACGTACGAACGTGAGTCCGGGAAGGTGATGTTGGAAAGGCGGTCGTCGAGGAAGATCGCTGTGTCTGGGATTGTTGTATGTGGCAATACGCTCGCCGGCTCCCTTGTTTCTTCAGACCAGGTGATGTTCCCGTTGTCGAGTGTTTGCTTTATCCTATCTGACAGCCAAGCTCTTACTACCAGATTAGCCCTGCTGTTGTACGGGTGGTAGCTGCTGCTGAGGATCTTGAGGTCGAGCCATGCTTGCGTGACGTTGACTCCTGTCCAGTCTTTAGAGATGCCGCCCGAAGGGGGTGCAGGGACTCGGTGGTGGACGGTCAGGAGAGCTGCGAATATAGCTATGTAGATGGCGGAGCCGAAGATGGTGACCGGGAGCGGTGTAAAGGCGAAGGGATTGCGCACCATGATGTGTGAAGTGGCGTGTCGTCGCCAGCAAAGTCACTCGTGTCACGGAGATTGCGCAGCCGCAGGCATGGTCACTGTTCGCCGGTCCCGAGACCGTGATGAATGAGATAGCAATTGTGAAGTTTGATTCCATGGCTTGCACGTGGTCATTGCGGGGCATACAGTCCAGTACAAAACCCCCCCCCACCTCTGCGCGTTTCACTTCACAACGACCGAGCCAGGCCAAATTAGACAATTCAACTAGCAACCAAGGACGCAATTGAGAGTAGAGATTCATGATTGTTCAGTATTTCTCGGCTAAGGGCTCAATGGATAGGATTACAGCAAAAGTTCAAACGAGCTAGGACGTTGAGGACAAGGTCCTGGTATCCCTGAGTCCAATCGTGTGACTCGACCTGAGCCTCGGTGCTTCATATCTTCGATCGATTCATCTCGGTGTAGATTCGCACCTATGCTGACTGGTACTTATGCGTACCTGGACTGGGCGACGAGGCGGCCTCATCCTTTCGCTATCTTATATCATACTCGTTCGCTGTTTCTCCTCTACATGGTTTGCCCTCCGTCTGTCCCTGCAGATATGTTTGATCGTTTGCGCGGCCGCGTAAACAGATTGCGTGTAAATCGCGGATTGATGATACAGTTGGGAGTGCTCATCGCCTCGGGCCAACCCCGGTCATCCCAAAAAACGCCGCGCGATGACTTTCTGATTTCGTTCCATATGAGTAGCAGGCGGCAATGTGAAGCTGTGGTGGTTTCTGGTCACCGTATGGTGATCTCGGGTATCTTGATTGCCAGTATTAAAAAGTCGTAATTCTGTAGTGGTGGTGGTAGTCTTGACGAGAGGGAAGGAATGGTTCATCTTCCGTGGGCATCTGCTTGTTCGTCGGGTGGCCTGCTACCAGGACTAGGATTGGATGACGGTTTCCGAGCGTGCTTGAGACCAGGGTCACCAAATATGTTCCTATGGTCGTTGCCGACAGCCATACCCATCTGATCTCGTGGACTCTTGGGGTTGGCAAGTACCGTATCTGACGACATGGAGTCGACCATGGAGGCATTGGAGCCGGCATCTGATGAAACACTCTTGTCGCTGCGCCATACTGCGAGACCGCTACTGGGTACGCTCTCGCCCAATGGAACGCCCGAACTGAATCTTTGCAGCGAGCCATTGATTCCTGTGAGTGCCCAAGCGAAGATGGCTTGTTCCCTGATGGCATTCATGAAATCGTTCGGATCTGGCCCGCCTGTCGGCACATGTGCTTGAGCACCTTGAGGACTCAGAGATGGGGCGAAGGTTGGCGCCTGGTTATACTGAGGTCTGCTGCTGAGAGGTGGTACCATGGGTTCGTCAGCCCACGGAGCAGCGAACAAACCAGCAGGGTATGCGGGCTGCGAGGGTCTTTGCGTCGGTAGCGGTACCATGGGCCGAGCACGTCGTAAGCATACTACGAGACCGTCTGATGCACAGGAGATGACAGCCTCGAGCTCGATGGCTTGGCGCTGACCATCTGGTGAGACTGGGGCTGATGATGCAGACGAAGCGGAAGCTCCTCTGCCATGACCGAAGATCGCCTCGTGGGTGTCTGAGGGATTCATGCTGTCTCCCGAAGAAGTCCTCGACTGGGGCTCCTCTTCGGAGGGTCGATCAATGTCCATACTAGAGTCTGATCCGACGGCATTCGAATTCGGTGACTCGTCGCTCTCGATGCTGAGTTGGACGCCACCCGACACATCTTGGTCAACGCTCGTGTCAGTCGTCATGTCTTCGTCACTGTCGTCGGCTGAGCTGGTGTCTGTTGGATCTGGGTCCTGGGTTCGCGGATCTCGGTACCAGAAGCGAAGATATGCAATACTGTCATTTCCTTTTGCATTCTCCAGACATCGCACAGCCTCGGGAAGGCAGTTTTCCGCGATGCAGTAGTAGAAAGATTTGCCTTGAAGGGCTGAGGAGGGAATGCCGATGACATCCTCAACCCCACTTGTGGCATACATGATTGTCAAGGTTCGGGTGAAGCGGTTCAGGAACAAAGCTGCGCGGGGTTCGTGCAAGGATGGCTTGGAAGGTTGCTGGAACTTGTGGGAAATGTGCGACAACATGTGGTAGCGAGGATCCCGTGGTGACGAAGAGAACATGCGGCGAATGAGGGGCGCTTCGAGCGCACGCTCTGTAGACGGTCAGGACCTGCGTCGCACGAGAACTGCGTGGAAAATCGACTTACTTTGACTTGGATGTCCGCTTCTGTAAATGCTAGTGCAGACGACCATGACGTCGTATACGATTGTGAAGCAGCACTCGCATCCCACCCACTGTCCGGAGGCATCTTTGACTCGGCAGTACGCCAGCATTGCGGCCTTGTCCATTTCGATGCCATCCTTGTGAAATTGCTTTGCGTATGGCACCTCCTCTTGCGGGAAGAACTCCCATACGGACCTGTTGACAATCTCGTCTGGGGTGTATCCAAGGACATCGACAATGGACTCTGAGGAGTAGAGGATTCGGGCTTCGGAAGAGAGATCTGACACACTGTCAACTGGGGACCGACTAGGGATGGAGCCCAAGGACTCGTACCGTGTATTGAGATGAAGGTCAAGTTGAGATTGTTGTCTACGGGATCATCGGCCTCGACTGTCTGGTGGGGCGACGGAGTCGCGCCGGATGGGTTCATTGCTGCGAACGAGGAAGGTGCTGCACATTACCACGTCTGGGCAAGAGCAGCACGCATGTATAGAGTATTGTAAAGGTTCCTGTGTATACAGAGCCGAGGTGCACACGAGTGCCGAGTGCGGTGCGACCAAGTGAAGTGCGAGTCCAGAGGGGTCGGCGGGCGGCGGCGTGCAATAGGGTGTGGCGGAGGCCTAGTGCGAGTCTGCGCGGCAGTGAATTCGATTGTCGACTTGTGCAGTGTCCTGTACCTCCACGAGTACGGCGTCGAAGAGTTTTGCTGGTGGTTGGAAGTTATGTGATTCGAGATTGTCGTGAGAAAGTGATCCGGGGAGGAAGAGGTCTGCCGAGAGGTGTGAAGGTAACTTACTGTACGTCTGCTTGCGTTAGCGTTCCACATTAGCCAAAGGTCTGACGCTACTTGACTTTGTAGTTAGTAGGCCCCGGAAGTTATGACAGTGATTGACATTATTACCGTATTAACGACACCAAAATCAAATGCACCCTCGCCAACACCTGCTCAGGCTTCTTCGCTTGACCGCTTGACAGCTTGACAGCTTGACAGCTTGCGGATTATTGTTTCTGCTGCCCAAACCCAGGGATAGAGACACACACACACTCGAATACCACACTTCTCTCTTTCTCTTTCTCTCTCCCTCTCTCTCCCTCTCTCTCTCTCTCTCTTTCTCTCTCTCTCTCTCGCGCGCGCGACCCCTGCCCGACACCGGCGCAACGCACGAGTCCAAGGCCAGGGTGCCGCTCGTTGCGAGAGCGCGGCAGGCGATGGCGGGCTGGCTGGCTATCAGGATCAAGTTGGCCTCGTACGTCACACCTCAAGAGGCTGCACCTGGTGCGAGTCAAGCGTCTCTGTGCGTCCCTTTACGTCTCTTTGCGTCTCTCTGCGTCTACTGTACCAAGCACCCGTGTAATAATAAATAAACCATTAGCTACAGCACTCAACGATAATGTCCTTCCTTGTCGCTTGCTGGCCCTGGCTGGCCCTGGCTGGCGAACATCCAACGTCCTCGCGTGTCGCTAGTCGGTGCCGCTCGTTTTCACAACGCCTTTGGCCTTCCTCCCCCGTCCGGCACTTCTCCACACATGTCGATAGAGCCTAGCCTCTTCCGCCTTCCCTCCCGCGCCGCCAGAACGCTCGCTGCCCGCTGGAGGCTACGTGCCGTGCACATGTAACTTATTGACTTACTCGCAACGATAGGGACAACACACGGCCACCAACTTTTCGACGCCGACTGCGCGCACGCCATGTCAGAAGCGAGCCCTTGATTTGGAGCTGCCGACCTTGTGCCCGAGCTGCTGGTGCTCATTGAAAGAGGGGTACGGATGTGCGAATGGAGGAATACCAAAGGGCTAATCCGCAGGGCTCACCTCTCCCCACTTTTCCACGACTTGTGCCCAGACTGACCAAGTCAAGAAGGCCCTGCCTCTATCACAACAGCAACGAGTGCATATTATTGTACCCTACCTACCTAGACGCCTGAAGCTGCAGTCGCTTTCTTGATTTCTCACCTTTGACTCAACGATTCCAAGAGAGGTCGTACGACATGGGTGTAATCTCGGCGTCGTTGCCTTTTGTCATCCTGTAATGTCGGCAGCGTATAAATGTGTTCGGAATATCCCAGCCCTGTCGTGTGGCAGACTCCGCTCTCCCCCCCCCCTGCCAACCTTCGCGTGTAGAACTGTGAGGTGCATTAGCGGCCATGGCCCTGGACTTCCGAAACCTCCGTCAGCTGCATGACCAATCCATCGACGGTGTTATAGCACAAGACTACCACGGGATCACCGACGAGCTGTCTCTGCGCATCCTACAGAGGACACTGTGCCACGCGCCAAGGGCACCCCTCCATTAATGCAAGTGGGTAGCATAGCTCCCGAACAAGACGATGATCAATGATATGTGCATGACGGTCACAGCTCTTTAAGACGTGTCGTGATCATGCGAGAGCGTCTGGACGAAAAGGTGTTGAGAAGATGGCATCGCCAAATGATGGTTGTGCTGGGAGAATAGTAGAAAAGGTGTTGTGGTCGAGTCGACCAATCATTGCCCGACGTTGCTGTCCGCCGACCTCTCCTCTGCTGTCTTTATTATTGATAGCTACTTGCAATTCACATATCGATTCAGGCGATGATTGCATTTGAATGAAAATGCTGCCCACTGGGCAATTTCCTGTCCTGCATGCTGTCACGAGGCTTGCAGATCGTGTATTGCTCCCTTCCTTCTTCGCCAGTGATGCTCGCTAAAGATGCTCGCAGACCAATACACCACGAAAGAAGCCACAACGAAAGAATGTGATCCTCGACGACGAAGACGAGGCAGAGCTCGCAGCAGAACTACCACCGAGCGAACCCAGGGCGAGAGTCGTCTATGGCGACGATATACCAATCATCTACGATGTCAAATTCTACCCCTTCACGGCGCCTGACGAGGATCCCGTCTTTGCTGTCGTTGCTGCTCGCGATGTGAGGTCTGCCTTACTTCTCAATTTGCACCGCATATCTGACTGATCAGGTATACGTTTATCGCCCGACATCTGATCCCAAAAACGCCGTCGAGATGTTGCGTGTCTTTGTCGATCCACAGGTCAAGAAAATTGATCCTACTTTTATGCAACCACACCTCTGACATGACCCAGCCAGATGCTTCGCTAAACAGCCTTGCATGGTCACAAGACCCTAAGACGGGCGACCCGCTCCTCTGCTTTGGGGGCGGAGGATCAGGCAACATCAGGATCGTCAATGTCGTGAAGAACGAGTTTGTCGTAGTACGTAGTTTCACACCTTGCCGACAATCCGTTCTGACAACCATCAAGAGTCTGACCGGGCATGGTGGCGCCATCAACGATCTGGCCGTATCCCCTCTTTTCCCAAACATCCTCGCATCAGCCTCTTCAGACCACAGTATACGAATCTGGAATTTGGATCCGAGCGTGCGCAAGCAGCCATGCGCTGCTATACTAGCCAGTCCAGATGCCCACAAGCAACCCGTGCTAGCAATTGTACGGCGAGCAAACTTCTGACACGAGATCCGCTCAAGCACTAACAATCAAAGGCTTTCCATGACGAAGGTAAATACCTACTGTCCGGCGGCACTGATACGATGATCAATCTTTGGGCGGTGCCAGAGGTACCAGGTCGCAAAGCAGGCACAGACAGGGTAGACAAGGTCTTCTTCCCATTGTTTTCGAGTACCGAGGTCCACTCTGACTATGTCGACTGTCTATGCTTCCATGGCGATCTCATCCTTTCTCATGCGGCCTCGAAGAATGTTAAAGACAAGGCTAGAGCCAATTCCATACTTTTGTGGAAGATTGACGGCTTTTCGTCGGTAGCGCCTGTTCCCGATCGTCCACCAGTCTCCGAACCGGGCCAGTGGACCAGGTCAGCCTTTGGAGGACGTTTCCAGCGTTTGCTGACATTCGACATGCCAAACACATCACCCTTCTACATGCGCTTCTCGCTGTTCAAACGCCCCGACTACCACCCCATGCTCCTGATGGGCAACGAAAAATCCCGCTTCTCCTTCTGGGACCTCTACGCCCTAGAAACCGGCGGTCCCATGTCCTCAAACGACGCCATCGGTGCTCCTCGAAAGACGAAAAAGCGACGCGGCGGCTACCGTCCACGTCGAAGCCTCCTCCTCGGCCGCGAAACGTCCGCCTCGACGACAAAAGACAGCACGACCCCCGGTCCGGGCCACGCAAGCGACGTCGACAACAACTACGAGACCGTGGCGGAAGACAACGACGAGGACAGCGACGACGAGGATGACGACGACGACGACAACGGAGACAACGACGACGACGACGACGACGACGACGACGACGACGACGACGGCACGCCCGCGACGGGCACCTCGAGCCTCGCCCCTCGGGACCCAGACAGCAGAGACCCGACGCCGTCGTCCTCGAAAGTGTCAAAGACGAGCAGTGGTAGTCCCCTGAAGAAGAAGAAGAAAAAGAAGAAGATGATGAAGAAGAAAGCGCAGAAGAAAGGGCAGAAAGGGCTCACGACATCGACGATACACAAGGGGAAAGCGTCGAGGTTCGACGTCACGGACCCGTTCAGGCCGATATTGCCGCACCACAGCATCACGGTGCCAAAGTATAATTTCACCGTCAGGCAGGTGGCGTGGAGTAATTGCGGGCGGTGGGCGGTGGCGACGGGGAACGTGGGCATCATGTGCGTTTTCAAACGGTGGGTCGAGGGCGGGGAGGTGGTGGCGGCGGTGGTGGAGGGGCACGAGGACGAGGACGAGGGGGTAGGGGGGCTGGGGGATGAGAAGTGAGTGTGTTCTTTCTTTTTTTTTCCCATGGCAGCGACGGCGACGGCGGTCACGGATCCGTTGAAAAGATGGCAAGAATGTAAAAGAAAAGAAAAAAAAAGGGACAGAGCGCGAGGGCGACAAGGTTCTGGTAAGTGATATATGGGGGGTTTGGGGTTGGGGTGGGGGTAATACATTATATCGTCTCTTCAACCAGAAATGGACATACGGAGATGATCCTCTTCCAAGGGGTTCTGAACTCGTTTCGTCCCCTCCCATCATTCGTCCCTCGGTCGTTTTTTTTATCGTACAGTGTCGTTCGCAGACCATCTCCAAAGGGTTCATTGCGTCCTTGGACGCACGACACATGTCCCGTTCAGTTTTTCTTTCTTCTTCATTTGTTTTTTTTTTTTCTTTCTTCCCCAATTCCTCACTAGCCTCAAGCACTACTAGTGTACGGTCCTCCCTCCCTGTCCATACCTCCTGCGCCGCCCTTCTCAGCCTCGACGCCCAGACTATCACTACCGGCACTCTCCTCGCCTTCCTCTTCCGAACTCAGCCTCGCGAACCGCATGTGCCACTCGCTCCTCTCGTACTCAAAGGGCTTGCGACCATTCTTCCCGTACCAGAGGGGTTCCATGACAGCGACGTCCCTGATGTTCCACCAAGGATGACTGGTCCTGCTGGCGACGTGGAAGAGGACATCGACCTCCTCGAGGCTGCGACAGCCCGTCTCCGGGTAGAAGAGGTAGATGGCCGGGGCGGTGACGAGGTTGGTAGCTGCGAAGATGACGTAGGTCCTCCAGCCGATGGTGGCGAAGCAGATGGGGGCGACGAGGACGACGAGGAAGTTGGAGAGCCAGTTGGCCGAAGTGGCGAGGGCGTTGGCGGGACCGCGGACGGGGAGGGGGATGAGTTCTACGGCCCACAGCCAGGCGACGCCCTGCCAGCCGATGGCGAAGAAGGAGACAAAGACGAACATGCAGACGGCGACGACGATGCGGGCCGGGTCGTTGTCGATGGCCTTTGCGATGGCGAGGACGATCATGGTGACGCACATGCCGGTGGAGCCGAACATGGTGAGGGTGCGACGGCCCCAGAAGCGGTCGATGCCGATGACCGAGACAAAGGAGACGGCGAGGAATTCGGTGCTGGCGCAGGCGGAGAGGAGGCGCGCGACCCACGGGGTGAGGTTGGCCTGGCCGACGAACATTTCGCCGAGGTATTGGACGAAGAGGTTGATGCCGGTGAATTGCTGCATGCATTGCAGGGCGACGGCGAGGATGATGCGGTGCAGATAGCGGTAATCGCCCATGGTGAAGGCGTCCTTGGGGGTGCCCGATGCCATCTGGAGGATGGCGTCTTTGACTTGTAGAAACTCGGCGCGGACATGCTGGTGAGAGGGGTGCAGGTCGTTGAGGGCGGAGAGGACGTCGAGAGCCTCGTTCTCGCGGCCCTTGAGGATCAGCCACCGCGGCGACTCTGGCAGGTGAGGGAGGAGGAAGAAGCAAGGGAGGATCCAGATGATCTGGCCGGCGATGGGGAAGCGCCAGGAGACGGCGCTGGGTTGGGCCCAAGCAAGGGCAAAGTCGATCCAATAGGCGAGAGCGACACCTAAGGCGATACAGGCGCCAGAGGAGACCATCAGCATGCGGCCCCTGCGGTGGGCCTTTGTGCACTCGGCCTGCCAGGCGGGGGCGGTGGACGTGTTGAAGCCATTGCCGAAGCCAGCAATGAAGCGGCCTACGATGTACTGCGGGTAGCTGAAGGATGCAGCCTGGATGGTCTTTCCGATGGCGAGAAAGGTGATACCCAACATCAAGGTGCCTCGTCGACCGAGCTTGTCACCAACGACAATGGCGATGAGCGCGGCGACGAAGCAGCCGATGTTCCAGGTGGCGACGACAATGCCTGTGTCGATAGGTGTCAGCAGGGAGGCGGGTGGTGGAACGGGTGGTGTCACAGTGGACTGACTAACCCTGCTCAATGGCAACCTGTCGGTTGGGATTGTTGAGGGTGCCGACATAATCGATCTGTGGGAAGTAGGCTCGGAAGCTCTCGACAGTCGCAAGGCCACCGATGTCCGCTTGGCCGTATCCGAATGCGCTGGAAAAGAAACATGTCAGTGGACACAGGCACACAGAGGACCAGCTGCAGGATTTCGACTCACACAAAGGTCAAGCCGGAGACGATGGTGATGGCGGTGGTGAGAGAGCGACCGCGGAAGCCAAGATACTTGTTGAAGATGGCCATGACCGCTACGCTACGCGCCGGCGGAGGAGCGAAGGGGGGGCCTGGCAAATGTGCGTGGAGGCAGGTGGTAGGAGGGAGGTCAATGGTATGGGATGGGAGTGAGGTAGGAAAAAGAAGTTCAAGTGAGTGTGTCGCATATGTACATACCGACCTACACCCACCTCATGGCGCAAAGCAAACGCGCCATCTCGTCCGTCCGTCCTGCAGGTCGACGGATCGCATGCATGCGGAGCAGCTAGAGGGGGGTGGGGGAAAAAAGTCACCGAACCGACGGCAAGTGGGAGCGATGAAATCATCTGAAATCATCTGAAATCATCTGAAATCATGCTGTCGATGCGAGCTGGAACGACAGGGGGCGCTCCCCGGCGCGGAAAAGATCGACGGCCAGGGAGAGACCGGAGAGAGATACCGATCGGTGGGAGGACCGGACGAGGACCCGTCGACTCGGTCCAGCATCTTGTCATGTTGCCATCTTTCCAGTCAACCATCAATTCTTTCTGGTGGTGGTGGTGGTGGTGTTGTTATCGGCCTTCGCCTTCATCTTGCAAGTGCCAGCAACCACCACCAGCCACCACCTCGTCCCCTCGTCGTCCCCCTAACGTAGTCCTCCTCGCACAGTACTCGACCTCTGGCATCGACCGCCCCCCGTTCCTTGAGGCTTGCACGCCACTACGTCAAGCCGCATGGTTGGTTCGCCATGAACCACCGTCTTGCACGCCTGTGATAGGCCGTCGGTCCTGGCCCCAGAAACGAAGCTCGAGGCGCTACGGGATCTTGCACCCTCCCTCGCACTGACTTACTGGGTGGGAGAAATCTCCTCTCGGTTCTGCTGTGTCGATTCGATCGCCTTTGATCGCAATCGTCCGCGTCCCTCGGCCGGCCCATGATTATCATTGATTATCATTGCTCCAGACCCTGGCCCCGATAGATTGGGTTTCCCCCCCCCCATCCGGAAATAGCACGAGTCACGACTCCATCAATCTCTGAATCTCGACACTCAAGAACCAAGAGCACTGTAATTCCCAAAAGTCTTGTCCTTGTGCTGGCGCCGGGTCCATGGGAGTTGGTTGCTAGATTACTATGCGCCGCGGCTCCTTGTGCCCCGACTCGCTCGAAAAAAAAGTCTCGACGCAGTCACGGTCACCACTGTACGCTGTCGCCCTCGCACGTGGAGAGTATGTAGCTCCGGTAACCAGCAAGGATCATGCATCTCAGGGCATGCAGTAACTTAGGTTACATGATTGCAAAATGAAAGTGGCCTGCCATGCAGCATATGCAGCTAACAGGATAAACTCTTGTGACTTTGATCGGGTCGTCTTGCCTTGCCTTTTTGCAATAGGTAATGAGACTTCTTCGTGGCTGGGACGCATGTGCTGCAAGGCTAGCTCTCACTAGTCACTCCTGCAATCAATGATCCGTCCTGGTCATACACAAGTCGCAGGCAGTAAAAGTAGCCAGCGCTGGACGCTGGACCGGGGTATACCATCGCTGTGCGCATCCAGGCGTACAGACCACGACCAGAATCATAACAAGGTGCTGAATTACCTTTTGTTTTCTACTTCGTTCCCACATCTACTATACGTTCGGTAGGCACGCCGCGACCTCAACCACCCCTCTCCTTCCCCTGTTCATTAGCATTGACAGGCGTCGCCCCCAACACCCATCCTATCCCGCTCGCCAACCCGCCCGTGACAGCATTAGCCACCATGTCCCGCCTCCGGACCCTCTCCCCACTGGCCCTACCACCATCCTCCCCGACCACACCGCCCATCCCGCTCTCCCCCTCCCAGCCCCACGCCTCTCCATCATCACCTCCCTCCGCCCCTTCCTCTCCCCAAGCCCCCCACTCATCGCCCTCTTCCACCTCTTTCGTCCCCTCTTTTCCATCCTGCCTTTCCATCGCACCACCACCACCACCCGCCACCACCGTGCCCCTCGTCCTCAAAGGAAAAGCCCCCCTCCCCAACTTCCCGACCGCCCCATACGCAAGATCGAAAAGTCCCACCGGCGCCTCGTCCTCCTCCCCAGCCTTGCCCATCTTCCCCCTCGTCCTGACCTGCCTCGTCCCCTGCCCGTACACCCTCCCTTCCAACGGCCCCAGGCCCCCAAACGCCCCGGGCAATTCGCTCGGCCCTTTACCCCTCTGCCGATCCAGGACGGCGTCGTGCTCCTCCTCCTCCCTTTCCCGCTGGGCGAGCAGCGCTGCCATCTCCTCCTCCACCCGCCTGTACACGTTCAGGATCTCTGTGAGGGCCGACGGCGGGGCGAGCAGGAGAGACAGCGAGAGGAGCTCGGTGCGTTGTTCGAGACGGCGAATGCGGGAGGACAGCGGCTGGGGTTGGGACGGGGAGGGGTTGGTGCGGCCTGCGAGAAAGGCGGCGCGCCAGGAAATGTCGTCCTCTGTTTCGAAAGATGTATTCTCGGAAGTCGAGTCTGAAGGCAGCGAAAAGGACGGCTGCAGTCGCGCAGTGAGGTACGAGTAGGCCGTGTCAAAGTCGGACAAAGACAGAGCTGAGGAGATGCATCTGTAAATCACGCTGCGTTCGGCTCGCTCGGCAATGGTCGATTTGGTGATTAGGTCTGTATGCCACTGTGGTGGGCTGCTGATGGGCTCCGAGGGGGATGCGATGGCTAGATTGCGACCTATGGAGATGAGATCGTCGAGTTTAGTGTACGCATTTGGGTTCTGCTCCAGAACCAGGTCCAGCAGAGACAGCGCGTCCGAGGAAGCGCGAATATTGACCGGTTGGAAGGGGACGTTGTGTTGAAGAGTCAGAGCATAGAAAGAGATCGAGTGTGTGGCTTCAAGTAAGGCGGAAGCGCGACTAAACGAGAGACTGTCGGGGAAAATGCGAAGGAAGAAAGAAACGCTGCAAGCAATTAGCAAGGGCAGAGGAATCACGCCATCGCTAGCATCCACGTACATGTCGTCCGCCTTCTTCATGTTGCCCCTGTGCCTATTTCCGTTGCTTGCATTGTCGTAGCATCGCATCGCTTCCGAGAGGATAAGCTCCTCCATATCTTCATCACTCATGCGGTGCTTTCGATCATCCGTACGTATGTATAGCTTTTCCACGAGGTAAAAATCTGGTCATGTCAGCAGTCACTTTGTGCAAGGAATGCGAGCACGTACTCCCGGTGGTGAGCATAGCTACCAAAATCTCCTGCTCAAGCGCCGCCTTGGGGATGTCTCCAAAGGGACCAGATCCTCTCTGCGCGGGCTCATCGGGATCGATGTTCCAGTTCCATAGCCACAACAGCTTCATCCGATCATTGATCCATTGGCGCTCGTCTCTCTTGCCATACTGCGTGAGCCCGTGTAGGATCTTGCGAACAATCTGAAGTTGCGAGTCTTCGTCCTCGAAGAATCTCAACTTGGTCACGTTCCGAATCGACATGCTGTGACCAAGATTGATTAGCTGGTACGCCGAGTAGACTAGCATCTGTAGGAGCATATATGCCGCCAAAGTGGGCTCCGTCAGAGGATGGCCGGGTTTGAGCAGCGTCTCTGGCTCGAGCACCTCCAGGGTATGGGTATTCATGGTTGACATGCGGGTGTCGACTATCGGCAGCTGCTCAACACTCGTGGCCAGATCCGGAGGAGGCTCAAAGTCCAACAGCTCCGCCAACCGGACGAGGATGCCATGTGCACCCTGGACCGCGCCAGGGGCATTTTCTCCGATGGCATAACATGATGCTAGGGCTGCTTGTGCATAACGGACTTCCAGGTAAGCTCGCTCATCCCTATCCAAGAGCTGAGCGCTGTTGGCGAAGCCCCCAAGGTCAACATCAATGGGACCGTCCCAATCGTCAATGGCTGTGGTGACAACAGGAAATCTCTTCCGCGCCTTCACAACCAACCACGTGTTGACTTGTTCCCAGCTGTGTGCCGCTTCAGAAGTCTCCTTGGCCAGCTCATTCCCTGTCTGTTCGTTGTGCTGGCCCTCGGTGTTGCCATTCAGCTTTCTCTTCTTTCGCGATGTATGCCCATACATCCACGGCCCAACCATGCTCTTCAAATCCCTGCCAATCGTGCCAGCACCATCCGATCCTTCCTCCGGCTCGTTCGTCGAAGCTGTAGCATGTGAGAGAAGCAGTTCCGTGCCGTGGTAGCCATCGAGCTTCTCGAATGCCTCGAGGGTAAGATTGGACCTCTGCTCGTCCTCTGGATAGTATTCATGTTGGAGTCGAAGCAGTGGTAGCACTACCGAGATGAACCATAATTGTAAGTAGTCCGAGGCTTGGAGAAAAGGGCGTACGAGATCCGGCAGTAGGGTAATCAGGCCGGTCTCCTGGTCGATGTTATAGGAACGGTGACATATGAATCGCGTCAGTATATCGCTGGGCGCATCATCTGGCCATGTCCGCGGGCTGAGCGGTAGTAATGTGAGCTTCTTCAATCGCTTGTTTGCTGCCGAATCGGAGATGTCGTTAACCGAGGATACGTCTATTGAAGGCGATTCATGAGATTCAGATGTGTCTGCTGAGATGAGAGTCTCGATCAATGGGACGTATTGCGCCGGCGGGACTACACCAGGTAGATAGGTTAGGAGAATGCGGAGGACGAGCTCAGGTTGTAGGACTTGTGCGGTGCGAACAAGGTAAAGATTGTGAAGGGCTTGAATGTCTGATTCCGAGGCGAAGTTGACGGCCAGCAATATACACTGCGCCTTGGAGAGCTTTTCCGCCATGGGGTATATATATGTTTGTCGAGCTGAAGGGAGCGCATGATCTTTTGAAGACGGGCCGATCTACAAAACAAGNCCCCCCCCCCCCCCCCAATCCCCCACGACACACTTTCTCATCCCCATCCTCACACTATCAACGCGGCTGGTGACAACTCTGTCAATCTGTACTAAAAAGTTATTTCCATCCGCCGCTACTGACACTGATGACTTGGACAGAGCACCAACACAACGAGAGCATCCCAGCCGCGCCCTCCATTGTAAAGGGAAATGGCAACAAAGCTCATCGAACAAAACCCCTCCCATGCAGTGACCCGTAGGCTACGACTCGTGGCTTGGTGAACATATCGCTGAGACCTTGTAAATTGACAAGCTGGAGATCGGTAGTACTACTAGAACCAGAGAACCTTTGCTGCCAGATCTATGGCTTGTCTCCAATCTGTATACAGCTGCTTCGATGGAGCGCTTCAGTATCACCCCGTATCGGCAGAATGTCAAGATGCCACACCACGAATATACTATTCCAATGCAGCGTTCAAAGGTCAGGAAGTCTTACGATCGGACCTCCAGTGTCGTGACAAGGCAGTGGTACCGAGTACCCTAGTCCCGGACGTCAAGTTTCATTGAGCATGGAGAATGCGTCCTCCAGCTTGCTTCATAGTCGCATCTCGTGCTTCTCAGACCAATGGCGTGTGACGATCTCTCCCACCAATCCCCGCCGTGATGAGACTGTGTAAGGCTCATTTCCTCCCTAACAAGATCCTCCGTCCAGCATCCGATACCTTGACCACATCCCTATAGGTCAGACTGGTCCTCACTTCTCTGACATTCCGACCACCGACCCGCTTGATCCTCTCCCTCTCCCCCTCCCCCAGCAGCTCCCAGTTTGCGACCGTCTCCTCCCCCAAGTCCTCATCCACGTCCACTTCCGCGATACCGTGCAGTGTGCTACTGTACACCTCCCCCGTGGTGACCAGTAGACTCCCCGGTTCCTGAAGAACACGCCACCTCCTGCCTTTCGCTCGAGCGTCCGAGCCCTGGATACTCGTACCTCTCCCGTCTGGACTCGATGGTTTCTCCCACACGTCCAGCACGATGCTGGCCCCAAGAGAAACCGTGGCAGTGCACGGGAAGTAACTTGCTCCGTCTTCGTGACCCATGATGCCTTGTCCAGGCTCGTACTCGTTGACGAGACAGTGATTCGCATTCCCGTGGGGACTGTTCTTGAAGATGCCCAAGTCAGAGAAGCGGGTGAGAATTGGTGTTGAGAGGTACGGAGGGAGGGGCGAAGAAAGGAGGGTGCCGGATTTGCTGAGCGGGGAGGGATGAGCTTGGAGACGGCGGCGGGAGAGACAAGTCCATCTCGTTGGTGGAAGAGAGGTGAGGATGTGAGATTGCTCATTGGGGCCGAGGAAGTTGGGTATGTAGTACATTGAAGATGGAAGGGAAGGGAGCCTGTGTGTCTCGAGAAAGGCCGCAGTGACACCTGGTGACTCAACAAGTAGTGGAGGTGACGAGTCTTGCATTATGATGTCTTGTAATCAGAGGCTTGATCGAACTATTGTTGTTCTTGTGAGGCATCAGGTCATGACAGTGCGGATCCCGTTGCCGTATCGACTGTCGAACTGTTGCCGCATCCATGCAGCACGTGGTAGAATTTCGATTGCAGATTTCGACAAACTATCAGTCCTCGAGATTAATCGACGATGATAATGTCATGCTCATTTAGAAGAGTGGTGTGGCTGAGGCACATTGCCAATCCGAAAGGCAGACATAATGCTCGAGAGGCGAGGTCGTGATTCAGGTTCAAGACGACCTCACATCCGCGGCATTTGCGCAATACTGTACGCAGCCACCACGCATTAACAACGCATTAACAATACTTCAAAATCGCCGAGAGCCAGACGCAGAATTCCACTCGACTGATACCTTACCGTCGACAATCGTCCTGGTCGGCCGACTCAACGAAACGCTCTCGATGGCGCCGAAAAAGGGTGGCAAGTCCGCAGCGTCAGACAAGGGAGAGGCGGCGGGAGGCAAGCAAAAGGGAGCGCAATCCATCAACGTCCGACATATACTATGCGCAAAACACGGCAAGAAGGAAGAGGCGCTCGCCAAATTGAACTCTGGGGCCAAATTCGATGATGTGGCGAGGGAGTTCTCGGAGGACAAGGCACGACAAGGTGAGGCGATCCAATGTTCTGCTTCGTCAGTGTCACGAATCTCGAAGACTCTCTCCACGTATCGACCACCCTCGCAATCATATGAGGGCCACCCAGAGGATTGCTGATCTCTTGCTCGGTGTTATCGCCAAGCGATGGGAATGTGAAGCACATGGTGGTTTGATTGACCTGATCAAACGATGCACCGCCCTGCATGAGATTCGCTACTTACTGAGACGACAATCATACATTTGAACACACAAACGAAGGGGTCATGCCGAGACTTACGAACGAGCCTACGCGATTGGATCACCATGTCTCTATCCTACACGTCTCCCGGGCCGCCACATGTAACTGACAAGGGATGGGTAAGGGGGTACCCGGACCTGTCGTTTCACCATGGCCGAACGAGTCAGCTGGCCACCACCAGCGAACACGACGACACCAGCGACAACGAAGCGCGATGTGGAACGTTCCGACGTAGAGACGACCTTGAAGGTCGTGTTGTCTTCAAACCGTCAACGGAGAATCCTACCCGCACTACCATGACCGTCTCCGAGAAGCAAGACTAACATGTTGTCCCAGGCGGTTCCCTAGGATGGAAGACCAAAGGCAGCCTGATGCCCGAATTCGAAGCCGTCGCCTTTGAACTCGCTGCCAGCACCACCGCGAGTCCCAAATGGGGCGAAGCAAAGACGAGCGAAGGCTATCACATCATCATGGTTGAAGGACGAAAGTAGTAAACACTCTTGACGAAAACCGAGTCAAAAAGTACAATGCAAAGTGTGGTATATATTCAGCGTCCAGGCGCAGGTGCACTAGCGTAGACCCATCTGCGTCTCCACGACACAGTTCCAAATAGCAGCAAACGTACCAGTGAAGAAAGAACGTATATCCATGAACAGTAAAATCCGCCACTCCATCTTCAGACTAGAGATTAGCGGTGTGCGTGCGTGCGTGTCAAGTCCCACGGTGCGCCTTGTTCGTCATGCTTCCTCCGACACGGCCATCTTCCAGCGTAGATCCGTCCCCTGATCTCCTTATTCTGCTTCTGCTTCTGCTTCTGCTTCTCCCTATCCCCTCCCAACCACAACACAAGTCTACCAACTAAAAGCATTCTCAACAAAATCAATCGTTGTCTTCTGACACCTCGCCCTGACCGCCTGCCTCACGTCATCACTCAGACTCCCCGTGCCGCAAACACTGACTGCCATGGCACCAACTTGACTCTGCTGCTGCTGCGCCACCAGCGCCCCGACATCCGGCTTCCCGGGGAACATCTGGACGCTAGCGCTGGGCGAGTGGATCTCCTTTGTGCTCCTGGGGCGCGTAATGAAGAGCTGAATCTTGAGCACCTCTCTCCTGCGATCCATGCCCAGGATATCTGTCATCCACGGCCTGATCCACTCGAGGTGCTCGGGGGATTGGATGATCCAGACCAACGTGACACGACGAGTCGCACAAGTCCCGTTTGCGTAGTCCTCGACGAGAGAGCGGAGGAAGGGAACTTGGTGAGTGATGCCGACACCGGCGGCGAAGAGAAGGACGGTGCCGTACGAGTTGAGGTTCTGGTGACCGTAGGGGCCCTCGACAAAGGCGCGAGTAACGAAGCGGCCTTGAGGAGCGGATTCGGCGCGGGTCCAGAGCTTGTCGGTGAAGCCGGTGCGGCGGCGGATGATGAGGGACATGGTCGTCTTGCGGATGGCGAGTATGTCTTGACGGTCCATGGACATGCCCTTCTCGGCATAGACGTCCTGGTAGTCGTCGGACCAAGCGAGGGAGAAGGGGTGATTGGTCCACCAACCGATAGAAGGGAGGTAGAGGTAGACGTGCTGACCGGTTTGAAATTTCCAGGGGCGCGCGAGGCGGAGAGTCACACGGAGGGCATCGCCGGGCATGGCTTCGACTTCGGCAGTGGTACCGCCAGCGCCAATGTTGTTTCGAATCAGGTTCTGAACGCGCATGAAGCGCTCAAAACCCCAGATTACAATGCAGGTGAGGATCAAGAGCTGAACGGGAATGCCATCGACGTGCATCCAGAGGACTACGAGAGCGGTGATGGCCACGGCGATGTGAGCATGGAGGAAAGCCTCGTAGTAAGCGTGACGCACGACCGAAGGGGAGTGGAACATCAAAAAGATAAAGGCAAAGGTGCCGATGGTACCGGTCTTGATGGTCATGCTGTTAGCCATTGAAGCTGCGAGAGACTTCCACCCAGTGGCCTCGACTTTGTTGGTGCAGTAGGCGACGGTGTGAGCAATGGCGTGGAGCACGGCTATGCGGCCCAGCCACCTGTGCATCATGTTGTAGCTGTCGAAGGATACATCCAGCAGTTTGATGAGGAAGTTGTTTCGCCCGGCAAACAGGAACAGGGGTATCATGTTGACGAAAGACAAGACACCAGTCCTGTTGCGGATCTCCCTCAACAGGTCCGACCTCTTCGCGCCGTAATTGAGCCACAAGAAGCAAAAGGCAATGTTGATACCAAAGTATGCAGTGATGAAGAGGGTCTGCAGTCGGCTTGGTATCGTGCCGACGTTGATGGCGGACGAGAGCATGATCTCGCGATTGTGCCTCTTGCTGAAGAGTGGCGCATCCAACAGATGCTTCTTCGCACCGGCATATTTGGGATCGACGTCGGCGAAGTACTTTTGCTTTTCGTTGTTCATGCAAGCCAGGTTCCTCATGTGCTTCAGGACAGACATGGTGATCCTGTGGAGGAACATGGCGCCGATGATGGCCAGCCAAATGTACGCCATGTACATGATGAGGGCCATGTTCTCAAAGTCATCCTTTGTCGGACCTTGGAATGTTCCCTGATTGCTTCCGCCTTGTGCTGCTTGTGCGCCGCTCGGGGGAGCAGCAGCTGATACCGACCTCAATCGAAGTGCAATAGCACCAACTGAGATGAGGCGGGACATGGCTGTTTTGGTGCGTTGTGGTCGATGCAGCCGCTGGCAGGTTAGCTACCAGATGCGCTGGCTAGACGGTGTCAAGGTAGGTTCGGTTTCAATTTCGGATGGTAACGAAGGAATGTGAATCAGAAAGCTATTGGGTGACCAGCACCGACTCCTTCGTCCTTCACAGGCTCGAGGGGTGAGAAACGGAAGTGTAAACGAGTGAGGTCCGACGACAAGATCGAAGGTCGAGATATGTAGATAACGGAAGTCGCTTCCCGACAGAGGCTGGAGGCAGCGAGGGTGTGAAACGCAAACGATCGATGTGAAGGGAGTGACTCGGGTGAGTGGGTGAAAGTATGGAGGATGGCAACGTCACAGGCGAAGCAGCATGTCGTGTGTTGAGCTCCAGGCTCGTGCAGATTGCAACAATGAAAACCCGGAAGTGGGCCAGACGACTCTCTCTCTCTCTCTCTCTCTCTCTTGGAGGGTGTGGGTTGTCGAGGGAGCAAGGGCGGAGGGGACGAGGTGGAATTGAAGGTGTTTGGCCCCGCCCAGCCGCTATATCAATTCCGAAACAGCCGGCTTGATCAACCTGGCGCCAACCAGCCACTGACAGCGTCGAGGGGACGCTACAAGCTCCTTTCCGAGCTCCGCACTATTGTATTAAAATCTGCAAGGCACAGGCTCTGATTGTGCAGGCCATACACGAGCGCCATCCTCGATTGGCTCGAACCACTCATCGATGGACGAGACGAAACCGAACAATTGGGATCGTATACGGTACAGCACAGGACGCTACAGTATGCTACAGCCACAATGTGGGGAGTACAACATCATGATGCATCTGCCTCTGCTGGGCCGCGGATAGCTGCCAGCATGGGGGTGATTGTTATACGCTGGCGGGCTTTGCTCACGAGATATCGTTTATCGATACATATCCGGATAGCAGCACACCTGCAATCAAGATGAACGTAGAGTAATCTCCCGGATATATTCCCCCATGGAGCCAAACTTTGCACGCACCTCTGCGCAATAGCATGGGCGATCGTTTATGACAATGCGTCTAGCAAAAAGGAATGACACTCTCCTGTCCCGTGTCGCGATCCCCGTGTCCCCCTGCTCACCTGCGCACCACCTGGGCGCCAGAAGAAACAACAAGTCTCCACTGCAACTCTGGCACAGATGTATCCAGGAGGAGGACGGGGACCATGCGCTGCTAGTCATGACAATTGCCTCGCCTTCATGTCATCTCGATGAAACTCCAACTCCTCACAAAACCGTAAAGCTAATATGCGTTCGGCTGCCTGCTCCATGAGTTCACCATGTGCAAGTGATTACAATTGCTTACTGCACGTGTGAGAATGCATTTTGTGCAAATACGGTGCTTATTGAATCATGTGCTGTACGTCTGCATCCATGGCCATGTCGCTGGTCAGCAAAATACTAAGGCTTCGACAACGCGTGTGCGATCAAGATAAGGTAAACATTTTGAAATTAGGAAGACACGCAGCGGAGGAACTGCGATGCGGCTCTGCTCACGTGCTGCTCAAGGGTCGGCCCGTCTGGAGAAAGCTCGGGTAGATCACTGGACCTCGACCTGAAAACGCGACTGCTCATCGTCTTGCTCATCACTAACTACCCACCACTGAGCTGCGACACATCATGGCGTGGCGCAATCAGGGAATCACTGGCAGCAACAACATACCACTCGGCAGTCGACGACGGTTCGGCAGTGACGACGCTGGCGATGCTCCACCGACCGGTCCTCAAGACGGCGGCGGCCTCAAGAGAGGTCGCAGTCCTGTTCGGGGTAATCCGCATCTTCCTTCGCATCATCACGGCGCACTAACAGTCGCTACAGAATTAAATCCTGACGGTACCAAGAAGCGCAAGAAGCGGAATCGATGGGGCGATGGCAAAGAGAACAAGGCAGCTGGTCTCATGAACCTCCCAACTGCCGTCTTGGGGAACATGACGTCCGAGCAATTGGATGCTTACACGCTGCACCTTCGTATCGAGGAGATCAGTCAGAAGCTGAGAATCAATGATGTTGTCCCAGCCGATGGCGATAGGTTCGTATCAGCCCACCATGCTGGCAACCAGACGCTGACCAGTCTCAGATCTCCTTCCCCTCCCCCACAGTATGACAACTTCGGTCGTCGTGTCAATACTCGTGAATTCCGATACAAGAAAAAGCTAGAGGATGAGCGTCACAAGTTGGTCGAAAAGGCCATAAAGATCATCCCTGGTTATCATCCTCCCTCGGACTACCGCCGCCCAACAAAGACCCAAGAGAAGGTCTATGTTCCAGTCAATGACTACCCAGAAATTAACTTCAGTATGATAACTAACCCTCTAACTCCTAACCCCTTTCCTGTTTTCAACCTCTTTTACAGTCTGTTGCGTCGCTTCTTGACCCACATCGAAAGCCTCGCGCAGAGATACGAAAGAGTTGCTCACACACTGCGTCCCTCTAACTGAACATGATGACTAACACTAGACTTTTCTACTAACAGTCGGTCTCCTGATTGGACCTCGTGGAAACACGCTCAAGAAGATGGAGTCCGAGTCCGGCGCCAAAATCGCCATTCGAGGCAAAGGATCCGTCAAAGAGGGCAAAGGACGATCTGACGCGGCTCATGCCAGCAATCAAGAGGAGGACTTGCATTGTTTGATCATGGCCGATACCGAAGACAAGATCGAAAAGGCCAAGCGAGCGATCCACAATGTCATTGAGACGGTAAGTACTTCATGCTGACAGTATGCGCATTCACTCATCAGCGACAGGCTGCCTCTATCCCTGAAGGTCAGAACGAACTCAAGCGCAATCAGCTTCGCGAACTTGCCGCCCTCAACGGAACGCTTCGAGACGACGAGAATCAAGCTTGCCAGAACTGTGGTGAGATTGGTCATCGCAAGTACGACTGTCCACAGCAGCGCAACTACACTGCAAACATCATTTGCCGTGTCTGCGGTAATGCAGGTCACATGGCTCGCGATTGTCCAGACCGACAGCGCGGCCAAAACTGGCGCAACGATGGTCCTCCAGCCCGTGCTATGATCGGTTCTGGCACTGGTGAGGCTGAAATCGACTCTTTCCTCAGCGAGCTCTCCGGACAACCGAACAAACGCATCGAGGGTGCGCCAGGTACAAGCGGAGGTGGAGCGAAGCCATGGGAGCGCGGTGCAGGAGGTGGAAATGCTGCTCCGTGGGCTGCTGGTGGACAGGGCGGAGGATCAGGCGGTGCTGCACCATGGGCATCAGGTGGTGGACGAGGCGGTGGTCGCGACAACTATGGTGGCCAAGGAGGCTACCAATCAGGCGGCGGCGCAGCACCATGGGCTCAACAAGGCGGCGGCCAAGGCGGCTACGGCGGATATCAGGGCTACGGCGGACAACAAGGCTACGGATATGGTGGAGGCTACGATCAGTCTGGCTACGGTCAGGCACCAGGCGGGGCTGCACCTTGGCAACAGGGCGGCTATGGAGCTGCTCCTCCGCCCCCACCGCCTTCCGGAGATGCCCCTCCGCCTCCGGTGAGTACTACTGGTAGATTGATGTGAAAGAAGCACACTGATGATTTTATAGCCGCCGGGTAACGACGCTCCGCCTCCACCACCTCCTGCGTGATCAGTCCTATCATCGCAGTAATACAAATTTCTGACCGCTTATCATGACGGGTTTGCGCATCCACAGCTCATAGCAGAACCTGTCGTGGGTAGGATATCTCGGGACGGGTAGTTTGAGGAAGATCTGAAAATGCAATTACGTTTTGTTTGATTCGGCGACATAGCGTGCGCGATTGTGATGGTGAATGAATAGATTCATACGTAACTCGCGCGCCTTCTCAGCTAGGGATGAGTGACGGATATGTTTTTGTCAATGCTAACGTCCTGGAGTGCTCTTGTGATGTATAGTCAGGTCTAAGGTTGAGCTTAGCAGGAAACGCCACTCAAGATCATAGTACGGGCAACAAAACTTCAATGAGAACACCGAGACGCAGCATCACTACTGATAGAACGTTAGGCAGCGAAGCTCACCATTTTGCCCACTGTACAGGAATAACCGTGACTGACTTTATGTGAACAACACTGCTTTGACCGCAGAGGAAAGCAGTTGCGAAGACCAAGACACATTCTTTATGCGTCAACTCGTAGGGGGTATCATCCAATTTCATCCCAGCTCATCCCAACTCGTCCACCATATCTACATCATCATCATCGTCATCCGCCCAGCGCGCCACTCGACCCGTTCGCGCACCATACACAGTCTCCGCCGCCGGCCTCCTGACGCTCAGCGCCAGCTCGTCTCGATCAACTAAATCGGCCAGCGCAGTCGGTGTCTGCGGCGCCTGCGCCTGACGAACAGGATAAGGTGGAGCAGCAGCGACGTTGCGCCGCTGTTGATCGAAGCGCGCCCACTGCGGACCCAGTTCGTCGGGCGAATCGATATCCATTGCCGCGTGCCGGTCGCGCCTCGGTGTCTCGAAACCGACTGTGCTGGTGTCCGGGCCTGGACCTGGGCCATCGACGACTCGTACGGTCATGATCCCTGTCGTCGATCTCGGATGGGACCGATTCCCTCCGGCTTTGCCAGACGGCTGTGCCTCGCTCGCCTTGGACGGCCGGACAATCCATTCCCTCAACCATTCGTCCCACTCGTACGAGGCGATCGAATCTTGTCCTGCGGCCAGCTGCTCGCTGCCGTCGCCTTCGAACCGCTCTCCCAGCGCTTGGCACTCCTCGTCGATATCCCGAGCTATACGCCGCGCCTTCTTGCTGCCCACCATCTTTGCGAATCTGCGTGTGCTTTCGACGCCCAGTTCCCGGAGGAACTCGGCGGCAAGGGCGTCGCAGCCATACGCGGCGTCCATGAGCGGACGCACACAGTCGTGCAGGACGTCTGCGGCCTGATCGCGGTCGCCGTCGCTGACGCACGTCGCGATGCTGTGCATCATGTCAACGGCGTGTTGCAGTCGAGCTTTGCGTGCCACCCAATCTTGTTTGGGGAACCAGGTCTTGTGCATTGCGTCGACAACGGCTTCGATCGGGAGTGTAGACCGTGTGTCGGATCCGTGACTCTGCAGGACTAACAATGCGGTAAGTAGCTTCGTCGCTAGAATCTTCCAGGCCGAGCCGCCTCCAGGACTGGAGGCGGTGAAGTGTCTATGCTTGAGATCCGTCAGGATGTCCATGGCGATCATCTTGAAGCTGACGGTGATGGCTTCCGCGGCAGCCCGCTTGCCGGCGTCCGACTCGACTCGCAGGCCCGCGACAGCCATGGCCGTGAGCGTGATAAGCAGGGTGGCGAAGACGTCAGAGAACTTTTGTGTCGCAGAATCTACGCTCAGCCCGTTGGTATCCCAGATAGTTGTGCCGTCGGCCCTGCGCTCCGGAACGCCACAGGCGAGCGACAGGAACACTTCAAGACCCTGTAAGCTTTCTCCGGTTCTTTCCCTGGCAAACCAGCCTGGAGTCTTCATCAGCCATACCTTCCAAGGTAGAGTCACAAAGGTCGGTAGGCATAGGCCACCGGACTGTAGTAATCGTGCGACGTAGATGACGGGCAGATCCCATTCCGACATGGTGCGCAGACTATTGTTGTTCACAGCCTGATCTCTGGTGACACATGGGTATTCATGATCTCCTAATACGTGCTTGATTGGTCCCGCGAAGGATGTCCTAGTTTCCATCGCATGTAAGACTTCCGAGCGTGTGCCAAAGTGGAGAATCTTTTCCAGGAGTCTTTCCCTAGCGCTCTCGCTGAACAGACCATCCTGAAAGCAGCCCATAGCGAGACGCAGACCATGTGCCCTGACTACTAGCTTCAACGGGGTGTAGAACAGCCCTCCAGCACCAAGCGACTCCACTTCCATGTACAGCTCGCTGGCAACATCCATAAGATCGCCAGCATCGTCGCCTAGATCCAGCGCCTGCTCAGCTTCGATCAGTACTGGAATCTGGCGAAGGCAAGTGTCGAATAGACTTGACGTGCCATGGACGAATGACAGGGCGCCATACCTGGCTGCAGTCGATTTGGCCGCTCTCCGCGGCGGCGGAGTCAGCTGAGCCCGGCCTTGTTGTGACGAGATGCTGATATTCTCTTCATCGGATATACTGAAGGAAGAGTCCACGTGAAGACTACTTGGGGTCGGCGCCGGCTTTGTACGTTCCAGGAGCGCACCTAGTCCATCAATGATACCCCGTTCCAGGTTAGCCCGCTTCTGGGTTTTTGGAGTAGAGCACGATGCCACATAAGTCTTTTGTTTCAGTACAGGAGCTGCACGGAAAGAGGAATCGGTATCGTCGCGGTCCGTAGCAGGAGGGTCGTATCGATCATAGTCGTCCTCATCACTGTCGGCCTTCAAGACACTCGTCCTGCGTACTTTGTAAGGCGTCGGTAGGCAGGGACCGGCGGGTAGGGCATTGGTCTTTTGACTGTCGCTGGGATTGCTCTGCGCCAATCTAAATCGTGCGCGAGACCGGCTCGAGTAGTCTCTAATCACTCGCTTGGGCCGATTCGGAAGCCAGCTGGGGTCGCGACGGCTGAGAGGCGACTCTTGCGGCGCGGTCACTTTGGCTTCGGGAACGATATTGCGGTTGTTTTCCGAGGATACAAGGAGCGGTCGAGCTGCTACAAGCTTCTGTAGGGGCTCGATACGTGATGTGATGGGTCGTAGCAGTCGCAGACATCGGCTTGCCGTCCAAGGCGCGTCTTGCTCTCCGGCCTTGGGCATCGTGCATTGTTATTCACATGTTGCGTTGAGTGTCCATCACGAGTTCGAGATGTGGCTACTGCGGCGTAGTCTTGTTGGTACGAGGTTCAAGGTAATGGCGGAGTGC
The DNA here is from genome assembly GCA_002895985.1 of Sphaceloma murrayae. NCBI lineage: Eukaryota > Fungi > Ascomycota > Dothideomycetes > Myriangiales > Elsinoaceae > Sphaceloma > Sphaceloma murrayae. The sequence goes on along the minus strand of NKHZ01000025.1, from coordinate 185,173 downwards.
GCAGTGGTTAGAAAGTATGGTCATGCAGCACGTTGCAGGTGCCTGAGGCCAACCGGCCAACCTGGCCGCCAAGCCGCACAGCTTGCAAGTCTATGTAGGTAGGTAATTGATAGCTATTGTACATCCCAGGTATTATGAATAGTTCACATTTGCCTCCCTTCGCTCATCATCTCTAGTCTTGGTGCCCAACTCTTCGTCGCCCTGACGTTGCAGCGAACCTACTGGTCTAGCAATCTCTGCTTTGCCGGGATGCTGTGGCGACTTGGCTTCCTAATCATCCTCCTTCTCCTTGTCGTCTTCCTCGGGTGGCTTTTCCGTGATAAATGTGACGTTCTTCTCCAGGTTTCCTTTGCGATCCTTGACATAGAACTGGTATTTGCCATTGTTCCACAGGTCCTTGATCGTCAACTCCCTCGTGCGGCCCAAGGACTCGATCGCGGAGATACGATCCAAGGTTGCCTCGAGATGCTCTTCGAATCCTTCAATTGCTGAAATCTCGCGGAAAGCGTTCATCATGGGGACCGAGTCCGCCCTGACGTTGGCCTTGGAGTCGATGGTAAAGATGTTGATAGCATCGTACTGCTTGATGAAATCGGCTCGGGTCATGATTTGGCGGGCTTCGTGGAGTGGGATCTCGGGCAGGACATGGCCATGCTCGTCCGACCAATTGATGCCGTCTTTCTTCTCCTTGTCGACAAGAGCCTTTGCCATTACGACGGCTGCGGACTGCTCGTGTCAGTTGTAGAGCGGCTTTCTCATGCGTGCGACTTACAGCAAACTTCTGCTGATCCATGACATCGTCGTCCATCTCCTCGCCGAGGATCCAACACTGATTGAGGAACCAAGTCTTTTCCATTTCACAAATGTGCTCGCACGTAGTCATCATGTCTTTGCTCTTGGCGACTCGCTAACGGAATGTCAGTGTCCCTAGAATGATTCCACTGGTTCGAGCATTGCAAGACTCACGTTCAAGAAGGCAAGTCTTCCGCCGACTTTCTTGTACACTTCGGTCAGAACATCTGTCGAGGGGTGCTCCTTAAAGTACTTTAGTCGATGATTCCTCAACGCTACGATGGCCTTATCCTTCGGTAGGTCGTAAATCGGAATGACTTGTAACCTGGTCGCGTACTGCTTCAGGCGCTCATAGACCCAGTAGTCGTCGCTGTTGAAGATGATGGTAGCCAAGTTGCCGGCCGCCCACTGTTCTGCTCGTTGCTGTATGAGTTCTAGCAGATCTCTGCCATCCTCATCATCTCGCAACAGATGTGTGCTGTTGACAATGATGATCAAGGGTCTCCCCACTTTGTCTCGACGTCGGAGAGCGATCTTCTCCAGTTTGTTGAAAGCGCGCTCAATGTCGAGCAGAGCACTTGCGTCTCTCGGTCCCCGGATGGAGAACAATGCGCCAATGTTGTCTTCGTGATACTCGAAATCCAAAGCCTTGCCGAGACGCACTCTGAAGATCTCCAGATCGGCATGCGCCTCGAACATTGCGCATCCTTCGCCATTGATCTTGGCCATGGCATCGATGAGCATGCTCGATTTGCCGGTCCCCTTCTCTCCGACGATCAGATAGTATTGCCCCTTGATTTTGCCACTCACAATGTCGTCGAGGCGCCTTTGCTCCTCACGGTCGATCCAGTGGCTGCGATCGTTCTCATCGTTTTCCGGGTCCGGTACGCTCACACCACGCTTGTCTGCGAGTTGCAGGACTGGATCGCCAGGTTTGAAGGCGTTTTCCATCTTCTCGAGGACGAGATGCTTGTAGTACCTCGTGTAGCTGTAGCCGATCAGACCCAGGACGGCAACGCTGGCAAGCGTTGTCATCGACGACTCGAACATGCGGAAGAAGGTCGGGCCCCAACCTGGCCTGTCGTCTTCCTTCTTGGATGATGATTCCTCTTCATCTTGACCGGGTATGTTGCTTCCTGGCGTTGGCGTCGGGAGTTGCACAATCGTTCGGCACTGAGCGTGAGGTCGCAAGCGCAGTGGATGGGCCAGCGGTGAATGAATGTGATGCCAGCCCTGAGCAAATGAGCGATGCCTCAGGACAGGCCGCATTGCGCATGCATCCAATGGTATTGCGGAGATGTTATTGTTGGGCGTGGGTGTTTGATGGCAGCCAAGGACCGTCCAGGCGGTGCAAGCTAACCTCGAATGGGTTAGCACCTGGGCAGAGCTTGGCAGCCCCCTGACGGGGCTGTCCGCAGAGCCGCGTTAACCCCGTCCTCTCTCCGTGCAGTTCACGATAATGCAAGTGGTCGTAGATATGCCTAGAAGATGCGGCACCATATTGGACATATGCACGCTCGTGGTGCGCCGCAGACTAGAGAAGCTAGAGGAGTTGGCCCCGAAATGATCTGCTCGCTATCCTTATACGCAGAAACTTGCACCGAGCCATCGTTGGTCTCGCCAGTGTGGCCGTCTCATTGGCCAGTGAAGACCTGGCTGTGTCGATCCTCCGCTATTCCCAGCCAACAGGGTCAGAACAACGAGACCTCACTCAAGGACCTTTGTCAAGTCTGCACCGAACAGAGCTATTCGCTCGCACGGCTTAGTCCCCGAGTCCGTCCTCGTCTGAGAGCTGTGGTGATCGTGACCAAGTGCACCGTCCATGGGCCGAATCAGGGCGAGCTCCCTCGTTCCCCGTAATAAGTGCGTCCTAGCAGTCCTACTTACGGTGTGGCACCATGCAGGTCTGTTGCCGCTGCTTATTTTTAGGCCTTCCATACTTGTCCTGGTGTGTTACAGTACAGACCCTTCATGTACGCGTCCTCTCTCTCTATCTTTTTCGTTCTTTGAAGAAAGCAATTCGTCAGGGCTCACATTCGACTCATTTCCCTTGTTCATTGCCACCGGGACCATTTGCAGCGGGTGTGTGTGGCAAACTGGCCTGACTTAGGCGTTGAGCAAAATGTCAAGTGAGTCTTACCGGTCAAGGAAACCCTAGCGACCGCAAGTCCGGATTGCTGACCTCGTAGTAGTCACCACCACCGCCATCACTCCGACGAACACCTTCCTTTCGTCTCTTACCTCGTCGCTCCTGGCAGAGTGTCGGCCCAGCTGTAGCTTGACCCTGCAACCTGCTTATGCAACATGGAGCACCAATTCCTCCATACCTCCTCTCGCGACCACCGTTCTGCTAATCAACCCTACCAACAATCAAACCTCGACATCCATCGACTGCAACACCCAAGTTCTCTCAGACTACTACTTGAGCAGAGCTGGCGGGGCCCAACGTGTCGTCGGCGTGGATGATAATTGCCGCCTCATCGGGAATTTTCCGAACATCGAACAGGTCGCTGGGATCAACAGCTTCTACACAACTTCCGCCACCGTCACGTATCCAGCTTCTTATCTTGACATCGGCATCCGCTTTGGTGCCGCTGGTATATTCTCGACCGTCTATGCCAACGGATCATCCAAATGCCTTACCTTTCGTAACTCGTACCTGACTGGCGCTGGGAAGACTTATTCGGGGCAGTTGACGACCACGGTCGTGACAGAGACTGGCATCTTCTCCCAGAATGTGACTGGTATTACGACCGCTACTATTACAAGGACATACACGCTCATGCCGCAGCTCACGGACTACTATCCGGATGATCCGGTGGTACAACAATGCGCTTCCTACGTTTCCTTCGAGACATCGCCCAACACACTTACCGCTGCCAACTACCTAACCTCGGTGCGTACACTACCAGGCGCTGCTCCCGTCCTACCCTCTCCGGAACCTTCGCCACAACCTCCTTCCCCCCCAGCGCAATCTCCCAATCCTCCCTCCCCACAACCTCCCGCCCAGGACCCAACACCCGGCAACACCCCCGTCGTCCCACTCCCGGGCCCGACCGGCAATCCCAACACCCCAGCTCCCAGCCCGGAAAGCCCACCTTCAAACCCAGCACCAGCTCAACCCCAACAACCAGGCATCGGCAACCTCATCTCCGCCATCATCGGCGTCGGCCAGGGTCCCTCCCCCGCCAACCCCACTGCCCCAGGTAACACTCCCCCCGACACCGCTCCCCCATCAAACCAAGCCGACCCGTCCCCCGACGTCCCCCAACAAGCTCCACAAGACGGACCAATCCCCGCGCCCACCACTCCCTCCGGTATCCCCACCACCCTTCCCCTCGTCATCCTAAACGGCCAGACAGCCCTTCCCGGCGGTCCCGCGCTTCAGATCGCAGGGAAGACTGTCTCGATGGCGCCAGGGGGTGTCGTCGTCGTGGGGAGCACGACCGTCCCGTTCGCCGATGCGCCGGGGTTTCTTGCCGGGGTGCCGGGGTTGCAGGGCGTGTCTGTCGGGGTGACGTCGCGTGTCGTCACGGTTCCGGCGGAGGTTACGGGGACGGGTGGGAGGAGGCCCGAGGAGAGCGATGTTGCTAGTTATATTGTTAGTGGGATTGGGGGTCAGGCTGGGGTGGGTAATGGGACGGGGACGGGGGGCAGGCCGGCGCAGTATACTGGTGGGGCGGGACGGATCACGAGGGTCTGGACTGGATTGCTGGGTACGATGATTGCTGTGGGGATCGCGGTGGTATAATCCTTTGATAGTGTGGTAATTTTACAAACATGACATCTCAGCCAAGTCAATCATTCGTCTTGCCGTGCATTGTCAATCTCAGTCTCAGTCTTTAGTCTTCGTCCCAGTCTCAGTCTCTGGTCAATCAACACTTCCCTCTTAGCCCATTGTGGCCTGACCCTAGATCAGGATCGAAACGGCAGTCATGACCGGATCCATGACATCGTACCTCACCTCCCCTTCATTCTCCAGCTCGTTGCTCCTCAGCGCAAAATCCGAACTCATCTTTACCAGCGCATTAAGCAAACCATCCGCCGCCGTCTTGGTCTTCACATCCCTCTCCTCCGGCTTCCCGTTCTTAGCTCCCTTGACCTTCTGCCCCGCCAATACCTGCAGACTCTTCGCATACGTGACCAGATTCTGGTCCTGCGCGACCTTGTACGACAGCAAGTACGGGAGATGACTCGCCAACAACCACGTCCTCGGGGCGTTGACAGGTAGCGCCTTCATGATATCCGCCTCCTGGTACTTGAGCAGCTCCTTGAGCGAAGTTGGGGGTGGGGAGCACAGACATGGGGGCCTGTTGACGACAAAGGACTGGTAGTAGTCCTGGAGGTAGTTGATGCTCGTGTGCTGAGGCGAAGCGAGGTGGATGCACATTGTCACGGCGTCGATGAGCTCACCCAGTGTCTTGAAAGAGGCTGGGAATGATGCCAAATTGCCGCCGTAGTTGGCGCGCATCTCAGTAGCCCAGTCTTGCACACAGCGGTCGCCAGCGACGGTGGCATCGGAAGTGTAGTCGATGCTCAGCATCTGGGAAACGAAGTCACGAAGGGAGGTCCACATCTCGAGCATGTTGCGGGCGTAGGTGTATTTGCGGAAGCGGGAGTTTGACTTGTCCGCCGCCTCGATCTCGGTCAAGGGAAAGCCGCGGCGGGCGAGGTCGTTGGGGACGTAGTTTGCGACCCAGTCAAATCGTCTGTAGGCGTGCTTGATGAAGAGGTTGACCTGGCCGGTTTCGATTCCCGAGATCTTGGAAATGACGGAGGGGACGAGCACGGAGCGGGCGCCGGCATTGAGGGAGAGAGTTCGTAGCCAGTGGGGCTTGAGAAGGGCGTATACAGGGTGGCTGTCGTCGAAGCAGCGCTGGGATGCAACAATAGTGGCTTCTTCGACAAAGTGGGTATTGGTCAGATGAACCGTCAACTCATGGCGAGTCCAGTCAGCGGCTTGGGCAGCGAGCTTCGCGTACCTCCATGGCCAATTGACAGACTCATCATAGTTGGGGACGTTGGAGCTGGGCGTGACTTTGGTATTGAAGATTGTGACCGAATGGGCCATCGAGCCCCGGTAGTCAATGCAGATCGCGAGGGGGTGGAGTTGACCTTCCTTGCCTTCCGCATCCTTGTCAAGAATCAAGAGGACCACAGGCGCAGAAAGGTAGCGGACCGCGTCATCGTTTCTGACTTCACTGGAGAAGATGCCCTCGATACGACGGAGCCAATTGGTGTCTTTGTTTGACATCAGGGGGGCAGTCGGGGCGATCTCGACTGCCTCACGAAAGTAGCTGTAGTCTTGAACGAACAGATTGGCTCTAGCGTTGGCGTCCTCCAGAAGTGAGATGACGCCATTGTTCTTTTGACTGTGAGCCGCTTGCTTGAACTCATCGAGCAATTTGTCATCGATCGCTTCGATAGTCATTGGGTTAGTGCCAGTGAACATCTGCTGGGCATAGATGCGGTCTGTGTACCAGTCATCACGGTCACCAATGTTGGGCTCGCTGAAGACGTCCTTTTTCTGGGCACGAAGCTCCTGATTGCGCTTGGTAATCCCGTCAAGAGTGTCGGCCTCGGGGTCGCTGTGGATAAAGTCATAGACAAAGTCAGGGACCAATTGGGTCAGGAGAGAAGATGTATCGAGGAGACGCATCTTGTTGAAGATGGTAGTGAGAGGGACCTCATCCTTGGGCGGAATCAAGTTGAGGTGAGGTGGGTAGTTGTCAGACCATGGCTTCTGGTAGGTGTAGATTTGTCTCTTCTCCTCAAGCGCGACAGGACGAGGGATGGAAGTCTCAAAATTGGCCACATCAAAGTAGGCGGCGAAACTGGGTCCGTTAGTTAGAGCCCCTAGAAGTCACTATGCTGGCCGCACCTGTCCTCAGTCCTCTTGTAGATCTCTGTCAAGGCCTTTTGTGTTCCAGCAAAGGAACCACGAATGACTGGATCAGGGTCATCCTTGTCCGAGACGATGAGATTGTCGTGCTTCTCGCCAGCCTTGACGGGAAGAGCTCGAGGAGTGACATCGTTCAAGACCAACTCGGACTCGAAGAGACCAGAGTCCCAATGAGTCAATCGAGGACCTCTGGGTTGGTTGGAAGCGACACCAGCCTTGATGGCAGCAATCTGCTGGATCCTGATGTCGACCGACTCGTTGCGAGTGGCATCTTCCGTAATAGCTCCCGGAGCCATGATCGCTGGTAGTTTGGGTTGTCAAGTAAGTTTCAGAGGAAGGGATGGGCTTCAAAGAGTGTGGAATGCTGCCTTGTACTTATACTCCTCAAACCTCAACATCACGCGATGAGTCCATGCACGATCACTGTGATGATTGGAACACACGAGAACTGGCCGTTGCCTATGCTGGCCAGTGAATAGAAAGTATGCAACTCCTGCAGCGCCATCTGGGCGACAACAATGCCTCCCAAGGGTGGAGACACTGTATCCCAGGTACGCCCTCACACCAGCAGCTCAGGCGTGTACAGTCTGAGGGGTGCATCTAGCTGACGGGAACGACCAAAGCGGACGAGGTATACCCAATACGCACAGCAGAGTACGGGTAGTTGCCAGGGTGGTCCGTCCTGAGTTCGCACAAATGGCCAGTCTGACTTTGATGGCGCTACCAGCCGACGCCTCCTGCGCTTCGCAGGATCGAAAGGTCAACGGTATAGATACTTGGCGATACTGTTTGGGAGTGTTATGCTGCAGGGTCATGACTCCCCTCATGTTCATTGGCCGCCGTGGGTGCTTGCGTGAATTGACCGCTCGTTCTGATGAGTTGTGGCCGCGGGGCAGAGGAACGGCTGGTAGACCATCAGCCAGCCACAATCCCTGTGTATGTAGAAGCTTCCTGAGCTGACTGTGCGACCAGGTACCTGTACTCGTATGCAGGCGTAAAAGCTATCGAACGGTCGAGTCTCGGAGATGTAGCGTCCCCACGCAAGGGGAGCAGAACGATTGAGCTTACTGTATGCAACCTCGAGGATGAGGACAAAATAGGCGAAAGTGGTGCAGCGGAAATGAGGCAGTGCAGCGGGGAGGTGGTGGAGGAGGATCTGCGTCGGGGCGGAGGTGAATGTTTGCACCATTTGCAAATTGCTGATGTCATGTGCCAGAACGGGACATCTTCCGCTTGTGGTAGTTTTGACCGATCAACAACAACCGCCTTCTTCCGGATGCCTCTTCAAAGTTCGCAAATCATCATGTTTCGACAGTGACATTGATGGAACATGCTACCACGATGCCTGCCTCTTCGACGGGTTCCAACATCTTCTCTGGCTTAGCGTTGCTCTCCGTATCAACGCTTGTCCTCATCCTTCTTCGATACTATCTTCCTCTTCGGTCTACGCCGGCATATCTTCTCGTACCAGTCTTTCTTGCTCTAGCGCTTCCTCTGTCCATCATCTTACTAGTGCCTATAGATCTCGCATCATCTTCCGGGACGGACACCGGGGGAGGCCGAGGAATATGGCTACCAGAAAGGGTCAACTTGGTCGCCTGGCGGATATCATACTGGCTGACGTTCTTGTTAACATGGGTGGTACTTCCACTTCTCGGGGAATATAGCGATTCTGGGTATCGAGAGCCCAAGGACCGGCTGTTGTACTCCCTCAGATCCAACGGACGTTACCAATTGATGGTGCTGGGGCTTGGGATTCTCGGCGCAGTGTATTTTTTCCTCACCAATGGCTTTAGCGGACAGAGTCTGAAGGCCACGGTCATGGCGCTGGCATACGCATGGGGTTTGATAATGGCCATATACTTGATGGGCCACGGTCTCGTCGCCATTCCTCGACGACTCTTCCGCAATGCGAGCACGGAGAACCGGCTCAAGCGACTGCAAGCACACGCTCCAAAGGTCCACGATAAATTGGAAGAGGCGCAGGAAGATCTGGCAGTTCTAGAGGTGCAAGCGGCGCAATTACAATCCAGGAGAAGCGGGCTCCGGGCAGATCTGAAGGACTGGGTCGACGAGGTGGTGGAAACATCCACGAGTGCGCGTCCACCGGCATTTACGCGAAGTGGCACTTCTGGCGTTCCGGCGGTCATCACCGAGCGCTACATGGCCGAGCTAACTCGGAAGCTGAAAAGAGCAAGGCACAAACACGCACGCTTCGCCGACGAATGGCAAAGACTGGTGGAGAAATCCATCGACCTCCAAGCTGTACTTGATGCTTCGGGACCAAAGAAGCTTACCTTCCCTCGTGAGTCTGGCAGACCCAAACTCACCCTTTTCACTCCATACACCCGCTACCTCCTTTACGCCCATGGCCTGCCAGCCTTCCGCCTCCTTTCCGCCGGCGTCCTCGCTCTCGCGTCCGTCGCCCTACTCTGGTCCGAAGTCATTCATACCGTTTCTTCGAAATTGTCCATCGTCGGTCTGACCGTCGTGCACCACCCCGATAGCTCCCGCGGCCAGGTTGGATTTGGCGGACAAGTCATCGCCGCCCTCTGGCTCTTCTACATGTGTTTTGCCGCCCTGTACTCCATGTCCGAAGTCAAGGTGTGGGGCAACCGCGCATTGGTCAAACGGCAGACGTACGGCGAGAGCGCGTGTTGGTACAGTCTGCAAGTCGCAAAACTCACCGTGCCATTGAGCTACAATTTCATCACCATGTTGCCGCCGACAATCTACAAGCAGACGGCCTTTTTCGAGTTTCTGGGCGTGCTGATCAAGCTGACGCCGCTGGGCGAGGGCTTCTCGCAGTACTTCCCGGTCTTTGTGCTCGTGCCCGTATGCGCGACCTTGTTCAATCTTTACGGCAAGGTGAAGAACATCTTCGGGTTCGGCGTGCTGGACGATGACAGCGAGGAGAACGCGTCTGGGATGGGGACGGGCGGGTGGCGCGAGGGCCGCGCGTTGATCGAGAGGGAGATTCAGGACCAGAGCCAGACTCTGGGACTCGCGCCGCCCAGAGACGGGTCCTTCAGGGATCGACCCTCGCTGGACGAGTCGAGGGGCAACGAGGGCAGAGCACCCTTGTTCATGCCCCTCGGCGGGCAAGCGCAGTCATCGACGAGGAGTCCAGTCAGACGACAGGCGCAAGAGGAGGAGGATGACGGACCCAGGTACTTTTTCCAGGATCTGGGGGAGAGGGTCAAGAACACGTTCGATACGAGCGAAAGGCCGCAGTGGCTGCAGGAGATTGGGGATGCATTCACCAAGCCGAAATGGATGGACGGAGAGGGCGGGGACGGGCAAGGGAACCTGTTCTCGAGGATGTTCAACGGCGGGAGCTCTTCCGGGGGTGGGGTGAGATTGTAAAGTCCGGGTTCGCGAGGGTACCGTAGGGGTCATGCTGGCATTAGCGTGGTGTTGGGTTTTTGATACCCTCTTGATTTCAACATGTTTTGCAGACCAATGACCCAATGTTGAGATTGCGGAGACGCACACAGCTGTCCCGATCGGAGTAAAGGCATGAGATGTGCTGGGCTGTACTTGCCAGTACGCGACGACAGGGGCTATCGAACCCTGACTTTTGTCCACAATATCCAGACCCTCTGTCGAGATAGCATACTCGTTGACACCAGCTGGTCGATGCTAGCCCAAAGGGTGGCACCGTAAAGCTTGAGATGGTCGGGCCAAGCCACATCTCATACCAGCGGATTTTGCCACGGTCTGGTCGCAGCATTCCGCCAATGTGAGCTGTTCGCTACTCGAGGGATTAGAAGCAGTGCCCATGTCCGCCTCTATGTAGCTAGTAGCGGAAGTCGCCGAAAGCAGGAGGCGGTTTCTGTGTACCATGACAGCTCGCAGTTTCTACCTTACCTAGCCCAGCATGTCATCCATTAGGGTTCCCCTTCGATCGTAGTCTCAGACAAGCAAAAGAGAGAATTTTCATGAAGACGATTTGGTAAGGGGCGTTGCACTCTCAGTGTCAAAGATCAACGTGGGAGATAGACACGGCATTCTAATCCTATACAATGAAGATGGTCAAGTCTGACGCACATGGCTGATGTTTGTGCTGGATGAGATCGCTTTACTTTCAGATCTTCACGACTCGACTAGCGGAGTAGACGACGGGTTTGTGGCCACACGGGGGGTTACACTGAAAGCGTGAGGGTACAGTAGAGGGCCTCCGCTACGCCGATCCGGCGGGAGAGATACTAGAACGCTGCAAGGGCAAGCAGCGTATGAGAGGGTGGGTGCCTTTTCATCTCGCCGCGTCGATACAGTCGAGATCAAGGCGCGACTTTGTCCGTTGTATGTTCATCGACCATCAAACCGAATGGTGCAGGCTTTCCCCAGGGAAACTGCGATAAGCTCTGAGAGCGAGTCGAGATGAGTCAAATCGGGTACGTTCAGGGCGTCTTACGGAAGGGGCTACGATCGTCCATGCCGAGGAAGCGATGGAGAAGGATAGGCTTGTCTTCCTTGGTAGCGAGCCTTTGCAGGCAGAGGGGATGTCGAGGTGTCGGAGTCTTGGGTGTGGAGATGCCCAGGTCCGCTCCCTCGTGCTTATCAGCTAGCCTGAGCGACCCGGTGAGTGGCACGGGGCAGGGCAGACAGGCTTTGCGGCAATGAATGAAGGTAGAACCCTTTGTATGCGAGCATCGCGCTCATCGACGGCATCTGTCGGCGTACGGGGGTTTCTCGTGTGTGGCGGCGTGTTCAGTACCAGGCCTTTCCTGCCCGACACGCCAGCCACAAGAAGACGGTTTGGGGGGCTCTCGTTCTCTTTCCTTCAAAGCTGCGAGCAATCAGTTACACACCACAAAGGCGCCATTCTGTGGGAGAGAGATTGCCTTCCGGATAGGTCACAACGACCAACGCCAAGCAGAGAGTGCGGGACCGTCGTTGGGCTGGCGATGAGGAGAAGAATGCGGCAGAGACTATTCAAGAGCTCGAAGATTCCCTCGGACGAACTGACGTTTCTGCCAAGATGCGGCGGCGTTCCCTACAGACTCGTAGCGTACAGTACCAGTACGTCCAAGGTTCAGCTGGCGTCTCTTCCATACTGTACCCATACAGGTAGATAGACTCATCATCCTGCGTGACTTACAGTTCTGAGGACTCCAGTACTCCAAGAGTGACCGGAGTTCTACCGGTGCAATCTCCCCGTCTCCCCGCCTATCATGGAGAAGGATCGACTCGTCACGGACAACGAAGATGTCACAAACAAAGAGGTCATCTGGCCTGTTAACTTGTTGCAACCATTCACCAAGGCATATCTCGTCTTGATGGCATGTGTCTCATAGGAAACATCCCTCACGACATCCCTCCGCATACAGTACAGTACGGTATTCCTCCAACTCACGCCCTCCCCCCGAGCCTCAGCTAGCCGACGCACGACGGCGACGATATGCTCGTCCCGTTCACCAGCAGTCGTCATCAACACGCGAGCGGCTTCGGGCCCGACGACCCTTGGCGACGATCTGCAGGAGATGCAGAGAGTCGATATGGGATCATATGGGAATGGAAGGTTTCTGGAACCGCCGAGCACTTGGCAACATCGGCAGGACGGACACGACGGTCATCCCAGGTGTTACCGCCACTTTGGAGGCCGAGAGTTCAAGATTTTCCAAGCATGTTCCCTCTTGGACAAATGCTCGTCCCGCCATTCCTCCTCATCCAGTTGCTTGTCATGGCCTCCGTCCTTCCGCTGTCTCTACCTCCGCCGCTGCTGTTTGCCTTGGCCCTCCTCAACCACCTCCCCCAGGAGCTCACGTCATTGGCCAACGGCGATGTGTTACCCGGTATCAACTAATGCCCAGCCTGAGCATAAACTCTCTTCACACTTCTCCCGTGATGTGGATGGCATGCATCGTACAAGATAAGTTCGCTCTGCCCCGTGAGTTTCCTGTCGAGGTCGGTTCTATCATCACGCATCACTTTGCACGCGCGCTGTCATTGCTTCTTACCCCAGCTACTTCTTACCACTCGACACGCCCTGCGACCTGCTTAAGCAAGGTCGCCCTCTAGCTCTGGCACAAGATGGCAGCCTCGTCCTCTTCCCCCGAGAGAGGCTTGACCTCTCACAACTCGATGCTCCCACAGCCCGCACACTCAATGACTCGGGATGAGGTGGTCGAGAGCCTCAAGACCAGCGCCGAAGACGGTCTGACTTCCACCGATGCCGAACAACGACTGGCCAAATACGGCAAGAACCAGTTCGATGAAGGCCCTGGCGTGCAGCCCGTCAAGATCTTGATCCGACAGGTCGCAAACGCCATGATGTTGGTTCTTCTGATTGCCATGGCTGTTTCCTTTGCCATCCGGTCCTGGATCGAGGGTGGCGTCGTAGCGCTCGTCTTCTTCCTCAATATCGTCGTCGGCTTCTACCAGGAGTACAATGCCGAGAAGACCATGGCCTCTTTGCAACAACTTTCCTCTCCGACGGCGAGAGTCGTTCGTGAGGGAACATCTTCCGTGCACCCGTCCATCGACTTGGTTCCGGGAGATATGGTGGAGCTCAAACTGGGCGATACAGTCCCCGCTGACATCCGTCTCCTGGAATCCATCAATCTCGAGACCGACGAAGCTCTACTTACCGGTGAATCGCTGCCCGTAGCCAAGGACGAGGAAGTCACCTTCGAAGCCGACACCGGCCCCGGCGACAGGATCAACATTGCCTTTGCCTCTTCCACCGTCACCAAGGGCCGCGGTCGTGGCATCGTCATCGCCACCGGCATGCAGACTGAGATCGGTATGATTGCTGCTGCGCTCCGAAAGAAGGATTCGCGCCGACGACCTGTGAAGCGTCGCGAGGACGGAACGGCTCATCCTCTACGTTATGCTCAGTCTTGGGCTGGCACCGGCGCTGATGCTGTCGGCCGATTCCTAGGAGTCAACGTCGGCACACCTCTCCAGAAGAAACTCTCACGTCTGGCACTTCTGCTCTTCGGCATCGCCATCATCTGTGCCATCATTGTCATGGCTGCTAATAGGTTTTCTAACAACGCCGAGGTCATCATCTACGCTGTCGCTACTGGTCTGTCCATGTTACCAGCTTCCCTCATCGTCGTGCTCACCATTACAATGGCTGTTGGCACCAAGCACATGGTGGAGCGGCACGTCATTGTCCGCAAGATGCAAGCTCTGGAAGCCCTAGGTGCGGTGACAGATATCTGTTCCGACAAGACTGGCACTTTGACCCAAGGTCGCATGGTTGCAAAAGCGTGTTGGATCCCAGCCGTTGGTACCTTCAGGGTGGGACCCTCCAACGAGCCATTCAACCCTACCCTGGGAGACCTTGCTTTCAGCGAAGGCTCCCCGGAAGCACACACTGAAGCCGACGCCGTCGCCAAGGACTACAGCGAGGCCGTCTCTGGGAGTAAACACCTGGAGGACTTCCTCTACGTTGCTTCCCTCGCCAACCTGGCCCACGTGCACAAGGACAAAGATCATGGTGAATGGCACGCTCGCGGAGATCCAACAGAGATTGCCCTTCAGGTCTTCGCTTCTCGCTTTGACTTTAATCGATCCCGTTTCCAGTCTGGTGAACATCCCAAGTTCAAGCAGGTGTCCGAGTACCCGTTCGACTCGTCAGTCAAGAAGATGAGCGTCATATTCGAGCTTTCCGAGACTGGCGAACAGAAAGTCTACACAAAGGGCGCCGTAGAGCGCGTTCTCGAGAGCTGCACACACATTACCTGGTCAGACAGTGTTGACATGGTCGAGCTGACTGACTCTCACACGGAAGATATCCTCGCAGCAATGGAAGCACTTGCATCTCAGGGACTTCGCGTCCTTGCCTTGGCCAGCCGCGACCACGATCCATCGCGTGGTCGGAGAGCTAGCAGAGATGCTCCACCACCTCGCGAACACATCGAGAAGGACCTCGTCTTCCGTGGTCTTGTCGGTTTGTACGATCCCCCAAGACCCGAGTCTGCCGAAGCTGTCCGCAACTGCCATCGTGCTGGCATCAAAGTCCGCATGCTTACCGGCGATCACCCGGGAACTGCTCGCGCCATTGCCCTCCAAGTCGGCATCCTGCCCGACATGACACACATCAGCGCCCCGGTAGCAAAGAGCATGGTCATGACCGCAAAGGAGTTTGACGGATACACAGACGACGAGCTGGATAAGCTTCCCATCCTCCCACTCGTCATCGCGCGCTGTGCACCGACCACCAAGGTTCGCATGATCGAGGCTCTGCGCCGCCGCAAGGCCTTCATGGGCATGACCGGCGATGGCGTGAACGACTCTCCTTCTCTCAAAATTGCCGACGTCGGCATCGCCATGGGCCAGGCCGGCAGTGACGTCGCCAAAGACGCCTCGGACATTGTTCTCACTGACGACAACTTCGCTTCGATCCTCAACGCCATCGAAGAAGGCCGGCGCATGTTCGACAACATCCAAAAATTCATCCTGCACCTCCTCGCCCAGAACATCGCGCAAGCCTGCACCCTCCTCATCGGTCTTGTCTTCAAGGATTCGTCCGGGCTGTCCGTGTTCCCCCTCGCCCCCGTAGAGATCATGTGGGTGATCATGATCACCTCGGGCCTCCCGGACATGGGTCTCGGCATGGAGGTGGCGGCGCCCGACATCCTGGAGCGACCGCCCGTCAGCCTCAAGCGCGGCGTCTTCACTTTCGAAGTCATGCTCGACATGCTGGTCATGGGCCTGTGGATGTCGGCCCTGTGCCTCAGCTCCTTCCTCCTCGTCATGTTCTACTGGGGCGACGGCGTCTTCGGCGACATGTGCAACGCCTCCTACTCCCCGGAGTGCGACACCGTCTTCCGCGCCCGCGCCACCACCTTCGTCTCCCTCACTTGGTTCGCCCTCTTCCTCGCCTGGGAGGTCGTCGATATGCGTCGAAGCTTCTTCCGCATGCAGCCGGACAGCACCCGCTACTTCACCCAGTGGATGTTCGATGTCTGGCGCAACAAGTTCCTCTTCTGGTCCGTCATCGCGGGCTTCGTCACCATCTTCCCCACGCTATACATCCCCGTCATCAACAGGGACGTCTTCAAGCACGAGGGCATCACGTGGGAATGGGGCATCGTCTTTGTCGAGGCCATCCTGTTCTTCTTGGGCGTCGAGACGTGGAAGTGGGCCAAGCGCGTCTTCTTCAGGAGGAGGGCGGCGAAGATGGGCATCACGCCTGACGATCTCGAGAAGAGGGCTTTTGGGGAGTACATTGAGGATCAACCTGCCATGACAGATGCCGAGACGCAGGAGAAGTCGGATTTGGAAAAATGACAAAGAGGCGGGGGAGGGAAAGGGTATTTAAATAATGAGTATGTCTATGATTCTTGTCTTAGAAACTACCCAGATAGTCTTAATTGACGGCCGTATCATTCCCGCAGTCCCGTGGAAGCGTGATGGTAACCCCTGCCTCGAGGGAGTTGGCGTTGATGTTTGGGTTCAGAGCCGAGATCTGACCGAACTGAGAGCCAAAGTCGACGGCAAGATCAATGAACAGGTCGCCCGGTTGAATCACATATGGTCCGAAAGTGCACTTGCTGTTCGGACAGACGGGCAGTGTCAAGAAGGACCCGACAGCCGCTTGCGTCGCATTGGCATTGGCTGCCTGGAGTGATTCGTTCGTCAGGTTCAGAGACCTTGCGATGGACGCGAGCGTGTCCCCTTCCTGCACTAGGTAGAAGGTCGGACCACCCAGGACGCAGGTCTCGGTCTGAGAAGGAGGGGGAGCAACACACGTTGTGTCATCCGGGAAGCAGACTTGGGGAGGAATGGTCAAGGTCTGGCCCTCAAAGATCAGATTCGGGTTTGTGAGGTTGCTGGCCCGAGCGATGTCGCAGATGCCACGGTTGAAGCGAGCGCCGATGGTCCGTAACGTGTCGCCGGCTTGGACTACGGCCGACTGTGTGCGATTGTCAAGTGTGATAGTACCATTACAGACTGGACTGCGTTAGCAGTAACATGGCAAGGATCGGAGGATACTACACATACGCTGCTGACGACGATGAAGATCATGGATCGGGAATGGGGGTGCATTGAGAGAAGCGACCGATGTGACGGTGACGGCCAGAAGGCCGAGGACTGAAATTACTCTCATGTTGGACACAAAGCTAAGTTCAAGAGAGCGTAACGATTGACGATTCTGCAGGTTGTAGAAAGAAGACTTGTATGCACAGGGTCGAGAGAAGAGTGGCAAGTACTTATGTTGCAGCAGTTCCCGCCAGACAAATATGCCCTGCCTGCCAGTGGGTCAGACTATTTCCTAGAGTTTCACTCGACATGGTGATGACATAGTCGACACCAGATGCGACAAACCTCAAGGGCAGTCAAGACGTGTATAAGGGCTGTCACTGTCGTGCCCTAAGTAGACTCATATAGGGTCAAGACTCATATAGGGTCAAGCGGCCAGATCGGCATTTGTGGTGCTGCGTTTCAGGAACGAGGGTTGCGAAGATCGGCAATACCTCGTGCCAGTGTCCGTTTCGGCGTCGCATAATTACTGCCACAATACGTTCTGCGTCGTTGCACCGTCGCCGCATCGTGCCACTCGTTGTGAAGAGGTCTATTGGCGCTGCTTTGGATTGTGTTTTTTTCATAGTCCGGAATACGATTGACTTTGCCCAACTCCACTCTCTACGTGACCATGGTCTCAGCGCTTCCGACTGGTCTCGAGGCGAACGTCAAACATCCATCAGCGACTCCTCTCCTTGCCGCCTCAGAGCTTACGTTCTTGCCGGCAAGATATCCCAGCCAGATCAATTTTCCGATCCTTGGATCTTCTGCATGCCCTAACGTTTCTTGCCCGCTGTTCCGACTAGGATCCTCGAAGTAAATATCGAGGGCTCCCTTGTGGTCTCTCGCAAGTGTGATGACGGAACCTTTGGGGGTCTTGCCGCCGCCCTGAAAGATGTCTTTGAATGCTTTGACTGCTTCGCCGAATGATTCGCTCTCGTAATCGGTCTCCGCAGGGCCAGCAGCTTTCGCTCTTATCGCTGCCTGAGCAGCTTGCGTTCCCTTTTTGATACCGGTGATCCAACCGTCACGAAGATGGGCAAAGTCGGTATTCCTCGTGGGCGATATGCGCCATGCGCTCTTCACTCGGCTTGTCGAGAGAAGCGACTCCCATATTTCCATGCTCTTTGTCGGGTCAAGAAGAGCTGCCTTGAGCTCTTCTTTCTCAGAGGGTACCAGAGTGGACGCGCTTTCGTTCACATAGTGAATCAAGCGCGATTGCAGGGTGGAGAGGTCGGCGGTCCGAACGTAGAGGCCCATTACGTAAACCTGAATACTGAGAAACGAGACAGTGCGGATACCGAGTCCGACGAGACTATACTCCTCGTCGTTGCGAAGATTGCCTGGGTTGGCTGGAGTGTTCGGCTGGGCAGAGCCGCTCGTGGAGGTAGCGTTTGGGAGAAAAAGCGTCTTTGGAAAATAAGGCACACTTGAAGTGCCAGTTTCGACAAGGTCGATATCTTGTGGTCCTTCTGCAACTATCCGCTTGTCCTCGCCAGCTCCTATGACATGCACTGGAACACCCTGGAACTTCGCATTCCCCTCGCTGGAAGCGTCTAGTTGTAGCGATTTCTTATGATCCTCCTTCTGCATGGCATCTAGAACCTGATAGGCCACGACACCAGTGGCCAGAACACTGACGAAGAGGCCGTACGAGGCATATCGGATGCGTTTGATATGGTACTGCTTCTT
Source organism: Sphaceloma murrayae (assembly GCA_002895985.1). Classification (NCBI taxonomy): domain Eukaryota; kingdom Fungi; phylum Ascomycota; class Dothideomycetes; order Myriangiales; family Elsinoaceae; genus Sphaceloma; species Sphaceloma murrayae. Next base: position 166,806 of record NKHZ01000025.1, on the reverse strand, counting down.
CTGCTCCCATTCTATGCTTTCGTCCTTGATATACGGGTTGCTTCCAGCAGGGGCATCAATGGAAGCTGCCGTTCGAGCTCCAGGTTGACTGTACCTCGACGCTAATCGCAACATTGATCTGCCGCTCAGTGAAGAAATGGCCACGGGGCGTAGCGCACGCCATCGTGATGACAGGAGCTTCATGGTTGTGCGCGACATGTTGATGGGTACGTAAATGAAAGAAGGGTAGTGGACGGGACTCTGAGGCCTCTGACACTCACGATTTAGCTCATGTCACTGATGAGGCAAGTTTACCCGCATCGCCGTCTTCCCGGATTTTGCACTTCATCCATACGCGCGGTGAACACAGACCCCCAACTCTTGGCTCCGACTCCGCGGACCACATCGGCATCATCAGTCCATCGAACCTTCTTATGTCCACCAAAAGAGACGCTGCAGCAGCGGGTCTCGATAAGCAGCGGCAAAAGAGATACCACCGCCGCGCAGCTTGGGCCTGCGACGAATGTCGTCTGCGGAAGATCAAATGCGACGGCAACGAACCCTGCAGACACTGCCTCGACATTGATCATGGTGAGTGATTTCAGTCTCATGATTGACTCGGCTCTGTACTGCTTGCCGAAAATCGTGTTCCCGATGATAACAGTGCCCCCCAGAATGCAGTTACGAAGGTCGCACGCGCCCTCCTTTGCCACCCACGAAACGTATCAGACTTCTGGAAGAGACCCTGCGTTACGTCAGGTCGTCGCTATTGACGGTGAAGCAGAATGACGGCAGCTCTCACAGTGATCAACGCATAGACGCTCTTTTGAGGCGGCTGGATCCATCAATCCTGGGAGAGGAGGACCTGAACGATGTCCAGCCTTCAGAAGACTCAGAGGGACATCGTCGGACCCACGGCGGCACCACTGGAGGGCATCCGCAACTCTCTACCGCCTCGACTCGTCCTAAAGGTGTCCGCCAGACCGCTGAGAGTTGTTCCTTTGGGCCAACATCGGGGCATTCGATCATCTGCCGCTTGAGCTTGGCTTTCGAGATATGCGACGATAGCGAGTCCGACAAGAGATCGCTACGTCTGGCGGAATCCGTCACCGAATTGCTACGGCCGTCCGACTCCGCTGTACAGCACCATGACCCCGGAGTGGGCATTATTCTACCATCACAGTCCGAGTTCAGAGAGCTCTACAGGGCATGCTTCGAAGAGCATATCATACTATATCAGGTCATCACCGAGACTGAGCTGGAATCTGTGCTTCAAAACTCGTCGCCAGGCACTGGAGCTGTAGCCACCGCTCTCTTGCACAGCATCGCAGCTCTTGGCTTTGCTTGTGGCCGTCATAGGCACTCGGAGCTTGGTTGCGATCACAATATTTACCTAGCGTAAGTTGGACTACTATGCTCCTGAACCTCGCTGACGACATATCCAGTAAAGCTCACGCACAGGCAGCACGAAGCAAGCTTGACCTTCCACGATGCGAAGGAATTCTGTCATTGCAAAGTATCTTGTGTCTGGTCCTATATTTTCTTAGCCGTTCCAACATCACTCTTGCATATAGCTACAGTACGCTTGCCTGCAATTGGCTACTGCAGCTTGGACTGCACCGAGAATCGTTGCGTGGCTCGCCGAATACTTCTCTACCGGAGCATCGGAGGAAAGAAATCGTGATCGTCGCTCTGAAGCTGCAGGTCTACCTGACCTTGACGCTGGACCTTCCTTTGGCCTTGCAACGGAAACAGATTGACTCTGAGATGTGGGCCTCAGTTCAAAGCAGATTCGATTCTGATCCTTCAGAAAATGTCGACCGCTCCTCGCCATCATCTTGTCACTTTCTGTTGCTAGAAGTCACTAAAGAGGGCCTGGAAAAGACTTTTACGAAGTCTACGAATGACATGACAATCTCGAACGAAGAAGCGCAAGACCATATCGATCTCTCAAAACTAGGCAGCGTAGAGGCTCGTTTACAAGAACTGATCGAGCGAGCCTTCAATAGCACGGCCAGGATCGCCGATCCACGACAAGCCAAGGCGTAAGATTCCAGTGGCCATATTGTGGTCTCGGTGTCGGTGCTGATCTGTTCGCTAGGACTAAGCTTGATCTCGAGATGACCACTTACTCCTGCCAACTGATGCTTTATATGCCGTTCCTGCACTATGTGGAACGTATGGCGAAAGGAATGCCCACTAGCCGTACACGTTCCCAGCGAGTCTTGACCTGCATCAAAGTCGCTTCCAAGACGATCACTTTCTGCGATAACCAGCTTCGACACAAGACTTTGGAGCCATCTTCCTGGTTTCAAACATACACCCTGTTTCTAGCAGTTCTGACCCTCATGTTCCTCATCGCCGCCCACCGAGGTACCACTCACCCATCAGAAGCCTGGAAGAAGGGCGAGCAGGGAATCCGCATCCTGGCTGCGATGCGCTGCCATGACAATGGCGCGAGCAAGTGTCTCAAAGTCATCAGAGCGCTGATAGACCAGCTATCGCATACCGTGGAATTCGACATTGACGCCATCGAGCGGACCACGCCTACACTATGCGAAGCATGTGGAGACAGGACGTCCACAACACCGTCCGCCTCGGTCTTTGGACAAAGTCCCGCTACACGAGATGCGCGCATGATGGTCAGCAATGTTGTACAGTTGCAGCATGGAGGCAAGTCGGCTGCCGACATCATGCTGGCCGAGGCTAATGACTTTGTGTTATTCGGCAATAACTATGGCTTTGGCGGTTGACTCGCGCTTGTAACAGGAGACATGATGGAAAGTACATACAGGCGTTGGGGCGGGGATTATGTGGTCATGAGCGACGTACAGTCCTTTCCTAATTCGCACTTATCGTAATCTCGACTCTGTTAGACGGCGAGTCCGTCACTTGGAAATAATCCGATTCCAACCTCTCACCATTCATGACTGTACATCGTAAGCGTTCTTTTGTCTCCCAAGCACCCCGAGTACTAGCTCTCGAGTCCTCGGGGCATTCCGTTGCCTCTCCTGCTCATCGAATATTGTTCTTCGACCATAACGATGCAGAACTCCAATGTCGACACGCCGTCTCATCTCCTAACTCCACATAGACAACCACAGTCGGGCACAGGACACATCCCATGCTTTGCAAACCACTGTTTGGCATGATTCGCATGCAGACCATGACTACAGCTCGCACAGAAAGTGACGAACCGACTCAGCGCAGCATCGACGTTTCTTCCCTCGGGTTTCCTCCCATCTTTGCCATCGCTGACACTGTCGCTTCTCACCGATGCTGATCTCCCTTTCTGTCCCTTCAATACCGTGGCTTCTGGTGTGCCCAGCCATTGCATACACACTGCGCATCGAGGCAAATGTCGTCCGCACCGAGGGCACGTCGTCCCGCTGGCACTTGCTACTTTCTGGGCTACTGCGCCGGTGGACGCCTTGCTTGAGCCGATCGGCGAGTCATATGTCATAGTGGCCTTTGCGCCCGGCTCGTCGGCCGGCTTGGATAGGCTGCCGTTGCAGTGGATGCACCGTAGGCTGATTTGTCGGGGTGGTGCAGGTGTCAGTCGAGTGCCGTCGCGGCGGACGGAGCGCTTGGCGTGCTCCACGGAGAATTTCGTGCGTTCGATGAAGAGTCTCCAGGACTGGAGGAGGTCGAAATAGGTCTCCTTCCAAAATGTCCAGCGGACATCGGAGATGTAGAGCGGGTTTGTGAATGCTGTAGCAAGCACACAGGTCTGAATGTCGGAGGTGTTGGCGAGGTATGTCTGGAACAGGGGCATGCAGGTTTCGGTGAGACCTGTGAGGAGAACGCCCGACAGATCACCCTGCGCTATGCACTCGGCTGTCGTCTTCGCTACGAATGCAGTCATGTCTTCATCATTAAGGTAGCGCAGGCCGACGGACAGGCGATCGGATAGGTTCAGGGCAGTGTTGTCGGTAACACCGCGCCAATCTTTCTCGCCAACGAAGCGCAACAGCGACTTGAGGTAGGGATCAGTAGCATCCTCTTCCATCCATCCACACATTTCCTTCTGCTCGTCATTCAATTCCCGTGTAGCCAGGAGGGCACCAACTCCAGTATCGGGTATTAGGCGTTTGCGTATAAGGTTGCGTAGCATGTTCAGTGCAAGGTCGTTGTGGCCCTGGAATGCCGCAAGGGCTACGGCTCGGTAAAACGCCCTCTGTTCAAGAAGATTCAAACATTTGCTCTCGACACCTTCACGCGAGAAGCACCATCCACAGAGCTCGAGAGATAGCAGTCGCTTGTATATTGTCTTTGGCGGAAGCTGTTCCAGCATAGGTAGACCGTGGAGCTTTACGACATATTGCACGCTCGTCTCAAATGCGGCAGTAGAGAAGGTATTCCCTGGCAGATTGCGATTGCGGCCATTGCCGAGGTCACCTCTCCAGACGCCTTGTACTCCGAAGTAGCTGAGATCCATAGTCTCGGATGTCATTCCACCATTGGCAGCAAGACTTTCAAATCGGTTTATAATGGCCCACATTCTTTCCAGCACCGTGTCGTCTTTGAGGATCTGCCGGTTTCGCGTGCAATCTAGTCGATAGCCTTCCTGACAGCGGCGTTTGTGTGTGTTGATCAGGGCGAGTGCATCCGGAAAGTCGGCGGTCTTCAGCAGTGGAGATATGGAGGGCAATGGCCCACTCTGGAGCCACGACTGAGTTCTTTGAAGAGCGAGATTTGGCTCCTGCAATGACCCTAAAGCCTGTGCATTCAAGGGTCGCATATCGAGCGATCTTCTACCCTGGTGGATTGACAACGACTGCCGAGCTGGCCGAATGCGACTCTGCATATGCTGCCGTACGTCCACCACTTCATCCGCGATTTGAGTATGAAATTGCTTTGGAGCAATGACTTTCAGGTCCGGTTGGCACAGTGCCATTTCGTCACGTGCAGTGATCTGAACGGAGCGTGGATTTGGCGCGTGGAGTAGGTTGACTTCCCGAGTCAAACGTAGGGCCATGATGGACTGTCCCTCTGCGGGCCCTTGATTTATCCAATCGAAAGCGATGACTCTAGTACTTTCGTCATGTCCATGAATCTTGTCATAATAAGGGTATTGGAGGTCATGCGTTCTCGAAATATACTGTGGGCCGTTCCACGCACTGCCTCCGAAGAAGTTGGCTGCTGGAGGCACACGAGGACGTACAGTCATGGAGTGACTCGCGAGATCAAACAGCCGTATAGCTCCTGTGCTCGCCATAATTGCGAAGCGACCACGCTTCAGCCCTGAGAAGCGAATACTCCATACCGTTGTGGTCTGAGCATTATCCACGGCAGGTCTCAGATCCAGAACAGATGGGCTACCTGTTCCTTCAGGACTCGTTACGGATGACTTTGCAAGCCATCTCCTATCCCATATGCTCACCGTCGGATCTCCCGTCGAGCCCCCGGATGCAAAATAGTTATCGTCCAATGGGTCGATCGCAATGTTGTTGACTTGCTTAGTGTAAATGGTTGAGCCTGTACTAGCAGAGCCAAATGTGGGATCTCGGAGATCATACAGACGTAGCGTCTGCCTTGCAATCGATGCGACCAGCTCCTGCGGGCGGCTCGGGAAGAAACGTACACTGCTGACGGCCTCACCGATACACAACCGACTGTAAGGCTCCTTTCCCGCACGCACATCGTATATATTCAAGCAGTGGTCATTGCGAACCCTGTCGAGGCCCACAGCGAGAAGCTTGTCCGGATTGAATGAGATGGAATTGCATTTACGTTGCGTTCCCCGTGGAAGAGTGAGGATACGATTGATCGTTCTGTTCTCGGCATCTATTTTGACGAGCGATGACTCCCCAGAGGATAATCCCAGTGCCAGCAGGGACGTGTCGGCTTTGGACCAGTCGAAAGCGGTGAAGTTTGGCACCTTGTCATAACGCGCGATACGCTCGCTTTGTAGGCCGCCATGACCGTCATCGTGCGATTCGTTGAGCGTGATGGAGTTGCCTGCGACATCAACGATAAGGTATCTGTGAGCGTCTGCGGACGCGGCTGGACCCCATCTGATAGCAGCCTCCATGGGGCAGCAGGCCGGAAGACTGTCACGTGACTGCTGCGAGGTGTACCATCTGCAAATGCGAGAACAGGATCATCGCAGTGATGGTGGAACCATCAGTCATTCATGTCGTGTGCAACATGGCGGACGCGGCCATCCAGAAGCTGCTCACGTCGACGGAGCTGATGCGCCGGAGATAAATCGGCGATTAGGTAGGCACGCTGACTACCGGCCCGTGCCTCCAAACGCCAACCTCAAGCTCACGACAACACCACCATCTTCGTCGCGTCAACCAAGCACTTTGATGACTGCGACGCAGCCGCCAATGTGATACGCCTTCTCATCCGGTCTATGCGACCGCAATAGCCAAATCTCGACATCGTGCCAGCTCGGTTTCTTGTCGCGACGACCATGTCGGCAGACGTGCTTCCTCAGCACGTGTCTATCACGATGCCCGACCTCCGCGCAATGAGACAACCCTCACAGATCGATCCGGACGTATCCGCCACACTCACGGATTTCCTCACTTACACCGAACATCTACCTTCAGCCGTGGTCAGATCCATGACATTGATCGGCGAGCAAGACAAGATCGCAGCCGAGCAGCAGCAGCGCATACATGAGCTCTTGACGACGTACAGTTGCCTACCGGCACTACGACAAGAGAAAGACACTACAAATGCTGCGGATCTGAGAAGGGAGGTCAGTCGCGCGTACGAGAGGCTTGAGAAGGCTCGGCGAATGGCTTCAGCAGAGAGCGTACGGATCGCAGAAATGGTCAACAAGGACCAGATGCGGCTGGATGTCATCACGCGTAAGCTCAGGACCATGCCTATGCCGCCCTCACGCGATCCTACACCAGAGCCAATGCCATCGCCCCACATGAAGAAGTTACAGCCGATGTCGGAGAAGAGAGCAGCTCATCGAGTAGGTTCGGCTCCTAGGGTACGAGGCAGGAAGATAATGGTACCCGGAGAGGTGTTGCCTCCTCCGAATCCTGATTCCCCGCCGCCAAGTGAACCGTCCGAAGTCGGGTCGCCATTGCACTCGCCTCCACCGGAAAGGATCAGGCAGAAGAGCGTCGGACGCGCAAGGACACCCAAACCACCCAGAGAGAAAAAAGACAAAGATAAGACACCAAAGCCGCCTCGAGTCCGCACTCCTGGGCAGCCGGGTACGAATGTGCATTCGACGGTTGCGGGGATCAGCACGTCCAACGCCCTTCTCGCACTGATCCCTCCCCCGGATGATGCAGTCCCCGGCAGTAAATGGCTACCGTGGAAGCGTATCACCGAGTACGAACTCGCCAAGCTCCGTAAGCGCATGAAGAAGAATGCTATCTGGCTCCCGTCACCTGCCATGCGCAATCGTGAGCTGAAGATTCTGGGACGAGGCCAGCAAGCCATGGAAGTCGCGCGGCAGCGAGCAGAAGAGACCGGCGAACCGTTCGTCGATGAGTCTGGCTCCGGATGGACAGATCCTACGCGCGTGGAATCAGATGGCACTCAGACCATGTTCAACGACATTCTCGCACCCGAGCTGGATGGCGGCGATGATGATGAGCTCATGAACCGCGGCATGCGTCTGAACGAAGCCAAGAAACGAAAGCGAGAGAAGATGCTGGAAGAGCAAGCCATTCAAGCGCAGCTCAACTCGGAGCAGACTGCATCGCAAGTCAGCGGTGCATGCCTGGTGCCTGGCACGGTCATTGGTGAAGCAGAAGATACAAATACGAGTCTCAAGCCGCCGAACACGTCTAAGAAGCGCAAGCGCGATAGCACACCAGCCAACACAGTCAACCCTTCCCCGGCTATCGATTCACCGGACGTCATCCAACAGCCGAAGAAGATCAAGCTTTCTATCCCAGCACAATCTGGAAATGGCCCTTCTTCTGCAGGGCCCCGCTCACCACTCCCCGCCATAAAAGAGATCAAGTCACCGAGACCACGATCTCGCCACGCCTCCCAGATCCCAGACTCAATCCTCCTGGATGCGGCCGCAAACTCAGTACTTGTAGATACCAAGCGACCAGCGACCAAAATCACACTCAAACGCAGCAAAGCCGCCTCCGCCGAACCGCCGAATCGCCGCACCGCTCTTCGCCGCGGCTCCAACGCTTCGCTCCCCGGCGCCGGCCGTGCAGGCAGCGTCGACTCCCGCCCTTCGCGCGACGACGTCAACGCCGCGCAACAGGCAGGCACAGGCCGCGCGCGACGCAAACGACCCGCGCCGGGCCTGATCACGGCGGACGAGGACGGAAGAGCCAAGGGCGCAGTCGGGAAGCGCAAAGCGGCGCCGCGAAAACGCGGGGGTCGGAAAAGCGAGACGAGGGACGAGATGCGAGAGGAAGGGAAGGAGGTCAAGGAGGAAGAACCGGAGGAGATGGTCGACCCTAATGAGCCGCGGTACTGTCTCTGTGGGGACGTGAGCTATGGGACGATGGTGGCGTGTGAGAATATTGTGAGTTTGGTCCGAAGACTGGAGCGTTGCGATGCTGACGAGCAAGCAGAATTGCCCGATCGAGTGGTTCCATCTCGATTGTGTCGGGTTGCAGGAGATGCCGCCCAGATTGGCAAAGTGGTATTGTCCCGAGTGTAGAGTGGGCGATCCGGAGAAGGGGAGCGATACGAACGGGATTGTCAAGCGGGGAAAATAAGGTCATTGACGAATGGAGCGGAGCACCGAGTCTGCCAGGTTCAAGGTAGGAGGACCTTGTAGGATTCGGCGTCCAGGCGTTGCAGAGGCAGCATCTTACATAGGCAGTATACCCCCGACAAGCGATTGCATTGAATTGAACTTCTATCGTAGTGGAACTACTTTACCTTGCGCTCGCGCTCGGGCTCGGGCTCTCCTCCGCACACGACCTACGACGAGGTGTCTTGTAGAACGAGATGATCAACAGTAGGTGTGGCGAAACGTCGATACAGACGACTTGACCACGTACGTTCAAGATGGTATTGGCGGCGAGACGCAACAGTGGTCATGGGAGTCCTGGTATACAGTCGAGCACTCAGCATGACTTCCATCAAGTGAGTAGACTATGCCGGTCACCAACGGAGTGCTATGTAAAAATCAGAGCAGCCGTATGGGCACCCAGTAAGGCCACCTCTCAGTACAGAAGTCCTCCGGTTTCCACACCGGTCACGGAGTGGTCCAGATATGCCCCTGTCGTTCCGTATCTCCAGGGTGTAATCGTAGATTTGATTGCGCATCTCTGCGGGGAGGTGTTCGAAGCCGGACCTGATCACTCTGCCGTTTGACGGCGATGAAAAGAACAGCAACAAGGCGGCGATATGTACTCCTCTCTCACTGGTCTTGAGCCTTGGTCTGATCGTGCCTCAGGCAGCGACTCGGCGGACGTCTGCACATCGAGCGGGTCTTCAGCATCTTCTCAGCGCAGCGGACACCAGTGACATCGTGTCTTTCATGTGGGGATTCTGGACGTGTAAGCCTTGTGTGTTCTGACTCAAGTTGCCTCTTCCTGCCATGCCCAGCTTGATTCAGCATCGCTCTTGGCCCTGGCAGGCTGAAGATCGAGGTGAGTCTTCTTCTACATAACGTTTCCCGTACCTACCTACACTTCCTTGTGCTTCGACCTCCGGCGTCATCAGCATTCCCTTGGCGGCTGCGAAAAGGTAAGAGGCGTAAGCGACCTGACGATATGGAGTGGAACCTGCTTCGAGCCACGGCCTGAGCCAATTGGCGCGCTGCTATTGAGGCATCATCAATGTGTGCAAGGCAGAAGAAGTTGGCTCCGTCGCTGGTGTATGTCATTGACATGTCAGTGGAAGCTCATGCCGCTTACCCTTCCGTCCGGTCAGCGACGATCACCGTAGGTCGACCTACTCCAATATTTCGGCACATATCCGGTATACAGAGACATTCGCTGGCCCCGCATCAGTGTGTGCGGTATGACACTTGCTTTTGACATGTCTGGACCCGCCTTGCCGCTGACCTGACGGCACTTTCCATGCGGTTTATAGCCACCCTCACCCGCATATTCATGGCAAGGTAGGTCTCTCTCTCTCTCTCTCTCTCTCTCTCTCTCTTTCACTCGACATGTCCCTCCGTCTTGTCCGCTTCACAGCACTGGCAGCGGTCGTGTGTGTGGCTGCCTCCCAGAACACAACCGGTCCAATCGTTGATCTTGGATATGGACAATTCCGTGGCACAGTCAATACTTCGGTGCGGACCACTACTTACTTCGGCCTTCGGTATGCGCAACCTCCTGTGGGTGAGCTTCGCTTCCGCGCACCACGACCGATCGAAGGGAGCACTTATTACAATCCCTCTAATGTGACCGATGCAACTCAAGCCGGTCCACAATGTGTACAAGGTGAGGATGGACCGGCGAGGTTCTGCAACCAAAGCCTGGCACTAATAATTGTCACAGGTATACCCGGCTTTCTCATCACTCCTCAAACCCCTGTGTCGCAGCCTGGAGAGGAGGACTGCTTGCTTGCGGATGTTCTGGTCCCCAATAGCCCGGTTGATTCCAGCCTCCCAGTCCTGGTCCAGATCCATGGCGGAGGATACACGCTGGGTTCCAGCGAGTCGTACCCTGGCTACGCACTCGTCAATCAATCGCAAGCCATCATTTATGTCAGCATACAGTATCGTCTGAGTGCGTTCGGTTTCTTGAGCTCTGTCGAGGTGCGAGAGAATGGCGACGCGAATGCCGGTCTGCTAGACCAACGTGCTGCTCTCAACTGGGTCGAGCGCAATATCCGCTTTTTCGGTGGTGATCCAAATAGGATCACAATCATTGGCGGAAGTGCTGGCGGTGGAAGCGTGATGAATCAGATGATTTTGTATGGCGGAGACGATAGTCCACCGTTCCGGGCCGCCATCTCTGAGTACCCTTGGTGTGAGTGGTATGTGCATGATCCCGGGAAGATATTGATCACATGACAGGGCAGCCATATCACAACGACACTGTTCTAGGCGACCAGTATCGTGAAGTACTAACGGCCTCGAACTGCACGAACCTAGCGTGTTTGCGGTCCATTTCGGCCTTGGATTTGGATATCGCATCTCAAGCTGCACAGCGGGTGGGCTTCACATCTCAGCCCGCGTACTATGGCCATGGCGACTTTTATTACGGGCCTGCTGTCGACGGCGATTCTATCCGTGACCTGCCTTCGAACGAATTCAAAAAGGGCCACTTCACGAAAGTACCCCTGCTAGTTGATCATGATGGCTACGAAGGTTCGTCTCAACACCTCTATGGGAATCAGAGCTGACCTTCCCAGGTGTGCTCTTCTCCAACACGTCAGCGACCACCGAGTCCGAAGCCCTCAGCGATCTACAATCTTTGTTTCCCTACGCTAAACAAAGCTTCTTCGCCCGCCTTCTCGAGCTCTACCCGTCTTCCGCTTTCAATAGTACCTTCTTTCAGCGCCAACAGCTCTTTGGCGACTTTGTCATCAGTGCGTCCCTCCCTTCCAGTCTTCCGTTCCCCTTTCCCCTTCTGTCTTCCTTTGGTTCTCATCTAATCATCTCCCAGACTGCCCAACGTATTACATGACAACCGCCCTCTCCGACTACTCCGTCCCAACCTACAAACTCATCTTCAACGCCGGCTCCCAGCTCCACGGCGCTACGCTCCCTTTCCTTTTCAGCACCAACGCCTCGGCGATTAACAATGCTACCCTGGCACTCGCGATGAAAGACTGGTTCACGAGCTTCGCCGTACACTTGGATCCGAACGTCGAAAGCTGGTCGGGGATCCAGAAGCCGAACTGGCCTGTCTATCAGGGTGGTGATGCCGGGGGATTCAGCATCATGAGCGTGAATTACACCGAGGTGGGAGTAGTCCAAGACGCGGACGCCAGTGCGCAATGCGATTTCTGGCACGGACAGAGTTACGTCGTCAGGAACTAGATGGGTGGTGGACAGGGGGGGGGTAACGAAAGTGGAGCGCACTGTACACATTTGCTGTTTCCGTAGCTAGACAGCCGCATGGCATGTTCGATATCCAGTCCCATAAGCAGCGTCGCGCTCCACGTCGAGGAGGGAGGACGAGGTGTAGTTGATTATGGTACCTGACGATCAAACCCCCTGGATCTCGCCTCATCCCTCCATCCCGGATATGGGCCTGGCCTGCGTCGAGGATCTGCAGGGAGAGACAGCAAGACGGGGGAAACGAAGACGACCGAAAAGAAGGAACAGATCATGTTCGAGAAGGATGAGTTTGGCGATACGCCGATGCGGTGGTGCCGCGGCATCGGAAGCGAGGGGAACAGGGTTCCGAGTATTGGCGGGTTGCAGGGGTGTGTGTTTCATGTTCAGGATGCGTTGACGACATAGTAGTGATAAGCTTAGTTATTATACAATCTAGATCCCGCGAGGGTTTGTCCAGGAGTCTGGACCGAGGCTGATCGAAGAGAGTAGACTAGATTCCACATCGCGATATGCAAAATGCGCGGTACCTAGGTACAGTACTTACCTTACCTAGTGGTGGCGGTGGTCTTGGCGTGACATATCACGCATCCTCACTTTGCCAACTTGGACGCATCCGAACCGTAAAGACAAACAGACACAGGGAAACGGTCAGGTATTGATAGTAACGCTTGCTATACACATTAACTGTACTATGACTTCTCAAGCGAAACACCCCTTCCATCAACTCTTCACTCAAGCCCCCACCCCCCTTCCACCAAAATCTTCCATGACTTCAACTTTTTTGTTGTTGCATCCATCTAGTGTCCGTCTGGAGCAGGGGCCTGCTCGCCAGCCGCAGGTGGAATGAGCACGCGGTTGATGACATGCACCACTCCGGTCTTGACCAAAACATCGCGCTGAGCGACAAACGACCTGTTGATGAAGATTGCGGGTCCGGCAAGGGTGACGCGAACACTTGCTCCGTTGACTGTGGGAATCTGCTGACCCGGAGTCAAGATGGTGGAGTAGCCGACAGTGCCGTTGACGACGTGGTAGGTCAGCACGCTGGCGAGAGCGTCACCGGTGGGGACTTCAGGGAGATCGGCAAAGGCGGCGTTGGTTGGGGCGAACACAGTCGCGTCAGGCAGGGTGTTGACGGTATCGAGTAGGTTGGTCGAGACGAGAGCACCGGCAAGGGTGGTCAGGTTGGCCGCGGTCGCTGTGGTGGCAATATCAGCGGGGATGGTGAGGACTTTGTCGATGATGTGGACGATGCCGCCATTGTCGAACTTGACATCCTGTACTAGGTCAGCCGTGCATCTCAGGTGGATATCATGTTGTTTCTCACAGCAGTCACAACGCGAGACTTGGCACCACCGCCAGAGGTAATGGTAACGCGACGACCGAAGCGCGAGGCCTTGACGCGCTGGCCACCAGTGACGAGCGAAAATGCCGGGTTGGTCAAGAGAGTCGGAGCAAAGGCGCCTCGTTTGGGGATAGACCTCGCCGGGATGCGAGAAGGCGCCACGTGATACTGGAGAACAGCCTTGACAGTCTCAGTGTCGTTGGCGAGAGCAGGCTGGGCTCGCAGGAGCTCAGCAAAGGCGTCATTGGTAGGGGCAAAGATGGTAATGTTCGGGGTCGTCGTCAAAGCCTGAACAATATCGGGGTAGTTGTCGACGAGGTCTAGCAGGGTCGAGAGGTTCGGGGTCGCTTGAAGAAGCTCGACGATAGACTGAGCATTGACAACTGCGGTGAAGGCCAAAGCCCGGACGAAGGTCTTGAACATCATGGTGCAAAGCTACTACTGTGGTACCTGAGTAGATGTAACTGCAATGGATTGGTGGCCTGGTAGTCGACAAGGAACTGGAGTTACCCATGGATCTTATAGAGATGCTTTGCACCTGGACAGACCCCGCTCTCCAGAGGTTCCCATGATGCAGTGCAGGGGCCTCATGTTCGAATTGCATGCGGCCATTCATCGACCAGGGCGGTGCTCCTGCAATTTGGTGGTATATTGCAGGATCCAGAGGCATGGTGATGATGGCAGACGATGATCGCAGCAGGCGATCGGGCGTGGTGGACATCTGCCCTGCCGAGGGAAGCATCAACCCTTGATAGGGATCTCCTCACCTGATTTCTCTATGCGGCGTATACTATGCTGACCGAAGCAATTAGCCCGGTTCTTCGACTCGCACCGGTACAAACCATTGCTCTGTGCAGACACGTCAAGCACAAGCATTCGCTGAGGGCGACTGTCGTTGATCGATGATATCTCTGCCCCTCGGATTGTTCACAGGGCATGATGGCTAGCTGAACACACACACGCATGAAGTCGGATTACAGTTTCCGCGTTCCCAGATGACGACCCCCGGAACGAGCTCAAAAGGCCGTCCTTGAAGCATCGTAGCGTGGCTTGTCTCGCTGGGGTGACGTAGAGGAAACGACCAACCAGGAAGTCGACAAGCCGGGCCATTGGCATTGGCGACATGCAGAACTATGCAGATTAATTGATGTTGCTGATCTCATTACACGGGGCTGAGTGGATGAGCCCGTTCCCAGGAACGGCTCATGAGGGATCAAGCACGTCGTTTGCTTGACCCCCTGTCGTACCCAAGAAGGAGCTTCGCCGCAAACGTGGCTGGCTCTGTGGATGCATCTGGCTGATGTGATGCTGACAATCGGTTGGATGCGAGTCAGGCCGTGCTGCAGTCATGACATCTGGACTGTTGCTCGAGCCCAGAGAGGGCAGTTATGGGGATGAGGAGATTGGACTCGGGCGTCATGATCGAAGATGGCTTCAGACCCTCGTTCCCCGACCTCAATCAATCGGATCTCCCCTCCGCCGTCTCCCGTCGTGCAACGTGTAGTCGTCACTCGACAGAAGTTGTTCTTTAACGGCGGGGTCGTCTGCAAGGCACAAGTCAATTCGAAAAGATTTTCTCTGATGAACTGCAGGGATGATGAAGGGGAGGGGGAGATGGCGTGAGTTGTCTGCTGCTTGACCTGCAGCGGTCCCGGATCAACTTACCCAAAGTACTTGCGACTTGTATGCATTTACGTAAGGTCGTCAAGGTCGTCAAGGTCGTCAAGGTCGTCAAGGTCGTCAAGGTCGTCAAGGTCGTCAAGGGCGGCAAAAGTCCACGTTTTCCGACCGAGAGAAGAGCGTCCGCACATCAAATGTATAGCTTCTCTGGTGGGATCAGAGATTGTCCTGCCATGGCATCCCTCACCAACCACGTTACGCCGACGTGCTGTCTGTCATGCGTCATCCGTCATCCGTCGAGTGAATACGAGCATCTTCCTGAGTCTTGGCCGTTAGGTTTCGCTGTAACAATACGAGTTCCCGCAGCGGACGTGTTTGTCCGTTCAAGGGCGAGAAACGCAATGCATAGTGCTAAACGTTGTGTCGTTGCCAGACGATTCTCCTTCAGATCGAGGATAAAATTGGGGGAGGCGCTGGCAGCATTGCTTGAGCGCAAGCGACGTGACCTTCCCGATGGGATCAGCAACACACATATCTAGTGCATCGCCCAAGCGACGACGAGATTGTTCCATACCGGCCCGAGTCACAGGGAGGCTTTCAACAAAAGCGTCTCCTTCACAATTCGTGTGTACTGTACACGCCCGTGAAGACAATGACGCCATTCATGTACTTGCGGATGGACATGGTCCTAACATTGGACACGATCCACTGGCGATGACAACAATGCAATGATGACAGAACATACACTATTCCCATCCATCTGACATGCAGAGAATGTTAAATGAGAGTAAGAAACGCCGCGTTTGAACCTGCCTTTGATTGATGGTGACCATTAAGCCCTCAGCGCACCTCATCACCGGAGGTGGTGACCCTCGAGTCTGCACCGTGTGCATACCATTAGAAGCGCACGTCACTGTCACATGGGCCTGTGTTTGGACAAGATGTGACAGCTCGTAGATGCACATGTAAGTGGCCAAACATTGGTCACCTTGAGCTCATGCATATTCTTCAGTCGATGGCATCTTTCCAAGAATTGCACAAGCGCACACCTGGGGGAGGAAGCCTTGCTATGGAACTGAGGGAACAGATCAACAATCGGAGTGGTAAGAAACATTCTCGGTGCTTCTTCACTTATCTTGAGCAGAATCGTATTCTGTCATTGCTTGCCCTTTTCTGTACCATGTGCCCTCGGCTTAGCTCCCTCCTTCTGCTCGCCAGACATGCCATCGGCGTTTGCTTTCGGATCCCCCGCACTGCATCCGAACTGGGAAAGATGCCTCTTCTTCGACTGAGTCACCTCACCATGTAATCCTTGTAGTGTAATGCTGTTATACACAGCAGTCTGCTGGTAGATTAGCTACTGGGGGTACATACCAATTTCTACACCACTGAAATGGACAATTCGGCCCCGGCCCCGGCCCGGGCCCCCCAAAGGACAGGTACCATCCAACCCTCCTCGGCACTCTCCTTTGCCACCTCCCTCCTCATCTCCAACGGCCTCTCCCCGGCCGACGCCCACACGATCGCGACATGCCTTGTCGCCGCTGACCTCCGCGGCGTCGATACCCACGGCCTGAACCGCCTCCCGTCCTACCTGACCCGCATCCGCAAAGGCCTCATCGACCCCCATGCCGTCCCCACGCTGACCCAGATCACGCCCGCCGCGGCGCAAATCGACGCACAAAACGCCTTTGGCTTCGTGGCCGCGCAACAAGGCATGGTGCGCGCAATCGAGATGGCGCACACCTTCGGTATCGGACTAGTGAGCGTCAAGCACTCGAATCACTTTGGCATGTCGGCTTGGCTGGTGCAGCAGGCTGTCGATGCGGGGATGATGAGTCTCGTCTTCACAAACTCTTCGCCCGCCCTGCCTGTCTGGGGCGGAATGGAGAAGGTCATGGGGGTGAGTCCCATTGCGTGTGGGGCGCCTGGTGGGGATAGACCGTTCGTCCTGGATATGGCGCCTAGTGTGGCGGCGAGGGGAAAGATTTACAAGGCGCTGAGGAGGGGGGAGACGATACCTGAGGACTGGGCTTTGGATGGGGAGGGGAGAAGGACGGATGACCCGGCGAGAGCGTTGGAGGGAGTCATGTTGCCGATGGGAGGACCGAAGGGGAGCGCGTTGGCGGTTATGATGGACGTCTTCTCGGGTGTGTTTTCGGGGAGTGCGTTTGCGGGTGGAGTGACAGGCCCTTATGATTATTCAAAGGCAGCGGATGTTGGGCATTTTCTGGTGGCGATCAAGCCTGACTTGTTCATCTCAGGGGAGGAATTCAAGGAGAGGATGGAGTTTTTGTATCAGAAGGTTGTTGGGTCTAAGAAGATGGATGGTGTGGATAGAATATATTTTCCGGGAGAGCTCGAGCAGTTGACGCAGGACAAGAGAGAGAAGGAAGGTATACCTTTCGTCGAGGCCGAGATAGAGGCGCTGAATAAAGAGGCGGAAATGGTAGGTTCTCCGTCATTGGAGGTGGAGTCTTGGAGTACAGCATGATTCGAGGCCAGTTGTGGCACGTACGTTTGTTCATGGGCCTATCTCCATGATATTCCGTAAGTGTTTGGCTTAAGATTGCGCTGAGAGAGAGACCAGGTATATATATATATATATATACTCTATAATCATCCCCTGGCACGGTAAACTTGCCCTTCGGCATTCCTTCCCTCGGTACACTTTGCCCCGCCCCCGCCGGCAATTGAAAAGCTTGGCCTTGTTCGTTGCATGATGAAAATATATAACCCATTACAAGTCGCCATTCGTCTTGATACAATCTCGCCCATCTGATAGAAGTCCGTACTCAACCAACAAACACACGAATATAACATACCAAGACGCTTTCAACATGTCAATGTCAATCGAAGATGCCGGGCAGCCACGGACCCCCAACCCGGCCCCCAGTACCCCTAGCAATGTCATGCAACAGTTCAACATGCGTTCTCGCGTCGTGGCCGTGAACGGTGCCTCGGATGGGATAGGCTATGCTGTGGTCGAAGGTATGGCGGAAGCAGGCGCAGACGTTGCCCTGTTATACAACACCAACGACGCTGCCGTGGCAAAAGCCGAAGCACTGGCATCGCAGCACAACGTCCGGGCCAAGGCGTACAAGCTGCAGGTCACTGATCCGGTGGCCGTGGAGCAGACGATACAGCAGATCGTCAAGGACTTTGGACAGCTGGATGTTTTTGTCGCGAATGCGGGCATGGCGATCAGCAAGCCGATATTGGAGCAGACACTGGACGAATATCGAAAGCAAATGTCCGTGAACGTGGACGGGGTCTTTTACTGCGCAAAGTATGCGGGCGAGGTGTTCAAGAAACAGGGCAAGGGGAACCTGATCATCACGAGCTCCATCTCGGCACACATTGTCAACGTACCGGTGGATCAGCCGGTGTATAACGCAACCAAGGCGTACGTGACACATCTGGGCAAGTCGCTGGCGAGGGAGTGGAGGGAGTTCGCGAGGGTGAATATCGTTAGTCCTGGGTTCTTCAACACAAAGATGGGAGCGGCGGAGAGGGTGAGGAATGAGGCGTACCGGATGACGCCCCTGGGAAGGCAGGGCGATGTCAAGGAGATCAAGGGCTTATATCTGTACCTGGCTAGTGACGCGTCGACATATACGACGGGCTCGGATGTGCTGATTGATGGTGGATATGTCTTGCCGTAGAAATGCCGCATGTAGTGGCAGAAAGGACAGAGTCCCGAATGAAGACATGTACCATCACAGAGCTTCAGTGAACAGTCGCCATCCGATCAAAAATGCCAATCCGATACCGGACATCAAACTTCCAAATACCGAATGTGTGCAATGCAATGCGCACTGACCTCCATTGGATGCTCACTTCTTACTTCAACCATGGCGAACGGTATACTCGCTGTTCTCAGCGTCCCATGCAAGACACTGGCAACACGTCTTCCTGCCGTCGCTCAAGGACCGCTAGCGGGTCGGGTAGCGTCAGATTTGAACCTCCCACTGTCGATGTTGTACAGTACTGGACAGCTCGCCATGGCGCTCGATACGAAGCCCGTTCCGACTTGATTAGTATTCACTTTTGTATTCACTTTTGCATAGCGGTCGCCCTACCACTCCACCGTCCACAGCGGCCATGATTGAACGGTATTCAAGCTCCGGCCCATCCGCACGTGGCTGACCCATACCTGACACCATCCCCCAAGCACGCCCTGAAGATCTCCCTTACGCCATCCGAGTTCTTCGCCGCCCTCGGGCATACTCCGACCCGGTCCGCCACCTTTGCGCCAGCTTCCACAATCAAATCCAATATCGCTTTATCCTCCTCCCGGCGCCAAAATGAGAAGCGGCGCTGAACCGTTCCGCGCGGATACACCCGTTTCACATTCGGGACTGGATCTTTCAACGTCCTCTCTCTGCGTGGCCGGTAGCGAACCGACAAGCTTGTCAAGGCCCATCGTAGAATGACTCGCCCGTGCTAAAGAAAGTATCTTCCTGCTAACGGTATTGAGATCGTGAGATTGGATTCTGGCGGTGGTAATCGCGCTGGTGGATGATGGGTCGACGGTAAGTGGAGCGAGAGAGTATATCTTTCGAATGCGCCCTGTGGATGTCTTCCCGGCCCGCAGTCCTTGTTCCGATTTTTTCTATTATCAGTCGTTCGTTCACTCTCCGACACTCACTCGCTATGGCGGATACTGGCATTGCTGCTGGCAAGGGTTGGCCCACCTACTTGGATGAGACTTGGGTACGTGCTGCCCGACAGATGATCCCCTTCGCTGCGTCGATAGAGGAGTCCTTGTTGCGCCAATATACTGACAGGTTCGCAGGTGCTAAGCAGTATTGCCATCGCTATCATCTTTCTTCGATGGATTGTGCGTATTCGTACAGTTGGATTCAAGGGCTTCCAAGGCGACGACTATGTAACCATCGGAACCCTGACTTTCGTCATCATGGACGCAGCCACTGTCACGGTAGCCTGTGAGTTCTTCCTCGTGGTCCTGTTCTATCTCCTCAACTGACAACCCTCTGCAGTTCAGAAAGGCCAAAACGTCGACCTGACTGCCGATATGATCGAAAAGCTTACTCCAGCCGACATCGCCCGCATCACCTGGGGCAGCAAAGTCGAGCTCTCCGCCTGGTACTCGTACGTCACCCTCATCTGGTGCCTGAAGTTCACCCTCCTCTTCTTCTACCAGCGTCTCACCCTCGGCACCTTCAATGCCAAACTGGTCAAATACCTCTTCTGGGTCATGGGTCTGACCTTCCTCGCCCTGCTTTGCATCATTACTTTCGGCTGCTGGCCTTTCGCGGCAAACTGGCAGGTCACTCCCATGGCGCCCTGGAAGTGCTCGTTCAGACCACAGAACCTCATCGGCACGGCCGTGTTGAACACAGTCACGGATGCGCTCTTGCTCATCATCCCCGTCATCCTGCTGTACCAGCTCAAGATCTCACTCAAGAAGAAACTGGTCATCGGCATCATTCTGAGCTCTGGTATCTTCGTCATCATAGCGGCCATCATCCGCGCCGTGCTCTCGCTAAGCCCGAGTGCCACCGCCAAGGACATCAACTCGTGGGGCGTCCGCGAGACGATCATCGGCGTCTTCACCGTCAACGTCCCCATCTTGCGACCGCTGTTCAAGCGCGCGTTCTGGGTTTGGGGTCCGTATGCCCCAGGCGCGAGCAAGGGGTCCAAGGGCACGAGTGGCAATGCGACACAAGCGACGGACAAGAAGGGGAAGAGCAGGAATGGACCAAGCATCATGGCCAGTGCGGTGGGGGGTTGGGGCGAGGATATTGAAATGGCCAAGGGAGAAGTAGGGACGATTCTCAAGGAGAGCAAGGTCGTGCAGACTTTTGTAAGAGCCGATGAGGACGAGGACGAGTTGTTGGCGGACGGGGAGAGCAGGAGTGGGAAGTCGAAGTAGAGGGTCCCACCATTCATGACCATGTATCGGGAAGCCGAGCTTGTTGTGGGAGGAATGGACGCCGAAAGGTGAAGACTGGTCGACGTTTGGGGTTGACCATATTGCACCACCTTCTCTGATAGAGGCCTGCTGTCATACCGGATAGACATGCGTCTATGGGCGAGCCCCCCCATCCACCAGGACTACACCCTCACAAAACTGGCTCAGCTAGACGTGGCGACTGCGTTCTCGCCCATCCGACGCCGCTGGATCGTACGACGTGCATCGCAGAGCCGATTAGGTGCGCGTGACGTCGACCGCAAGCACTCCCGGTCTCGTACGGACACATACTCGCCTAGCCGAGCTACACACTCGGAGCCGGGACATCTACTGTATCAGCGATGAACCCGGCCAAGGATGGGCAACGTTTCCTTGTTGAGAAGTGTACATGATCAGGAGGAGCAGGAGCAGGAACATGGAGTGAGGTAACTACCAGATGGGCGACCACGTACGAGAAGGGCGGTGTTGCGTACGGACAGAAGGTGCATGAACTATCAGCGTGGAGGCAGCAGGGGTGCAGTTGCTGGACAGCGGACGCAGCGAGTACAGGCGCCACGTATCAGCTATTACGCATGGAAGTCGTCTCTTAAAAGTTGGATTCGGTTTTGTAAATTTCATGAGCACCTTTCGGCAGCACAGACGACGATTGTCGTGTGAGATTCACAAAGCGAATTCGGAACGATGTTGTTACCGCCAACTGTACACTACCTATTGTATATACATAATGACCTCACCGCAACCTTTCCGGAAGCACATGATCCGATACCCATTGCAGTTATCAGAGTACCGAAAATCTCCGGTTCCAGACATGCAGAGGACCCCCAGGAGGCGTTCGTTCTCGCACGTTGCAGCTCCCCATGCCCTTCTCCACCATCTAGATAGCCTTTTTGGTCGTTGCACTCCCAGAGGCGCCACCTACATCGAGCAAAAAGCACGTCCGCAGCAGCGCGCCGACATAGACAAAGCCCAGATTCCCCCAGTACATGGCATTCCATTCCCAGAAGCGCCAGTATGTGGCCAGACCCATGGTGTGCACACTGTAGACATGACCGAGGTCTGCGATCAGGAGACTCAGCAGCAAGGTGCGCCAGACCTGGCGACTGGACGTTGCGCGCAGGACGAGGGCCTCGTTCAGGGCGAAGACGAAATACATGTTTGCCAGTTGGGTCAGGACGATGGATTCGACTTTTGAGGGTCCGAGGAGGTTGGAGGTCAGCGAGGGGACGGTCATGGAGAGGTAGGCGGTTTGGTCGAATTGGGCATAGTAGGCGCCGACGGCCGTTGCAACGGGTTCGATGTATAGGAAGAACAGGCGGTAGATGAGCGGTAGGTGGGTGGACGCCGCTGATGTAGTGGCCATGGTTTATTTGATTATCTAGCGGGACGTATTGCGACTGTAGCTGTAGGGGGAAGTCTTGGGCTGGGGCTTATTGGGAGACTGCTGTGGTGGTAGCGGTCGTGGTGGTCGGAAAGCCGACCGGTCTGATGGGAGGAGGCGGAGATGGTGGCGCGGATCGTACCGGAGGGACTGCCAGATGGCGAGCCTCAGCTGAAAAGTACTGCAGGGTACAGTAGTACCAAAGACCCGATCGAGTCGAGCCGCGCTGGCTGCGTGCGTTTGTTGTTAGACCTGAGACACGGCGGAAGACGATCGGATTCGCTGCAGCTTGTGTCAGATTGGCGGGCGACGG
Source organism: Sphaceloma murrayae (assembly GCA_002895985.1). Taxonomy (NCBI): domain Eukaryota; kingdom Fungi; phylum Ascomycota; class Dothideomycetes; order Myriangiales; family Elsinoaceae; genus Sphaceloma; species Sphaceloma murrayae. The sequence continues at coordinate 144,319 of NKHZ01000025.1, read as the reverse complement.
CAGCCGGAATCTCAAGCTCCAGGCTTCCGAGGAGCGGAACGCAGTAAGAAGGGCAGCAAGCGTCAGATCAAGGGAGCAGATGCTTGCCAGCTTGTCAGCTTGTCGGCTTGTCAGCTTGTCGGCTTGTCAGCTTGTCACAGGCGGTGTGCTGTTGATGCAATTGGCGGATCTGGCGGAGGAGGAGTCACAGCCTGGTCAGAGAGCGCCCATCTTTGTCATCAGGGATCAGGGAGATGAAAAATTGCTCCTTGATACTGTTCTTATGCTACCGAGATAAATTAAGTTACCCTCTGCTCGCGCGAGAACCGGTGCGAGAACCGGTCGTACAGGCTCGCGCAATTTGCTGGTGACGATGACAAGACAAGGACAGACCAATTTTGTTGGAGCCGCGACGAGCCACACAACGAGCCTCTAGAGGCGCGCTGAGGTTTGGAAATAGTACGGACGGCTGCACAGGCGAGGGCACATGCATGGTCGGGCAGGAAGTGCTCCCTGTGGCACCACCGTGCAAAGACGCACGGGAAAGATGCCTGGGGAGCGGAGTCCCCGTCGGTGGTACACGAGAAAATGTATACAGGTGATCGTCGGCGAAGGGAAACAAGCACTCAACGACGTCTCATGCACGCACACAATCTCTGCCCGCTACGTCAAGTTAGCTGAAAACGCACACACTCTGTAGCCCTGTTGCATCCTGGCCGTCTGTCTGGCCCCGTCCGCGAATGATCGCTTTTATCCTGGTAGCCCGTCCCATGTCCAATCGCCCCCGCCGTGCAGGGCCGTGATGTGATGAAGGGTGAATGACAATCGAGACCGTAGCGAGACCGTGTCGAGATTTATTGAGAGTTGGCAACTACCGTACTGACAACGCATCGGGGTCGTGTCACTCAGCACACAAACACCTCCTCCTGCTGCACCGCACCCGACAAAGGGGGGTGTGTGTACCCGTACCTCCACGAGCCTTTTTTTTTTTGGGAAAAAAAGCAAGCACGGCGAGAGATGGCGAAAGGGTACCAAAAACAGGGTTGGAGGCTACTTTGTGTGCTGCACTGCTGGAGAAGAGAGAGACAGAGCAGGCTAGCCCGGCGAGACACCTGTGGACTAGAATAATACGTTAGTAGACTAAAATGGTAACTTAGCATACAGAAGAACCCAAAGAGCGGCCCACTTCAAGAGAGGGGAGACTAGTAATAAAGGAGAGAGGAGGTGGAGGGAGGTGGAAGAGGAGCAACAGGAGGACGAGAGAGTGAGTGATTGGGCCCCCGTCATCTCCATTCTCCCTTCATTCGTCAACTCCCTCACCAAAGCCCAGACCGCGCTCCCTCTCCCTCTCCGACCTTGGAAGGCTCTCTGCCCTCAATTATACTCCCTCCGTGCATACCCACCTCACGCTACTCTGCTCTCTCTCACCCTCCCTCCCTCGCTCACCGTACACATACGCTCTCTCTCTCTCTCTCTCTCACACACACACGCACACACACACACCCGGGACCCTGCCGGCCTTATGCAGGAGGTCCAGGGCAAGGAGACTGCGATCCGACACTCGATCCGACTCGACCTGACCTTGCGCCCGCAATACGACAGGCTGGCTGCTCTTGGACCGTCATCCTGACTCTCGCCCTCATCGCCCGCCGCTCGCCCTCCTCCTCATTCATACTATCGCTGGCCCGCCGTTGCCAAAATCGTTTTGCTCCCGGCCGCCAGCATTCCACTTCCATCACAACCGTCCGCCATCCGTCGCCCGTCTCGTCTCGTCTCGTCTCTGCTCTTGCCCTTCTCTGCCAATTCGTTCGTCACTCGTCGCCCTCTTCCCCATCAAACCGGCCTCTACTGGACAAACTACTGGTCGTCCGCCGGTGAACAAGCTCCTCTAGACAGAAACCTCCTGCGACATCCAAGACATAGCTTGCAACGACTACATTAACTTCCCATACCCGCCATCCGTCCACCCCGGGCCCTTTTTCAATCGCCATATCCTCCCCCGACCGCTCCCTCACTCACTTATTCTCTCCTTGAACAAGAAACATTGGCTTCCAAAACATCCTCCTCCCATCTCCAAACCATACCCACACTCCTTTGGGATCCTGGAATGTCGACCTCGCTCCACAGCATTTACTAATCCGAATAACAGCCTGCACCACCACCGCTCTCTCATCAACACACACACATACACACACACACACACACTCATTGCCACTTTCCACCGATTCCCGACCGACTCTCGACATCTTCCCTCGTTCCGCACGCTTTGGCCTCTGTTGTTGACAAACGCTGGGGCAAAAGAAGCAACCTCACACGGCATAGTAATATTCTCGCAGCATGCAGTCGACAAGCCTCGCCTCCTCCCACACTCCCTTTCTCACCACCTCGGACGACATTGTCAAGCCCGCCTTTGCCAGCAGCACATCATCATCAAAGCCCATCGATATTCCCGCCAAACGCCCATCCTCGTCGAGACACGAATTCCCTCCCGTCCTCCCTGCCCCGAACCAGAACACTGAGAAGCTTGCCAGTCGGAAGAGGCGGGACAACGTGAATTTCAGAGACGTTCAGTGGGGATCAAAACAGCAGGACATCTTGGAGCGTGAACAACTTGCCCTGTCATATCAGCGCGTGGGTTCTCCGTCACGCTCCAGCTCGTCCAGCAGCAAAAAGCGGGACGGCAAGGAGACAGGCATCTTCAGGCGGACCTCTGTCTCGTGCAGGAACAAGTTTCAAAAGGCCATTGCTGGCAGGAGCAGGAGGTCCAGTGTCGATCACATGGAGGGTGTCGATGGGGCGGCCTACCCCGAGGCGAACCCCTTCTATCAGACTCGTGGCACCTTCATGGACCGCATCACCCATCCAAAGGGTATGCTCCAAACCCTAAAGGTCTCGCGATATGACACTCCCCAGCCCGTGAACGGCGCTGCTTCATCAAGTGCCGCCCGGCTCTTCTCACAGCGGCCCGTGTCGGCACAATACTACGAATCACAACTACCTACCATCAACCAGAGTTCCCAGAGCGATGCCAGGAGTGGTCATGCCGCTCGCAAGGCCGCCGCTGCTGCTAACAGCGGCGCTCGTGCACAGCTACCCCCCTCTCCTCCTTCGCCCTTCAATTATCTCGAGACACGCGAGCAGAATCGTCGACGACTCGGCAGCAACTCTAGTGCGGCAGACAGCGGGGCCGACATCTGCTCCAGCTCTGATATTGACATGCCAGATCTCCCCGAGCCGGATGTCATCAAGCTCGATCCCATTACCTACCTGCCCCTCGAGCTCAACGCACTAGTCTTCTCCTACCTCGATGCACCAACTCTTCGAGCATGTCAAAAGATCGGACCCTGGAAGGCTCTCGCGTCCGATCCGCTGATCTGGCGTGGCGAGTACCTCCGCAATTTCAACAAGAAAGTCTCTGTGACCCCGGCCCCCATCCAGATCGGCGGTGTCGGCATTGGCATGCACGATCAGAAACTCCAGAACTGGCAGCTCATGCACAGCGCACGGGAGCAGATCAATACCAACTGGGCCAATGGCAAGGGACGTGCCGTCTACATGGCTGGCCATACAGACAGCGTGTATTGTGTCCAATTCGACGAGCAGAAGATCATCACTGGGTCCCGGGACAGGACGATTCGTGTGTGGGACCTCAACACCAACAGGTGTATCAAGGTCATTGGCGGTCCCACTGTCCGCCCCACACCTGGCCCTCGTGTTCTTCGAACCGTCGATTACCCCTCGTTCCACCACGCAGAGGCCAGCGTCAATGGTACCGCTTACGGCCACCACATCTATCACGTCCCATCCGATTTCCATTCCGCCTCCATTCTTTGCTTGCAGTATGATGATGAGATCCTCGTCACTGGCTCCAGTGACAACGATCTCATTGTCTGGGACATCAAGACCTACGAGCCCATCCAAAGGCTGAAGCACCACCAGGGAGGCGTGCTCGACGTGGCATTCGATGCGAAGCACATAGTATCCTGTTCCAAGGATTGCACCATAGTCGTTTGGGACCGGAAGACTCTCAAGCCTCTGCGCACCCTCACCGGCCACAACGGACCGGTCAATGCTGTTCAGCTCCGCGGCAACCTCCTCGTTTCCGCATCTGGTGATGGCGTTGCACGTCTGTGGGATCTCAACAAGATGGAGTGCGTCCGCGAGTTCCCTGCCAAGGAGCGCGGTCTGGCTGCTGTCGAGTTCAGCGACGACGCCAAGTACGTCCTCGCTGGCGGTAACGACCACGTGACCTACAAATTCGAGGTCGCCACCGGCAATGAGGTTCTCCAATACTCTGGTCATACCCAGCTTGTCCGTTCCCTCTTTCTCGACACCCAGAACAAGCGTGTTGTGTCTGGTTCCTACGATCTTGACCTTCGTGTCTACGACTACGAGAGTGGCGAGCTCATCACCGTCTTCCCCGAATGGACTACAAGCTGGATGTTGGCCGCTAAGTGCGACTACCGCCGCATCGTTAGCACCAGTCAAGATGGGCGCATTCTGATGATTGACTTCGGCATCAACCAGGATGGTCAGAAGATCGAGGGCGTGGATCTTCTCGGGGGCTGTGAGCCCTGGGTTCACGAGGAGCTGTGAGTAGCAAGGCTAGTTAACAAATGGTGCAAAGACTGACGCGATGATGCAGTGATCGCCTCTATCCAAACTTCAGCCATCCGAATGTGCCCAAGCCATAGATGCGACAGAGCGAAGCGAGAGGGGGCCTGCACATGGCACTGGGCATCAGGCGATACCAAAGGACGAATATATAATAATCAATGTGACACTAGTTGTTGCATCAGCATCTGCATAGCAAGGCGCTCACAAGGCATGGACAGGAGGATGATTCAGAGAGGTCACAGTATGACACTCTACCTCGCATTCAATCCCAGACCACATGTAGATGGTCTCTGTCTCTCGTTTACATGCGAAGCGCGGCGTTTTGATGGTCTCATCATCTTGTGACTTTTCATGGGTCGGCAGGGATGTCCTGGGGGAGGTTTCCGGACGGTAGGGACTTTCAGATGAGCCGGGTAGGCCGGACATTGTTACTTGGAGGTAGCTGTTTATCGAAACGTTTACCTAATTATCTTTGGTATCTTTTGTGTGCCCTGAAGGTGACGCGAACTCAAGGAGACGAGTCTTTGAAGTCGAGCGACCCCATATGACCATCGCCTTGGCGTACCCCAAGGGCCAGTCTCGGGCGGCCAGCGCACAGACGTACGGCGAAATGTTGTTCCTGACACAAATTCGCCAAGCCCCAACTTTTCGCGCATACAGTTACAGAGCAGCGTCCTGGATACACCCTTTCCCACGACCTATCGACAATCGCAACCATGGCCGCCGCTCTCAACAAAATCGCTGCCAACAGCCCATCGAGGCAGAACCCCTCGGAAATCGAGACCAGCATCGCCAATGCTCTCTACGAGCTCGAGACCAACATCCCAGACATGCGCAGTGCCCTGAGGCCCCTGCAGTTTGTGTCTGCTCGCGAGGTACGATATCAATCGCCCTGAGATAGAGCAAGAGTAGGGATCAGGTCTGCATGAAAATTGCAGTGCCGTCAGGACGTCAAATCACAAGAATGGATAAAATGCGAAGAGGCGTTGGGCACTGGGAACAGCAAAAGATCTTTTGCTGACACCAGGACTCTTAGATCGAGGTCGGACATGGCAGGAAGGCGATTGTCGTCTTTGTCCCTGTGCCCCTTCTGCAGGGATGGCACCGTTCGCAGCAGCGGTGAGTACTGATCCTTGCTTTCATTGTCTTCTCTTTCTCTGTTCAATCCCGCAACCCATCTTTCCGGCTGCGTCCACAGACCCTCCTCCAGCCAACATCTACTGATCATCCTCAGATTGACCCGTGAGCTCGAGAAGAAGTTCTCTGACCGCCACGTTCTCTTCGTCGCTTCCCGCCGCATCCTCCCCCGCCCCAAGCGTTCCAACCGCTCCCGCACCACCCAGACCCAGAAGCGTCCCCGCAGCCGTACCCTCACCGCTGTGCACGACTCGATCCTCGCCGACCTCGTCTACCCCGTCGAGATTGTTGGCAAGCGCATCAGGACCCGTGAGGACGGAAGCAAGGTGTTGAAGATTGTGCTCGACGAGAAGGAGAGGGGCGGTGTGGACTACAGGCTCGATACCTACAGCGAGGTCTACAAGAGGTTGACCGGAAAGGGTGTCAACTTTGAGTTCCCCCAGGCGGCGTCAGCGGATTACTAGATGTGAGGTTGGGAGAATGGAATGGGATGGCGTGAAATGGATGGGAGCTTGACGCATAGTCGGGCCTGGAGAAAAGCATTTAGCGCGAATGCATTGTTCACCACTTCCACAGTTCATGGCCCACCTTGCACCCCTCTCCTGAGGATCCGCGCCTTACCAATATCAAGATTGTGTGCTGCGCGTGCCTCGCACAGGTATCGAAGACCAAAGCCTTTGCTCATACTAGCCCTTGATACAGTTGTCTTCTATTTCAAAAAGGGTGACATGTACGTCGACTGCGCATGCCTCGCACACATTTCTCGAACACTGAAAGCCTTTGCTCATATTACCCCTTGATGTAGTCATTTTCTATCTTGAAAGGGAGAGATGTACGTGACAACATGATCATCTAGATATCTCCGCATCCGCCTCACTCGCAAAAGGAGTCTTTGCTACCACGGTCGTCGTGCCCCTTACTCCAGAGCCCAAAGCCCGTCCTTCTCAACGATACTCACGCTCCTCTTCTCGTCAAGGCTCACCCGACCAGCATGCAGGATAGCGCCCGTGGCAATGGTATTCTTGAGGGTTGGCAAGCCGCGCCTGTCGAGCTCGTCGAGCGTCACGACACCGTCCTTGAGGTCCGTGACTGCGTCTACGAACTTCTCGAACGAGATGTAGCCGTAGCCGCTCTGGCCTGCGAAATTGCCCCTCTCGTCCGGGGCGTATTTCATGTAGAAGCTGAGGTAAGAGTCAGTCTTTTAAGAGTCAATGTCTTGAGGGAGGGGAGAGAAGAGAGAGGGGGGGAAAGTGAAAGGAGGGAATTAAAAAAAAAAAACCCCCCCCCCAGGCAAGAAAAGGGGAGAAAAAGACGACTCACGGATTGAACCATGCGATCCCCTCGCCGTCGACCGTCACGTCGTAGCCCCGCTTCGCCTGGTCCACTCGGACCTCGCCCCCGTCGGCCAGGTAGTGGAAGTACTGGTTACTGTGCACGCCGGCCTTCTTGGGCGCGGTCCAGCTCGCAGTGTAGACGCCCGTTGCGCGACGACCGCTGCCATCCTTCTTCTCCCAGTCGACCAGCAGGGCGATGGTGTCTTCGGTGGAAGGGTCGCAGCCGAGTCCGCTGGCGACGCCGGTGCTGGCCGAGGCGGTGACGCGGGTGGGTCGGTAGTTGGGGACCATGGACTCGCAGATGTCGACGTGGTGGCTGTTGAGGTAGTAGGAGATGTCGCTGTCGCGGCCGGCCCAGGCCTTGAATGTCTCGAGCTGGTTCTTGGGCTGCGACATGTACGAGTAGAAGTAGTTGAAGTCGCCGAGCGCGGTCAGGGCCTTGTGCCGGGCGTCGGCGTAGGCTGGGTCGAAGCGTTTGTGGTGCTCGATGTAGACAAAGACGTTGTTGTCGCGGGCCTGCTGAAGCAGGTCCTGGTGTTCGGAGAGGAGCTTGACGGCGGGTTTGGTGATCATGACGTGGATCTTGCGCTGGATGGCGTAGAGGGCGATGGGGTAGTGGGTAGGGTCAGGGGTGAAGATTGTGATTGCGTCGCCAGGGGAGAGGGCGTCGATGGCGGTCTTGTAGGCGAGGGGGTCGGTCTTGTCGTTGGCCGGGAACGAGTCGAAGGACGTGTCGAGGCCATTGTAGGCGCCTGTGATGTTCTTTTGGAGGTGCTCCCCTAGAAGGACAACGTCAGAGGACAGCCCGCTGCGTCGGCTCGACGGAGGTCGACTTACTGATCGCTGGGAACTTGCCCCCAGATGTGCCCACCATGGACAGCTTGCCCACCTTGCCTCGTCGTCGGAGGTCGAAGAGGGTCAAACCTACCACACCGACCTTCTTGTCCGACCCGGATGCGCCTCCACCGACGAATCCAGTCGTGTACTCGCCGGTACCGACCATCAACACGTTCAATGGCGCCATCTCGGTTGTCAATGTCTCGTTTGCGTCGGACGCTGTCTTTTGGGTATACGCGGGGTAGACGAGGTGGGGGGGAGGGGGGGGGGCAGAGGGAAGCAGAGCGATCAACGGACTGCCTGGACTGGGTGAATCGGGACGGTCTGCCTCATTTATTATTGTCGCTACTGGTCTTTTTCCAGAGGCCAAGTAGCTGCTTCGCTAATTATCCTGTGTCGCACCAGCCGTACCAGCGAACATCTGCCTGGCGGCGTTTGAATTCTTCCGTCATGGCAGCTTCGTGGTTAAGGTCAATACCCGGGGATCTCGCGGGGGAGCTGCGGCGTTTGCGCGCTGCTATTGGTGGAAGATCACGATTCTCCGCGGCTGGCGTCGTCCAGGATGGGAAATCTGTTTTTTCGTGTCCACGCACCACAAGAGCTCAGCGCAGACATATTCTGCCGGTGCCAGATGATAGACGGGGAGCATTGTAGCTTTATTGGCCAAGGACATTTGTGTGTTCAGCGGGAGAGATATATACAAAGAGGGCGTGGGTCCTCTGCTGCTTTCTTCCCTCTCTCTCCCTCTCCATCTGCCCCGAATCCCTACCCCGCTATCCATCCTCACACGCCAGCCCTCCCCCCCCAACCATACAAACCAGATCCCATACCAGACACCCCTCCGACGAGACTCTCCCAGACCGTCAATCATGGCCCCCAACGGCACTGCCACCCGCCGCCCCCTCAAGGCAGGCATCTACGCCCCGACCATGACCTTCTTCGACCCCAGCACCGAAGACCTCGACCTCCCCACCATCCGCAAACACGCCGTCTTCCTGGCCAAGTCCGGCCTCGTAGGTCTCGTCACCATGGGCTCCAACGGCGAAGCCGTGCACCTGACGAGGGAGGAGAAGGCCTCGGTGACGTCCGCCACACGCTCCGCCCTGGACGAAGCGGGCTTCGACTCGATCCCCGTGATCGCAGGGTGCAGCGAAATGTCGGTGCGCGGCACGCTGCTGAACATAGCGGACGCGCAGGCCGCCGGCGCCGAATACGCCCTCATCCTCTCCCCCAGCTACTACCGCTACGCCATGGACAACGACGCCCTCTACGACTACTTCACCGCCGTAGCCGACAAGTCCCCCCTGCCCATCATCCTGTACAACTACCCCGGCGCCGTCGCCGGCATCGACCTCGACTCGGACCTCATGATCAAGCTCGCCGGCAACAAGAACATCATCGGGGCAAAGTTCACGTGCGGGAACACGGGGAAACTGTCGCGGGTGGCCCAGGAGCTGGGCGCCGCGAGCGTAAAGGACCAGGGGAAAGGCTGGATGGCGTTTGGCGGGTTCGCGGATTTCACCATGCAGTGCGGCGCCAGCGGGGCGAGTGGCATCATCGCCGGGGGAGCCAATGTCTGGCCCAGGATGTGTGTGCGCGTGTGGGAGCTGTGGAGAGACGGCAAGTGGGAAGAGGCGATCAAGTTGAACGAGGTATTGGCCAAGGCCGACTGGATCCTGACCAGGACGGCGATTCCGGGGACAAAGGCGGCGATTGAGATTGCCTATGGGTACGGAGGTGTGCCGAGACGGCCACTGAGGCCGTTGAGCGCGGAGAAGAGGAAAGAGCTGGAGGGGTTGGTGAAGGAGTATCTGAAGACGGAACAAAGCCTATAGATGTTGATGTAGATGCATATGAACCACTAGGAGCTTTTTGCCCACGCCTTTCAGAGGCCGACCAGTTTTCCGACATCCAGCTTGCCGACGCCTTGTTGAAACCTGTACCCTCCGCCGCTAGCCAAAAGCGCCCTCATTAGGTCCCCATGTGCTTCGCTGGCAGCCTTGACGGTCCCATCCGCCTCACCCCACGGCCTGTTCTCAACCCCACAGACCGTCCTCTCATCCGGCAAGGTCCCGTCGAAGAAATACTCGTGCACATACTTGATTGTGCACTCACTGTGCGCCGCGAGACTGCAATGTCCCGGACTGTCCTGGGTCAACACTCGCGCACCCTCAAAGCCCTTGACCATCTTCCACGCCGACGAGATGGGCGTCACCGGATCAGCCGTGTTGCCGATCAGCAAAAGAGGATGAGAGGTCTTGGCCTTCCAGGGACCGGTGAAGCGATAATGAGGACGGAGAGGATACTTGATGCAGGGCAGCGCGATGGTGGACCAGAGATCACCTAGAGTAGGCGAGAGCTCCATGAGGGTCTTTATCTTTTCGGCGAATTGGGCTTGAGTCATAGAGGATATGTCATTGCCGTCGGTGCAGGCGATGGCAGATTCGGTGAAGGGGTCCTTTGGAGAGAAACTGATTGCGGTCGAGGCATTGCGAATGGGAATCGGGTATGCTTCGGGATCTTTGGGATCTTTGGGTTTGGGGGCGGAGCAAGTGATGCTGTGGTAGGAAGCCATAAGTTCGGCGAGGAGGGTGCCGTCGTCCTTTTCAAGTCCGGCGAGGACGTTTGCCAGGTATGGATAGCTGTCGATGGGCCTGTAGAGGCTGGTAAAAATCAGGCCACGGATATCAGACCAGGTGACGACCTCGGCATACGGCTGGAGTATGGGAAGAGGGTTGTGATAGAGGTGTTGGATGATGGCCAGGGTACGCTGTCGAACTTTGAGGCTTGTTGGGTTCTTGGAATCAGCAAGGGGGCATGTGGGATATCCGACCCGTGCACAGTTGTCGTAAAAGGCGTCCATAGTCTTTTCCGTATCGATCAGATCGTCATACCAATCCACCGCCGTATAGTCATCCGCGTCCACCACTCCATCGATAATCAGTCTTTCGATCCGGTCCGGGAACAGGGCTGCATAAGTTGCGCCGAGGTACGAGCCATAGGAGAATCCCCAGTACAGCAGACCAGTCTCCTCGGGCTTCTTGTTGATTACGAGGTGGCTGCTTCGGGCTTCGAGCTGTCGAGCTCGCCAACGTGCAGAAGCCTCGGTCAATTCAAGCATGTCGCGAGCGACCGAGGCGGTGGTCAGATAATATTGGATGCTGTCGTCGTCGACATTTGCACAATGGCGGCTGGTAGCTTCACTCATACGCCATTGTCGACCGAGGGCAGCATCTGAAGAGGTCAAGGTACCTTCCTCGAGCTGCCTCAGACGCCACAGTTGTGACCATTGCTCGTTGGAGCCGGAGCACTGAACAGGAGGAGAGGTCAAACCAACTCCTCGGGGGTCGAAACCGACAATGTCGTAGTGGCGCTCCTTCGCGGCGGGGAAGTCGCCATGCACCACTGCTGCAATGGTAGAGCCAGCGCGGACCACGAACTCGACGCCGCTACCGCTTGGCCCTCCAGGATTGATCAAGATGGGGCCTTTATACTTGGGGTCATCCACGCTGACTGTGGCGGGCAGCTTCATGACAGCAAGGCTGATGTTCTTGTCGGTGGTTCCGTTCCAATAGTCCAGGGGGAGCTCGAGTCTCGCACATTGGTAGCCATCGTAGCAGGGGACATATTCCAGTTCTGGGAGGGTAGGGAGCTTGAATGTTAGACGGCTAGATGTAGCTCAGGGGCCCCGTATACTCACTGTATCCCACGAGAAGCTCGGGCTGGGGGGTGTGATGGAGTGGCGCCTTCCATAATGCCGGGTGTATATGTTGTGGGCACAGCGAGCATTGACATAGACGATAAGCAGTACCCCCACTACCTGTATAGCTTGGATAATCAAATTTCGGGCCGGCTTCCGAGTTGTATCTGGTCTTGGCGCGGATCGTCCCTGTCGCGGACCTTTAGGTAGGAGGAGCTGCTTCTCGTTTGCGTTGTACTCCATCGTCGTCGAGTGTGGAAGAACGGACAAGGGAGATCCAGGGAGAGCTGCCTGAGACAGAGAGGGGGATTATATCTTCTCCTCTCGTCAGGCAACGACAAAGAGACAGAGCTACCGGAGGATGGGATCGTGGGATCGGCTCGATGGTGCCGGTCGCGCCAATGACGAGCTTCGTCAGGCCCTTTTGCGGTGGGTGTGAGGCAGTGAGATTGCGAACGTGTGTGTAGTATGGTGTAGCGTGGTATTGATGCTGTCAAAGGCCGTCTGGGTCCATTGTGTGACACACACTGATGACAGGCATCTAGATTGCTTGTTCGAGCATTTTCGCGGTCAACGTCCTCGGGGAGAGTGTAGAGAGAGAGTTTTTCGGCACGGTGAATGAACAGGTGGGGCTCTGCTCTTCTCTCATTGAGCTCCCAATTCGTTTACAGCTTGGGTGGGCGGATGCGATACACGGGCAGCACGCCACTGCGACGATACTCTGCAGACAAGATCCGGATCCATGTACTGACATAGCCAGGCGATCGCCCATAATTATTATAAATTCTGATAAGACAGTACAGTTCGATCAACCAAGCTAGCAGTGTGGGTAGCCTCGGCTTTTGTGATGGGATCCCCACCCACCGCCAGCCTTGGTGGGCCCAAAAATGCGGCTCCAAGGACTCCTCAACAACCAGCTCCGGGCATTATTGCTATTGCCTCGTGCGCCCCTTCTCTCGTCCTCACTGCCTCACCTCCACCAGACAAGCCTTCTCAATGGCGCCTTCGAGCATACACAGACATGCTGCCCGCTCGCTGCAGCAATTGGCCCAGCGGCGCGCCTTCAACACGGCCGGCGAGCAGCGCATGGCTTCGGTTGCTGATTCCCCGTCCCTTCATAGGCTGAATGCCCTCGACGGCGCTGTCAGTGCCAGGTCGCCGCGATACGACTGGACCAAGGATGAGATCCGGCAGATATACAACACCCCGCTCATGGAGTTGGCACATCAATCCGTACGTCAAGAGTCTCGTGGTGGGCTGCAGTCGTGACATGCCCGCAGGACTAACACGCAGCAGGGCGTCCTTCACCGGAGATTCCACTCGCCGTCTGCTGTCCAGATGTGCACCCTCATGAACATCAAGACCGGAGGCTGCTCCGAGGACTGCTCCTACTGCGCACAATCGTCGAGGTACAACACCGGACTCAAGGCGACTCGCATGTCCCCCGTCGATGAGGTCCTGGAAAAGGCTCGGATAGCAAGGGACAATGGGAGCACCAGGTTCTGCATGGGTGCAGCATGGCGGGATATGCGAGGGAGAAAGACGAGTCTGAAGAATGTCAAGGCTATGGTGCAGGGCATCAGGGATATGGATATGGAGGTCTGCGTGACACTGGGCATGATTGATCAAAACCAGGTATGAAGACTGTATCGCACCCGGCAGCCCTCTCGATACTAACAAGATGCTAGGCAGAGGAGCTGAAGGAGGCCGGTCTTACCGCCTACAACCACAACGTCGACACGTCCCGCGAGCACTACCCATCCGTCATCACCACGCGAAGCTATGACGAGCGATTGCAGACTCTCTCCCACGTAAGACAAGCCGGCATCAACGTGTGTTCAGGCGGTATCCTGGGTCTGGGCGAGAAGCCAGAAGATCACGTCGGCCTCATCTACACCGTCGGCACTCTGCCAGCACACCCCGAGTCATTCCCCGTGAATGCTTTGGTCCCCATCAAAGGCACTCCTCTCGGAGATGACCCAAAGCGGAAACGAATCGAATTCGACGCCATTCTGCGTACCATTGCTACCGCCCGACTTGTCATGCCCGCTACCATCATCAGAATCGCCGCAGGTCGGACTACCATGAGCGAAGCCGAGCAGATCCTTTGTTTCTCGGCTGGTGCCAATGCCATCTTCACGGGCGAGAAGATGCTGACCACTGAATGTAACGGTTGGGACGAGGACAAGGCCATGTTCGCAAAGTACGGACTCAAGCCTATGAAGCCTTTTGAGCGAGGGGAGTATAGAGAGGTTGCCGTTGAGGATATGGCATTGGGATTCGAGGAGAAGCCTGTACAGCAGCATCCGCAGCAGCAGCTTGCTAACTAGATGTCTACCTTGTAGTGAATACCGTGCAATGCGGAACATGACACGCACTGATCTCTCAGCTGTCGACCAGACAGTAGTTGAGCCCTCCGTGATGGTGCTGTCCTACGTAGCAACACTGTATCACGAAGTAATACTAATCCAGTGACATGCTTCCACCATCATGAGCAGACGTCATCGTAGAAGCTGCCTCCCAACAATCTTGCACAAGGTACGGCGTCCCGTGCAGTAAATGGTGTGCCTGGCACTAGTCTCGCTTGGCAGGGGTTGATAGTATTTACAGCACCGAGTAAAGACCGCCACTTCACCTTTTGTCCTATCACCTTCGCTTCGCGCATCAGGCGAGTCTGCACTACTAGACCATGCGTAGATTGTGTTACGCGGCCACGTACGAGTTTCATGGCGGGAACGACGCCTCTGATTCTCTGGCAGAGCATGTACAATATCGCTGCCTGATGTGAGGCTCTACAGGGCATCCATCCCGGATGTATAAGGATCGTGTAAGTCTATGGCTACTGGTAGAGTAGTAACAACAGTCAGTATCTGTGAATAGACTGCTCACTTCCACGCTGCCATGATCCTATCGCTCCAATCTCTTCTTGCTCTTTGCGCCATTGGCGCTGCGACTCGCTATGACATCCAGCGACAAGACCAGGTATCCACAGCTATCAGTCACCTACCTGCATCAACGCCCGTCACGATCTTGTCAGCCTTACCAGTCAAACGTGTCTCTGTAGTAGACGTCACGGTCTCTCCACCCAGCATCTCCCGATACAGCTTCACCGGCGTGAGCATCACACGCCCTACCCGATCCGCCTTCTCCTACTCCTACACCCCACGTTGCACGCCCACCATCGCGCCAGGCAAAGACGGCTACCTCCCTCCCGGAACCTGCGGGGCTCTATGGAACTATGCCCCTTCCTTCTCCGCGGCCGTCGCCCTCACGGCCCTCTTCGGCGTCCTGCTTCTCATCCACGTCGCTCAGGCCGCCTATTATCGCACCGGCTACGCGTGGGTGGTCATCATGTCCGTCGTCTGGCAGACAGGGTCCTTTGCCAGTCGAGCATTCGGCTCCAAGGACCAACAGAACGCGGGCGCCGCCACCGTGTCTCAGATCCTCGTACTGCTGGCACCGCTATGTGGGTTTCCCGCATTTGACTTGAGATGAGATGGGGAATCACCTACTGACCTCATCGAGCAGGGATCAATGCATTCGCCTACATGGTCTTTGCACGCGTCGTGCACTTCTTCGCCCCAGCACGCAAGGTCTGGCTTCTATCGCCCAATGGGCTCACGGTCAGCTTCGTCGCTCTCGACATTGTCGCTTTCGTAACTCAGCTCGTCGGTGGCGGAATGGCCGGTCCGGACGCCAGTGCCGAGACGAGGAAGAAGGGGATCGATATCTACATGGGCGGCATCGGCATGCAAGAGGGGTTTCTACTGGCCTTTCTGGCACTGGTGATCAGGTTTCACGTCGATCAGACACGGGCGGAAAAGCGAGGTACACTGCCAGCTGCAAAGGGGACGTGGCGTCCTCTCTTGTATGCGCTGTACTTTTGCGTCGTGTGCATCACCGTGCGCATCATATTCCGTCTTGTCGAGTTTTCGGGCAGCGAGAGCCTGGATCTGGCGCACAAGGAGGGATATTTCTACGCGTTGGACACGGTGCCCACGCTGTTTGCTACCGTGGCGATGGCACTCTTCCATCCCGGACGGTACATTTCCGGACCCGAGGCCGAGCTGCCTCCGTCTTGGATCTCGCGGCACTTGTGCTGCTGCTGTCGCAGGTCCTCTGCGAAACAGGGCTCGAGTGAGGAGCGTACGGCAGCTTTGCTGAGGTCTGAGGACCATGAGTTGTACTCGGTGCGGTCCCCCCTGGAATACGCGAGGATCAGGAGAGAAGGGGCGCCGGGGCGAACGAGGAGGACTTCGAAATCTACGGCGGTAGATGTGTGGTGATTTGTAGTTTAACTTACCTGCTTCTCGGATGCGTGAGGTCCGAGGAGTCCAAGAGCTGATGCTCTTTGTACTGAAAGACACTCTCCATCAAACATCGAATGTATACTCCATCCCGGGCAGTGGATAGCATCTCCGCCGTCCACGGACATGCCAGCAAGAAGTGACGTTGACAAGTCTCGGGCAAGCACGCAGCGAGGGCACTACTCGGCCATTCATCGGTGCAGCTCCCCCCTGTGGCGCTTTCACAAGCCCATCGCAAGTTCGGCTAGAAGACTAACAGCTTGTTCTTCAAGGTCAAGCATTGAACGCGCCCTGAACGAGGCGGGTCGACCCCGCCCAAGTCCTGCAAGGTTTCGACCCCGCCAGCCAGAGATCAAGAAGGTGGCTGCTGACCGCAACACCATTATTGTGATCATCTCACATCAATCATGTGCCCACATCGGCAGGATACCGAAGAAAAAAAAGAGGAGCGTAGCGGCTTGGTACCTCGTAGTCTCTTTGTCCCTTGCCGCTACACCTCCGACATGCACATCAACTCGAAAACGTCTTCAGAGACGCACACGGTACCGGTAACTGGTATCTGGTATCTTGTCCACCTCATAATTAGCAAGCTCAAGACGGCTCATGGACGCGCTTGGCTGCTCTAGGGCTCTCTCTCTCACCAAAGATATCTGATGGCATCCATTCACCCGATCATCTGCAGCAGTTTGTCATTCCGCATCGCTGCCCTGCATGGCCCCCTGTCTTGTGGTCTGGGGTCTTCTTCCCTCACCCCCCAGTAAGTCTCTCGCCTGGTGGACGTACCTGTCATCCCCTGGCCGCAACTCGGGATCTCATCCTACCATGGGAACGGCATGCCTTTCATCTCAGATCCCTCACGTACGCGAACACGCACCCGCACCCGATTGGTCTATTCGCCGCAACTTCTCCGGCCCAAGACGCAACCTCAATCTATTTCACCTGCACCGTGCATTTCCCATCCCTCGGAAAACCCTTTCTAACCCTTCTAGTGCTATCCCTAAAGGACTGTAGCCCGCATGACTACCATTGTGGACGCGGGGTCAAGAGGACCCGTCTAGCTCTCCGCGTCCAAGAAGACGTCCAAGCTGCGGGCCTGCACTCTGAGGTCCTCCGTCATCTATCATCCTGACTGGCTCACACGATCATGGTAGCTTCGTTTAGGACGTCAGTCGCTGGCCGTACTTCGTGCTACCCACCTGCTGTAATTTTACAAGTGACGATCATGCCCTGCCAGGTTGATCGCAGCATCAGAAATTCGATATATAGTGGCCCTTGATCTGCTGGCAAACCCTTGACATGCCCACCCTGACCTTTCTTCAAGGTATAATTGATAGCCTGTCAGGCCCAAGCTCTGGGACATAAGCAGCTCGCCCTTCTCTTCTTTCCTCATTGTATTCAGTTTCCTTCGCTGTCGAAGATGGTACTACTATCTGCTTCTCTCTTGCTCCTCGCGGTTCCTCTTGCCCTGGCCCAGCAGGTGCAGCCTCCAGGGACACCAGTAAGATCATACAGTCCAACAACAACATTGCCGTCCACTAATAAGAAACTCGCAGTTCCCAGACTCGACCTACCAGAATGCCACTGACCCGCGAGCTATCCCAGGAGCTCAGTCTGGCCAGACATCACCTCCCTTCTACCCTTCGCCTTGGGGTGAGGGAACTGGAAATTGGTCTGATGCGTACGAGAAGGCTAGGGAATTTGTCTCCCAGTTGACCCTTCTCGAAAAGGTCAACTTGACTACCGGGAATGGGTATGATATTCCTCGCGATGCGACAAACGAGCTGGGCGCTGATCTGTGATCTAGATGGCAGAGCGACAGATGTGTTGGCAATGCGGGACAGATCCCACGCCTGAACTTCCCTGGCCTCTGTCTGCAGGATTCACCCCTGGGCATCCGTTTTGGTATGTAATGTCCGGGTTGTCTTGGATCTGGCTAACGTTTCTGCCAGCCGACTTTGCCTCCGCCCAGCCAGCCGGTGTCACCGCCGCCGCCACTTGGGACCGTCGGCTCATACGCCAAAGAGGTGTCAACATGGGAGCCGAACATCGTGCCAAGGGTATTGACATCCAGCTTGGTCCTGTCGTCGGGGGTCTTGGACGTGTCCCTGCAGGTGGACGAAATTGGGAAGGTGAGTCCTGAGAGAGTCCGTAGAGATGCTCCTAACTCACAATCTTTGCCAGGTTTCTCTCCAGACCCAGTGCTGTCCGGTATCGCGGTCCATGAGACTGTACAAGGCATTCAATCGTCAAATGTCATTGCCTGCACAAAGCATTTCATCATGAACGAGCAGGAACACTTCCGCCAGCCCACCGCCAGCTTAGGGATCGAGGCCATCAGCTCCAACTTGGACGATGCGACCATGCACGAGCTATATCTGTGGCCTTTTGCCGATGCTGTGCGTGCCGGTACCGGTGCCATCATGTGCTCCTACCAGCAAATCAACAACTCCTACGCCTGTCAGAACTCAGCTACACAGAACAGGCTGCTCAAGGGCGAGCTCGGCTTCCAGGGCGTCATTCTCTCTGACTGGAGTGCTCAGCATTCTGGTGTCAGCAGTGCCCTCGCTGGTCTCGATCTTACCATGCCTGGCGATGTTGGCTTCAACAGTGGCAACTCGTACTGGGGTGCCAACTTGACCATCGCAGTCTTGAATGGAACCATCCCACAGTGGCGACTCGACGACATGGCCGTTCGCATCATGGCTGCCTACTACTACGTCGGACGTGACACGCCCGAAGCACAGGTCGAGCCTAACTTTTCATCCTGGACTGATGCCACCAATGACAACCGCTATTTCTTTTCACGGACCGGTTTCCAGACCATCAACGAGCATGTCGATGTACAAGATGATCACAAGGATAATATCCGCGAAGTTGCTGCCAAGGGTACGGTGCTGTTGAAAAACACTGGGGCCCTGCCACTCAACGCACAGAATATCCGACTCACGGGCGTCTTCGGTGAAGATGCTGGGCCGAACCCTGACGGCCCTAACGGATGCGCAGATCGCGGCTGCAATCAAGGGACCTTGGCCATGAGCTGGGGATCTGGTACCGCTGATTTCCCCTACCTCGTGACTCCCCAGCAGGCCATTGAGCGTGAAGCCTTGGACAACGGCCGCAATGTCGAGACCATCCTCGACAACTACGCGAGCAGCCAGATCTCTAACCTCGCCCAGCGAGTCAATGACGTTGCTGGTAGTGCTATCGTTTTCGTCAACTCCAATGCTGGAGAAGGGTACATCATTGTCGACAACAACGAGGGTGACCGCAACAATCTGACACTCTGGGGCAACGGCGAGAATGTGGTGCTTGGTGTTGCCTCGCAATGTAACAACACTATTGTCGTTATCCACTCTGTCGGTCCTGTCCTCGTCACCGACTGGTACCAGAACCCCAACATCACTGCTATCCTCTGGGCTGGGATTCCCGGCCAGGAGTCTGGCAATGCCATCGCTGATGTCCTCTACGGTAAGATCAATCCGTCTGGGAAGCTACCATTTACCATGGGATCCTACCGTGGAGAGTACGGTGCGGACGTAATTTACGTCCCCAACAACGGAGCCGGCACCCCACAAGATAATTTCCAAGAGGGCGTCTTCATCGACTACCGGGCCTTCGATAAGCTGAATGTGACTCCCATCTTCGAATTCGGCTTCGGTCTTTCCTATACCTCGTTCGAGTTTTCCAACCTGGTGGTCACTCCCCGCAGCGCCGGCCCCTATACCCCGACTACAGGCTTGACACCTTCTGCACAAACCTACGGCACGATCGACAACATGACCTCGTCTTACGTCTTCCCTCCAGGCTTCGTTCAGCTCGACCGCTTCATCTATCCCTATCTCAATGCCAGCACTCTTCGCGAAGCCTCCCAAGACCCCCTTTACGGCATCAATTACACGTTCCCACAAGACGGATATGACTCTTCGCCCCAGCCCCGTCTACCCGCGTCCGGTGCACCAGGTGGCAATCCTGGCCTCTACGAAGTTCTCTACACCGTCACCGCCGACGTGCGCAACACGGGCTCCGTCGCCGGCGAGGAAGTCGCGCAGCTATACGTCTCGCTCGGAGGGTTCAATCCTAAAGTCGTGCTCCGCAATTTCGAGAAGCAGATGATCCAGCCGGGGGAGACGAAGACGTTCACTTTTGAAATTACGAGGAGGGATCTGAGTAATTGGGACGTCACCCAGGACAACTGGGTCATCTATGACTTTCCCAAGACCGTGTTCGTCGGCAGCAGTTCGAGGAAGTTGCCGCTTAGTGCGCCGCTTACCGGCACTGGAGGCACGGCGCCGCCCCCGGGGAATTACACGGGGAGTGGGTATCGGAGGAGCTTTTGAGGGGTTACTTGTGTAGGAGACATTGATGAGTGATGTGAGGGTAGTGGCCGTAGTAAAATCATATTCTCTATGACTGTCATAATCTTTATTCATGATGATATGAGTCCGCTCCTGTGATAAGATTTGAATGCCAGAGTAAAAGACATAGAAGCTGCTGCCCTGGTAGATCGGTCGTGAAGAGCCGCATGGTATAGATCGTTGGCGATCTCGACGTCATTTTGAAGCTTTGAACTTGACGGCTTTGCTGCCGCAAATCATCAACACAGCGAGCAACCTTCGACACGCGTCAGCACCGTCCGACACAAGCAAAGACAAGAATCGCACACTGAACGCAGGGCCATGTGAAATCAACAAAACGTCCTCCATTCCGCCATACCGCCGTAATGCATCGCCAGCTGCGCCGATCTGCCCTGTCATTAGCCCAAACACCTGCACTTTCGTCCACGCGCTCCTACGCCATCCAAGCTCCCGGTCAGTCCGCCATCTCGGTCTTCAACAACGAGCAGAAGACCCTCCAGCGCTCTCGAGCCGCCCTCAATGCCCCGCTGTCACGCAAAGTAGACTACCTCCGTGACGAGATCGCCACCCGCCTGACCACCCGTCTCCTCGACATCAACCGCTCCTACGACCGCGTGCTCGACTATGGCGCCAACGCATGCAACATTGCTCGCATCCTCACCCAGCCCGACCCAGACCCAGACTCAAGCCGCCCCGTCGCGGAGCCGCTAAGCAGTAGAATTTCCAATCTCGTCTGCGCCGACGCCTCCCTCCCTCTCCTGGAACGGGACTCATCCCCCTCCTCCTTCCCCTTCAACAACCCCTCTTCCGCCTCCGGCATGAACATCTCCCGCCACCACCTCTCGCACCCAGAAACGCTCCCCTTCGCCCCGGAATCCTTCGACCTGATCCTCTCCTCCATGTCCCTGCACTGGGTCAACGACCTCCCCTCGGTCCTCACCCAGATCAACCGGCTCCTGAAACCCGACTGCGCCTTCCTCGGCGCCATGCCCGGGGGCGACACCCTCTACGAACTCCGCGGCAGCCTCCAGCTCGCCACCCAGGAACGTCTGGGCGGCATCAAGTCCCACGTCTCCCCGCTCGCCGACGTCCGGGACGTAGGCAACGTGCTTTCCCGCGCGGGCTTCCGCCTCCTCACCGTCGACGTCGACGATATCGTCGTCATGTACCCTTCGCTCGTGGCGCTGATGCAGGATCTCAACGCCATGGGCGAGGGCAACGCCAGTCTGAGAATGGAAAAGGGTCCGCTGAGTAGAGATGTCATGATGGCTACGGAGGGCGTGTATAGGGAGTTGTACGGCGAGGAGGATGGGACGCTCCCCGCGACGTTCAGGACGATCTATATGATTGGCTGGAAGGAGGGGGAGGGCCAGAGTAAACCTCTGGAGAGGGGCACGGGGGAGGTGGATCTGAAGGGGTTTTTGGAGCAGAAGTGAGGGGCCGGCGGCGTGATCAAGGTCACGATGGTTTGCACTTGGAAGGCCGACCATACTGTAGGCTTGGACCCGGCATGAATTGCTGCGGTGGTACGATGGGGGCCATCAACAGCGGGCTCGATCGATTCACGTAGTAGCAGTCAGACAAGAGGAGCATCACAAAAGGTATAACTGAGATTCATTAGATGTGCAGCAGCCTGCGGTGGGATCCTGTACGTAGATGAAACAAGCGGATGCATACTACTGGCGTTGTCCATCCCGGTGTCTCAACCGAGAGAGCAGCACCTCAAGATTTCATCCGCACGCCAACCGGTGCCTGCTCCCCGATACTGACAGTCTAAACCGATGATCTCGGAACTATGATCTTCCCATGTGCTCTCTGTCGAGAGCCCCTCTTCCGTCTCCGGTGTTTCCTGTCGCTAAGCTAGGACGAGCCAATATCCTCCGTATGCCCATCCAGGTAGTACTTGTAGGCCGGATTCTGTACAGGGTCAGTCCCTCAGCTATGACAACAGGTGCATGCTGCATCACACTTACCATGTCCATATGATGAGTATCTTCAAACGAACACCCATCCCCGTAACAACGATCTCCATAAGGACACACATGCCCAGACACGCAGTCAAAGTCCTCACACTCGACCTTGTCAAGACACGCCTTTGTACGAGCACGTAGTCGCAGGGCAGCAAGTTCCGCGCCCGTCAATTTCTCGCCGTGCTGGAAGCCGCATTTGCCAGGACATTTGCCTGCAAGGTGGTAGCTGTTGCAGACCTTGCCGAACTCTTTGATGCGGCGAAAGAGCTTATCTTGGGATGCCTTGTCGACGAATGGGAGAGGCGTGTCCAGCCGCTGGTTGTCCTTGTTGTATAGAATGTATTTAATTGGCGACGGCTTCTTGCCGGCCACGACGAACTCTTTCGTATCGTCCGCCGGCTTGCTCACCCTTGCCCAACTTGTACCCGCCGAGTCGGTAGTGGGCGCTGGACTTGGTGATTTGATAGAGACGCCATCCAGGCCGTTCGTCTGCGAGTCAGTTCTGTGAAGGATAACAGAGTCGATTTTCTCATGGACGACAGGTCCACGGTACGGTAGAGATCCCCCACTCAATGCAGATAGCGGATATTGGGGCTTGTTCGGCAGGTGTTCAGATCTGAAGACGTTGTTAAATCGGATTGGTCGGAAATTCATACTCTTGTAGGCAGGTTGGGGAGGCAGAGTAGCAAGAAAGCTAATGCGAACATGCTGGGCCGGGTCATTGAGATAAGGATCCAGCATCGGCAAGTAGCCATTATCGTGACAGATGCCACCCAGTATCAGCTGCTTACACTGAACATTGTTCACAAAGAGTCGAAACCAGTCTCTAAGCTTGTAGTCGGCTCGTTCCTTACCGAAGCCGACATCAATGAATTGAAAGAGCTTGAGCCCGAATGCTTGGGCGAATCTGCTAAGATCGGCCCCCGGTGGAAGCAAGCCGCATGCTCGCAATTTAGCTGTTAGACCGTCCAGATTGACAAAGATGTTGACCATTACGTCCCAGTGCGCAGTGCTCTCATTGGGATGCATGGCTGCGAGTTGCTTACGTAGCTCCTGATCGAGTCTGTAGGCAGCTTCCTTGCCACCCTCCTCACCTCTGGTATACAAAGAGTCCAAAAACTGCGTAGAGTGTCAGCGGGAGACGTCCAGTGCTTGTTACGCGAATGTAACTATATAGAGTACTGTACATAGGCCATATTGCGATAGGAGTCGTGGCAGTGAGTGAATGGCAGAAGGTTACCAGACTTACCGGAGCACCATCACCATCTATCAAGACTACCACAAAAGGATTGGCAGTCTGCTGCTTTTGAATCCGGCTGTACGATTCTTGGACATGCTGTGCTTGTCTCTGCCATTCTCTTCTAGACCTTTGCTCATTGGCAAGGTCGGACACGGTCTCTTGTAATTTAACATCCTGGCTCTGAACCGTTTTCACAAGCTCCTCTAGCATTCGCTCACGCTCGCGGTCCGACCTTCTGAAGTTTTCGAGTCGGTGACCAAAGTCAAACCCGTCCGAGATAGGAGCGCTCGGATGGGACAATGAAGGAGACTCCATGATAGCAATTGATGCTACTAGCGATATCCTTTCTAGAGACGATCGAGCGACTCAACTAATACGCAAGCAGCTGCCGCCCGACAGAGCCCTGGACAATACGTCGTGAGCGATGAGCTCTCTTTTGCACTGGATGATCGTCTTCTGGGAATTCGCAGACTATGCTGAGCACATGGCGTCTGCGTGAATAGGGCCTGATTTTAAATACACGTCTACGCGCCCGCCCGCGTAAAGCGTCTCACAATTCTTAGTCAGCATGTTGACCCACACTCTATGCACCCAGAGAAGCTCACTTGAAATGCGTCGCGACCTTTGCTAGATTCGTTGCTGAAGTCGAGCAGTTGTTCTCCATGCATATCAGACTGCATGAAGTTGCAGCAACAAGTCGTCGGATCTCCCTTGAGGCCTCACGCCCGCCATTGTATGCCATTGGTGATCAACAATTGGTCATCAACAATCCCATGCGATTGACACGAAGTTCGAGAGCGCCCGGTCTGCTCGATCCATCACCAAAAGCATGCGCCAAAGACTTCCTGCACTGCACAGGTTCTACTTGGCGACGCGGGTCTATGCTCCCCCTTCACGATGTGGTCGAGGGAAGCTGAACACTCGATGACGCTGAACACTCGGTGAGGCTCAATTGATGGGAGAGAGTTTTACATCGCACACGTAAGAGGGGGAGAGCTTATTCATATGACGGTGGCGGAGGCAAAGCAGTCTTGCTTAAGGTGCGGCGATCTTTATGCGACGGCCTATGAAGATCTGCCAATGACACTGTTGGCCTTATATCGAGCTCTCGACCTTTCATTAAACGCGGGTGGCTTCCAGTCGTGTTAGGGCTACAGCCCTCTCCGGCAAAGACCCATCGCTTACAGGAGAACCGCCGAGTGTCGCTCCAATCTTCAGCGCAATCGCGAGACTGATCTGATACCTCAACTTGTTGGTAGGCTGCCAACCCAGCTCCAGAGGCAGCCTTTCCTTTTCGAAGAGATACCGCACCAACCCTTTGTCCAACGCCGAATAATCCCCGAATGCTGACATGAGCAAGGCATATTGCAACAATGATCCTTGTCGTGCAAAGCTAGCGTCGAACTCGGGATTATGTTTCGAGCTATAAGCGAAGCGTTCCGCAAGCTCGCGTCCGGCGGTTGGGATCTAGAAGTCATCAGTTCTTATCATGTCATGGCCTCGACTACTAACATCGATCTTGGCGGCCTCTCCCCAATTCCTCAACGTCCTTGCCCATGCGGATGGGCAAAAGTCGTTTGGATTACCGGCATATGCGTCGGCTCTCGACATGCTCCCGTCGTGTTCAATAGCCTGTGGACAATGCTGGGCGAGGTCGTGCAGATGGAAAGTCGTCGTGTCACCTGTAGTGCTCGTCCTCAGCGCTGGCTCGCCGACGACCAGCATCGTGTCGTAGTCCATGTTGAAGCCTTTCTCGACAGCTTCTCCAAGCATTTCCAGGCTGATGTCTCGTCCGTCCCTGGGGAGTAGACCATGGTTTGCTAAAGCATTGAGTGCAGGACAGGGCGAGCGAGAGTCACTCCCCGTGGCACGCTGCCATGGATGCTCGGACTCAGATAGGGACATTCTCTAAAAGTCGAGTGAGAGCTGATCACTGCAGCGGCACAGCGCTGGAGCGGAGATGGAGATTGGGATCTCTTATCCGCTCATTGCGAATGTGTACCAAGAACCCAAATTTGATTTACAAGCCAGTCACTCGGACATGTGTTGAAACAAATGCCGGCGTGGGGTGGCATGTCTGCAAGTGGTCTGTGGAGGGATTGTCGACATTGCTGTGTCAAGAATCCCTGCATTGCACTGCATTGCAGTGATAAGGCGACACTAAGCTTGAGGTTGCATCCCCCAAACTATATTAATTCTTGCAGATCTCGGCATCTACTTGTCTACCAGTTATCGCAGTGTTGTAACATCATGCTTATTAGTTCTTGCAGATCTCGGCATTTGCTTGCCTGTTACTTGATCGCAGAACAGTCTGACATCATGCGAAGTACGCGCGCTGAAGTAATGTGGCCATACCGAGCTCCATTGGCCACGATAACACGGCTACACCGGAAGGTGACACCTGAGATGGAGATGTCTCTGTAGGCTCTGTCTGGGCTGAAGCAGAACCGAGGGTCAGAGCTCCTGAGGTAAGATGATCTGTAATGAAGTTTCACTGACCATCCTGCCTCTATTCACTCGGAATCGTAGTCTTTGCTCGTCCATCAGTACACTGTCAGCTGCGATCTTCATCAACATCATGTCCGGCATCTTGAGAGAGAGCCCTTTTGGCCAACTAGCAAGATGGGCGACCAAAGCTGCCTATTTCCAGCATGATGAAGACCATCCGAGCTTCAAAGTACAGGGAACAGACTCGAGGTTCTCTAGTACCGCCTCCGACGATGATGAGCTAGCAAACAATGCCAGGGCCGGACTACAACAACAGGATAGAGCATCTACATCGATGAAATGCATAGCCCTTCCAACGGACTTGGTCATAAAAGGCCCAGTTGAGCAAACAAACCTCTCGGTCAGTTCAACGATTAGCGGCACTCCCAAACCCTGTGGTATCAAGACGGTTGGCTGGTATGGTACAAGCGACCCCCTCAATCCTCAGAACTGGTCTTCCGGCAGAAAGGCATACACCGTCTTCCTCATCTTCCTCTACACCTTTGTCATTTATGCCGCTTCGTCCATCACCACAAGCTCCCAGGATCTAATTATGGAGAAGTTCAACGTCTCTTATTCGGGAGCTTCTGCCGTAATGTCCATGTTTGTCGCCGGATATGGACTTGGGTCGCTCCTGTTCTCACCACTGAGCGAGATCCCGCGCTTCGGACGTAACATCCCCTACATTGTATCATTCTTCATGTTCGTGGTTCTCTCGGTACCCACGGCGCTCTCTGACAGCTTCGCTGGACTGTTGGTTCTACGATTTCTGACAGGTTTTGCGGGATCCCCATGTTTAGCTACGGGCGGTGCAACCATTCAAGACCTCTATCCGCTTGCTAAGGTACCATACGGCATGACTGCGTGGGTTGCAGCATCGTTCGGAGCACCTGCTCTTGGACCACTTCTTTCTGCCTACGCAATTCCAGTCTACGGCTGGCGTACACCTCTCTGGGAGATCCTCTTTTTCTCTACGCCAGTGCTTATCCTGTGGTTTTTCACGATGCCGGAAACCTCTGCCGACAATATCCTGCTTCGACGGGCTCAGCGCTTGCGTAAAATCTCCGGCGATCAACGCTACAAAGCCCAATGCGAAATTGACGGCGCTGACCGCAACTTGCGTACAGTCGTCTACGAAGCCCTCGCCGTTCCCTTCCTTGTTACCGTTCTTGACCCTACGGTCCTGTTCGTCAACATATACACCTCGATTATCTACAGCACCTATTATTCCTTCTTCGAGGTGTTCCCCCTCACCTACCTGGACATCTATAAATTCTCCTCTACGCAACTTTCCCTCGTCTATACTTGTACCATCATTCCTGGCGCTTCCCTAGGCATTATAATCTACGTCACGTACCAATACTTTCACTTCGAGCCTCGTCTCGTAAGACATGGACCCGGCAATCAGGAATCCCGCCTCCTCCCGGCCACACTCGCGGCCTGGCTGCTACCTATCGGCCTTTTCCTCTTCGGCTGGACAGCCTCGACATCCATACATTGGATCGCTAGCATTCTTGGCATAGTGACATTTGCTTGTGGGGCCTTTGTGCTTTTCCAGTGCATATTCATGTACCTACCCCTGACATACCCGAGGTACGCGGCTAGTCTCTTCGCCATGAACGATGCTTTCCGCTCGGTGCTAGCGGCAGGATCAGTCATTTATTCAAGGAAGATGTACGAGGCGCTAGGTGTTGGGAGGGGGGTTAGCGTGCTCGGTGGGCTAATGGTTCTGGGGTCCGTGGGGGTGGTGTGGTTATTTTTCTGGGGGGAGAGACTCAGACGAATGAGTCGTTTCGCGGGCTAGAGGGAGAACTTGAAGGAGTCCGAGTCGAGTCGTGGGATCGGGGAGCGGTAAACGTGCTGGGTACTTGGACGGTGGATAGGACAAGACGGAAAGGAACGATTATGAAAGACTGAGGTGCCATTCCGCGACCCTGGCAGTGGAACAAGCTTCCGTTCGTTGCTTGGCGGTCGTGTAGTTGACGGGAACATCTACACCCCGTTGTTTTTGCACGAACTCTACGTGGTAGCGAGGTGGAGGTCGCCCCGGGCCGTATCCTGACTTGAGGCCAAGAGTCTCCACTTATATCGGGTAAACCTAGGAAGATGGCACGGTCCGAAATATAGGCTTGAGCAAAACCATCTATGCTACATTTGCCAAGTCGACAAATGTTTTCTGATGACCAAGCTATCTCAAAAGATGTGGTCTGCCCATTGGTCTACAACAACCGTGCTTACACCACGCCACCACCATTCTGAAGTGTCGGAGCGTAGACGCACATCTCAGGTAGCAAAGTACTCCGCCCACATTCCGTCCTCGCTAACCACACCAACGTAACAATCGGGCCTTACGACCACAGTGTACGCTTCCCCATCCCGTACCCAATCTGCCGAGAATACCCCATCTGCCTGCGACGGTGTCACCGCGGAATTTGACACTGAGCCAGTAGGGTAAACGTCCAAGTAGCGTACTTCACCTCCAAGGTGGGGTAGCTCTCGAGGTGTGGTTGATCCAGCATGTCCACCGGCTCTGATGATTAGATGCTCGCTGTATGAGAGCATGGTGTACAGTCGCCTTGTCTTCATATCACCCGAACCTGTCAAGTAGATGTCTGGGCACGCTCGGCCGGCAGTCCAAATGGAGATCGACGACTTGATCGTCAGAGCGGACTCCGAACCACTGTAATCTACACCGATACCTTTATATCCGGTCAGCTCTCGCAACGTGAAGAAGGCCCGATTGTATCACCTGTGATGTATCCAGCATTCTTCTCGATTGTCGCGACATATTTGGCAGCTTCGACGATCGTATTTCTGACCAGCTTAGCTGCCACTCCGATGACATCGACGGCAGTTGAGCGGCGCTCTAGCTGATAACTCTCAATCAGCCGACGAGCTATGGCCGAATGATGCTCATGCCCTTCGCTGCGAACCAAGGCCGAAAGCCGCCATGCGAGGGCAAAGGCGTCAGCTATGCCCGTATTCAAGCCCTGGCCGCCATTGACGGAATGAACGTGCGCGGCATCTCCTGCGAGGAAAACGCGGCCTCGAGTATCTTCGGAGACGAACGTAGAAGCGATTCTCTCCTTAACTGAGTAGGCTGTCAGCGCCTCAACTATACGTGAGGACTTTGGTACTAATCTCACCTTCGAAGGAGCTGAACCATTCGATTCTGCCAAATTCGACGTTGTGAGGACTGAGGTGACGACGAACCTCATCTAGGGTCTTTTCCAAGGTAATGTCGCCCTCCATCAAGGCATAGAATCGAGCCATACCTCGCTCTCTCGGGATCCAAGAGACTCTACTCTGCTCATTGTACTCGAACGTAATGATCTCGGAGCATATCGGGAAATCCGTGTGCAGGTATACATCAAGTACTGCCCAGTGCATGCCAGGTTTGTCGCCTTCGAAGCCGATACCCAGAGCATTGCGAACAAAGGAGCGAGCGCCATCTGCGGCGACTGCGTACTTGCCATGCAGAACGTGGCCGCTAGCAGTCTCGACGATGACACGCTGCTTGTCTTCACGTAACCCCGTGACATGCTCGTGGTACATCACAGGATGCTGGAGACGAGAAGCGAGAGACTTTTCCACAAGAGGCTGACCAAGCATGAGAAAGTTCTTCCGATGCACATGCGGCAGACTATTCCACCAATGGCTTTGGCGAGACAAAAACTTGCCATCTTTGTAGATGGAACTCGCTATGGTATGTCAGTAGACTTCTTCGTTGCTTTAGCTGGCAAACCCACTGTTACAAGTAATGCCTTCGGGGAGCAGTTCATCAAGTACACCAGCAACTTCAAGATACTGTTGTGTTCTGGCATTTAATGCATCAGCCCTTCCAACCTCCAGAGGGCCTCCTTTTGCATCTGCAAAGTTAGCCATTTGNGCCCCCCCCCCCCCCCCCCCCCCCCCCCCCCCCCCCCCCCCCTTGTCAGGTTGCTAGCGACTTACCCACAACGCAGGCCGAGAGTCCCAGTGTTTCCGCTAGGAAGGCAGTACATAGACCAGTAGGACCTCCTGACAGAAGATGTTAGCAAGTTTATCGTGGAATCCGAATATGTACCCACCCCCAACGATCACTACATCGTATGTAGGCTGTACTGCCGGCGTAATAGATGGCATGTTGGTTTGCTATCAAACAAAGGCCCGAGAGCGCCGTATAATGTTTCGGATTGCGGGCGGAGATCAAGCAATATGAGCGAGGTCTTGTAATGGTCGACGGGTGGGCATGAAGTCAGTTTATTGAGCACTAGCCGATACTC
The DNA here is from genome assembly GCA_002895985.1 of Sphaceloma murrayae. NCBI lineage: Eukaryota > Fungi > Ascomycota > Dothideomycetes > Myriangiales > Elsinoaceae > Sphaceloma > Sphaceloma murrayae. The sequence continues at coordinate 114,091 of NKHZ01000025.1, read as the reverse complement.
ATGGCTCAACTCTCTTATCCGAATCGCGGATATCCGAGCGGTACATGAAGTCGCCGAATCTCCGATAGGTCCACAAAGGTCACGTCAAGACGAAGCTGAATACTACAGTGCTTAGATTGCTTATCCGAGCCCTGAAGATATCACCCATGCAGGGGTATGACGCTTAGGTTTCGTTGTTGAGATATCTCGTCGTTAGCGAAGTCTTTGCATGTCGGTTTCAGGTCCGAGGTTGCACTCGCAAAGACGCTGATCAATGTCGCATTCGATCTGTGTATGGTGGCGCCAGGTCCGAGGCAATGGCCTGTTCGAAAGGTTGCACCTGGCGAGGTGCTTCTCCCATCCGGACGTGACGTAGACTTCAGTGCGCAGGACGAGGCTTCCCGTCCAGCAGTACCGTTGATCACTCCTTCAATCATGTAATGNGGGGGGGGGGGGGGGGGGGGGGGGGGGGGGGGGGGGGGGGGGGGGGGAGTAGTGGAGAGTAGATACTTAAACCCCCGCCACGGAATGAGCTTAGATCACGACCACCTCTTTCATCATTTGTTACGAAGGGCAAGACCAAGATAGCCATACAGTCACATACCATGTTGTCCAGTTCGAGCATCATCCCAGGAAAGGTCGAGGTTGAGTTCGACAAGTTGGAAAGTTCGGCACCGGACTTGGATCTCGCTGCCCTCATCAAAGCCAGCGACATCGGAAAGATCCTCGAAAAGTATACGCTGGCACGTTCGGACTCCTCTACCGAACCACGAATCCCGTCACACTTCATATGGCAGTTGTATGAGAAAGTAAGGGCCAATGTGTCCATTCACATGTGCCTGCCGGCGTTTCCTTTCAAGTCCCCCAATACTACGGACAAGGTCCTGGGCAAGTTGCCCGACAAAGCTGAAGAGTTCGCCTTATGCCATCTAGACGGCCTCTGCAAAGCCATTGGCGATATTTACGAGCCAGGGGCGCAGCTGTTGCTGGTATCTGATGGGATCGTATACAATGGTAGGTCAGCTGACAGCATCGACGTCCCACGCTGATCAAGATCAAAGACCTGTTGGGTGTTGCGGACAAAGATGTCTGGGCGTACGGGCAGGCACTCCGAGACATGGTCGTTACCATGAATCTCAAGAACCTGCACTTCTCACGTCTTCGAGATCTCGTCTCCATCGACCTGGACGCGGACCTTGACGAGATCACATACGTTGCCAACGCCACCAACTTCCGACGTGCCCTGCTCAATACTTTTGGACGGTCTGACTATGATCCCTCTGTCGAGATTCGGGACAACATGGATACATGCTTGACATACCGAGGATACATCAAATTCCTACAGACGGATCTCAGGATCACATACCCAACGTGCGATGGGAGAAGCAAGTCAAAGTACAAGTCAGGGGTTGAGTACATTGCGAAGCAGATGTTACGCCGAGGCGATGTTGGACCCCATTCCTTTACCAGGGATGTAGTTGCTGACCAGATCAGGCATTCGCCCGTGCTGTCCGAGACAAGTATGAATCACATATAAGGCTGTCTATCCATCCGTCATCTTGTGGGAAGAAGATTCCGATCAGCACTTTGCCGACAACAAGTTCCTTTACCACTCCTTGGCATTGTTGCATTGGTTATGATCTTGACGGGACCGTCGTCACTGCTCTCCGGAGCGAATTCGACAGCAATGACAAATACGAGTTGGTATCGCAGGATGGACAACCTATGTTTTTCCGCGAGAGGTCTACGCTCTACGAGTGGCCACACGATATCCGCATCGAGCCGATGTACCCTTGTGGATTGATGATCACTCCCGGCAACGGGATGAGCAAGCCTGGTATCGACGCCATCATGGCAGACAGGGTGCGATCTCTCGCGGTGTGCAATTCACCTGTGGTCCTGCGCGGCTTCGTCAAGAAGTTGGATCAAGACGCTTTCATTCATAAAGCGGAAGAATTTGGCAAGCCACAACCTTGGAAATTCGGCCTGGTCTTGTCTGTCAAGGACGTGGGGAGCGATGTCAACGGCCTGAACAATGTTCAGTCGTCTGAGTGGATGCCATTCCATTTTGACGGCCTTTTCAAGACCAAGCAAGAGAGGTCATCCGATGGGACCCAGAGGACGACTCCGAATCCGCCCAGGTCACGTACTCAGTCACCACGTCTACAGTATTATTGCTGATAACAGACAGATTCCAATTGTTCGTGGCCGTCACCCCATCTCCAGCAGATACTGGCTTTACGTTGTTCGCGCCGTCGAGGTTGGTCCTCAACGAGCTTTCGAGGAGTCTCCCGTCAGTTCAGCTATCTGATCTGACGTGGACTGTCAGTACGCCTTCATTTGGGGCGACTACGATGACTCGAATCCCCCTGATCGAGACGCATCCGGATACCGGCCTACCGTGCCTTCGGTATCATGAGTCCTGGCCGCAACACAAGACCAAGTTTGAGCCGACGATGGTTCAGATCGATCACACAACCAGGAACGAGGACATCAGAATCCGCAAAGCAATCGACGAAGCACTGCATGGTCGTCACAACTGCTATTGGCACAGCTGGAAGACAGGCGATATGCTCGTCAGTGACAATGTTAGTACCATGCACACTCGAAGTGACTTTGCCGGGCACGCCTCGCGGGAGTTGTGGAGGATTCATTTCGATTGATGAGATGGGAAACAGCTACGGTATTTCGTCTGGACAGTTTAGCCTGGGCATTATCCTCTATGTACATATTCATGGCTGCCATCCGTGCACAGCGTCCTGCGTGGTGAGCCTTTGACGTCTGCTAAGGGCCTCCTTGAATATATGCAATATTACATATCAGGAATGCGCACACTGCATATATACATATACAGTTGTAGTAGTGTACAGGAGCGGGGTAGGCCATCTGTTCTCACAATCTGACACATCTTGGCATTCTCCTTCTCCATCCAACATCACCCGACATCACCCAACATCACCATGTCAACAATGCAGGATAAACGTCAGGCACTCGACACAGACTATGAGCTGCTGTATCATCCCGACATCCCCGGTCGTGGCGAGTTTATTCGACTCGTGTTCGAAGCGGCTGGCGTTCGCTATGCCGACATTGCCAACGAGGATCAAGCCAATTACGAGCTAGTGCAGCAAACATGCAGTCCAGAAAGTACTGGCGATGCTGATGGCAACCCACCGCCGTTTGCGCCTCCAGCTCTAAAAATTCGGGGCGCTGGGAGAGATGGCAAGGATCTGGTCATCTCGCAAACACCAAATATCCTCCTCTATCTGGGATCAAAGCTCGGTCTAATCGGTTCCGCGGACCATCACCTCTACTACGCGAATCAATTGACTCTGACCGCCTTGGATCTGGCAAACGAGACCCATGATACCCACCATCCTATAGCAGTTATGAAGTACTACGAAGGTGGGCCACTCCCCATGCATGTCTCACTACCCACAACTACTGACCCCCTCTCCCAGAGCAAAAGGACGCTGCACTCATCCGCTCCGCCGACTTCCGTGAGACCCGCATGCCCAAGTTCTTCTCCTATTTCGAGCGCAATCTCAAATCAAACGAGAGCGAAGGCAGGGGAAAGTATCTGGTCAGCAGCAAGCTGACCTACGCCGACACGACACTGTGGCAAGTCCTCGATGGCCTGTTCTATGCGTATCCCAAGGAGATGGCATCCCGCAGCAAGGAATTCCCATTACTGTTTGACACCTTCTACCCTGCCATCAAAGCTGAGACATGGCTGCAGGACTACATGAATAGCGGCAGGCGCTTGCAATATTCCGATGGGCTCTTCAGGAGGTATCCGGAGTTGGATAGGCAATGATTGCGGGTTTTTCCCGTCATTTACAATGAAAGACCATGTCAACAGCCAAGCATGCATGTCGGTGTCGACACGTAGAGTCGTGTACATACATGTAAGCTCCTCCTTTTCTCTCTTCCTTCAAAACTTGCCTTTACGCTTCTGAGGCTTCCGCTGTTGCTCGCCATGGCTGCCTCTGTACCCATCAACTTTCATGCCGAGGACGAAGGCACCGACGCTCCCGTGCCACCTGAATCTTCCAGCATGACAACAGGTCGTGAGGGATTCCTCAGCCAGCCCAACATCTCGCAGCCCAAGCCCCTGTCGCAACCTGTCGTCAAGAGACAGCGGTCAAAGAGGAGCAAGAGGCAGGACAAGCTCCTCGAAGGCTTGTCAGTTCGCGAGTGCCGCCTGTCGCAAGAATCCAATCAGGATGGCTGGCAATGCCACGAGCAGATCATCTCACCCAGAACGATGGCCCAGCCTGCGTACATACCCTATTATCCTGATGCGAAAAACGCTGAATACCAAGCTCCCGCCACAGCACCCATGTTCCCAGCAGCATCTACAGCGGGCTTTTGCCGCGACACATTGGCGCAGTATCGCCGCGCAACCGCAGGACCATTCTTCGGGCCTTTCACGTGCACCACAGCAGGACCATCACATGCCCCAATAGCGCGCACCCAGGCGCAGAGTTTTCAAACCTCTCTCACTGCCTCTGCAACTCTTTCTCCTCCTCACCATCAAAGTGACCACAACGAGACAGGTCGGTTCACCTTGCACCCCCTCTTGTGGGGTCTGTACAGCGAGCTGACAAGCTACAGACAAGCAACGTCTCGAAAACCACAAAGATCACACAGATCCCACAAAACAAAAAAACAAAAAAAATACAACAAGAGCTCACACCATGAGCTCCGCCGACAAAGGCGGCGAGAGGGGTGGCCTAGGGCCACCCCCAAAGCTAGGTAACTACTTCCCCCATGTCCCTGCCATGCCCTTTCCTACCGCGATGCATCACTTGGTCCGCCCAATCGACAATCTACACCATCTCATGGAGGCCTTTAACGACGAACTGGATCGCCTCATGGCCGCAGTCAAGGAGAACAGCGGCATTCCGGATCCTGGAATCAACGCTTTCAAACAGGACATTATCACTCGCCTCGTCACCGAAATCATCCCTCTACTTGGAGTCACCACCACTCGCGTCGGCAGCGCGGTACGCGACGGTATGTCGGCCAATGACGCTACCATCGCCCTCTACGCCGGTGGACACGCTGGCTATGCGACCCACCAGATGCCCACTGGGATGGCTGCCCCGCACAACTATCAGACTGATGGCATGATGGAAACCAGTCAGCCAATCGGCGGTGTCCCCGGCCCATGGAACTATGCCACCGCCCCAGCTGTCAGCGGTCAATACGTCACTCACGCCAATTATCACCATGGTGACATGGACCAAACCAACTACCAGTCCAGCATGTTCGGTCACCACGGCTATGACGACGATAACAACCACGGCGGCCCTGCAAAGCGCGCCACTTCTGCCTCTCGCGACCCCTGCTACGGTGCTACACCAATGTTGCCCAGTCAGCAACTTCACACCAACAACCCACACGTCGGGAACGCCGGCAACGACGACCCATTCACTGTCGCGTCCAATGCTCCGCGCTCGAAGCACACCAACGGCGGCAAGGAGGAGAACAGGATCTCGCGCGCTCCACGCCACAGTCGTTATCACGGCAATTACAAGGATTGAGCTTACTGAGCCTTCACATGCGAAAGTCACTGCTGCTGGCGCCACTGTAAGTCGTTTACTGTCAAGGTCAAGTGAAGTGAATGCTGACTTGGGGCCCAGTAGTAAGACACAGGATGAAATGCCAACGTGGCTAGAAAGGACTTGCATGGAGTGACCACGGTGGGATGACGTCGACAGGATTGCTTCTTCAGCTTTGCTTTCAAAGATACCAAACCAGAGCCCATGGCGAAACACGCCTGGCAGTGGTCTTCCCTCATTTTTGCTTTCAGAGATACCAGACCAGAGCTCATGGCGAAACACGCCCGGCAGGAGTCAAGGAGGGTCGGATAACATCATGTCGTAATACAATTATCTCCTTCGCCCACCACATCCTCATTGAAATTTCTTCGTGTCCCCCGCTGCAGACTCGAGCCCTTGTAGAATCTCCATACCAAACACATACGTCAAGTAGATCGGGATTACAATCCACGGACCACTGCAAGCAAATCAGCACAACCCCTCTCGATCATCTCAAGGTGTACTCACTTCGGGATTACCCACAACAACACCAACGTCCATGGATCATTATGGCCAATGTTATCAAACCCACTATACGCCTCGTTCAACCAATACAGCACCGTCTTACTCCACGTCATGACCGTGACCGCAAACCCCACCAAACAAGCCACCCCGGCCCAATACCCCTTGACCCTCATCGCCCGTCCCAGTCCACCCACCTTATCCCTCCCCGGCGCGCCCCTGCCCTGCACATCCTCCTGTGCTCCCTTGCTCCACACTATCCACAGGTAAACGAAGTACCCGATCGTCTCGACGACATTCAGGGAACCCTGCGCGGCCGTGAAGCCGTTCCTCGCGTTATAGGCCTTGAAACCGTAGATGTGGTCTACTGTGCCGTAGAGGGCGTAGGGTTTCCACGGCCAGTGGAATTTACCCCCGGGCATCGAGTGGGGGCGCAGGAAGACGTAGCCGCTGTCCCAGATCACGAGGGGGAGGGAGATGGCGAGCCAGAGGAGGGTGAGGTTCGAGGGCGTGTGCGACCATACTGACGGGGAGGAGGCAGAGGTAGAAGAGGAGGGAGTGCCTTTGCTAGTTTGGGCGATGGTGGTGTCGGTGGGTGAGGTCGAGCGTTTGCTGCGGGCGCCAGTGTCTGTTGGTGTGCTTGAGCGCTTTGTAGGCGAGGCCGAGGGGGAGGGAAAGGAGCGGGGGTGGGAGCGGGTGGAGACCATGCTGAGAGTGCGATGAGTGATGGTGTTGGACTACGACTTGGGTCAGTGGACAGGAGGGAGGCTCGCGTGGCTGTTGAGGTTGGAGAGGGAGAGAGTTGGTGTGGGGAAGGTGGTCATGTTATGGAATCGCCGGGTGTCGCGCGTCCTTGGTCAGTCGAAGCTCGGGAAGTTGACCTCCCGCTTTGCCCTGAAAGAAAGTCCGCATTTGATTTTCAGCCACGCCTCACGTCCACTCATTAACAAATGCTCTCTTCGATTGATTGCGGGTCTAGTGCCGTGGGCAATCTACAGGCGTCGCCTTTGCAGCACTCCGAGGGCCAGATGAGCTGAGGAGACAATCCAAGCGTCATGAACAGGTCCTTTCCCTACGCGTACATTTCCTGTCCTTGCGACTTACAGCCAGACACCCCTGCCGCTACAGCACATATAAGGAGGTCATCTGTACTACCAGGTCTCGACGACGCCGAGGACGAAGAAGACAAGACCCTAGATCCACACGATCCAAAGTCGAATTTCTCTCTCTATCCATATGACCAGCTTCTCTATTGCGACGAATGTCATCAGATCAGATGTCCACGATGTTGGGCAGAGGAGATCACGCACTGGTATTGCCCAAGCTGTCTCTTTGAAGTGCCAAGTAGCATGATCAAGGCCGATGGAAACAGGTAAGGTGGGCCATCTAGTCGGATTGCTGGCAAGAGAGACACTAAGGGTGAGTAGATGCACACGGAATTGCTATAATTGCCCGCTCTGTACCGCCCCCTTGTCCATCAATGCACTGGACCGACAACGGGGCGACGGGCCAAGTGATGCTGTGGGACCAAGCGGACCCTTTTTCCTTTCATGTCCTTACTGTGAATATTCATCACTTGATGCCGGTATAGAGTTCAGCAAAGCGAACAAGATCTCAGAGCAGCTTCATCGCATGCGGCGACCTAGGAAGATGAGACTGGACGCTGACGTATCAGAGTCAGAAAGCAGAGAAGAATTACAAGAAGTTACTGCGACTCCAGCCTTGGATCTGCCAGAGCACAGATTCAACCGTCTACTCAAGTTCTACAAAACACAGCTGGCTGATTCAGACACCGCTGCGAACAATCCATTCGGAGTCGACGCATCATACTCCTCACCTTCGAATCTTGCCCGAATAATGCAGCTCTACGGCGGGCTTTCAGCTTCGTCATTGAAGAAGGCCCGCGAGAAGCCGCAGCCGATGCGCGAAGCTCTCAACCAAGCCGAAGGCTTAGCTCTCGTATCAGACGAAAACTCAGCCATCGCACAGATTCGCGATGCAGCCTCTACCATACCTACCGAAGACCTCCTGCAGACTCACCCCTGGAATTCTTCTGCCAAAACCAACACCACTCTGTGGCCTGTCCCGACGCTCCTCACAACCCGCCGTGCCAAACGCTGTCGCACCTGCCGCCATATCCTCATCCGTCACGAAGACCGCAAACATTCATCTTCTACCCAGAGCGCCTCGTCCTCTGTCGCCACCTCACTGAAATACAAGATCCGCCTCCTCGCCCAGTCCTTTATCCCGACCCTGTCCCTCCGACCCTTTCTCCCCGCCGTGTCAGCTTCTATGCCTCAACCTCGCACAGCATTTGCTCTAACCACTCAGTCCCTCGCCGCCCTTCAGGACCCATCAACGTGTACCCTCAGGCCCGGAGTAAGAAAGAATTTGCTCCTCCTGGTCTCCAACCCCCTCTTCGAGACCGTGAGGATCAATCTCGCCACTCCAGCAATTACTCCGGGCAAGGTGCAGAGTACAGTCACCATCTTGTGTCCGAGCTTCGAAATCGGGGCCGACGGAGACGTGTGGGATGCCGCGCTGAATGAGTCGTCATCGTCATTGGGGAGTAAAGGCAAAGACAAGAGGGAGCTCTTGGGAGGAAACGGACAACGGGGATCCAAGGGAGACGGAGAGGGGGTACCAGAAGCTGGAAAGGTGTGGGAACGAGGGAGGAACTGGGTCGGGGTTGTAGTAGAGGTTGTGCCGGGGATGCTGGCCAGAACGTCAGAGGCGAAAGATGGTGAAAGGGAAAAGGAGGACGGGGAGGAGGATTATGAGGAGTGGTCGAAGAGGGAGAAGGACAGGAGGAGAGAGAGAACAATCAACGACGATGTCTTGGAGATTCCGGTTTTTGTAAGGGCCGAGTGGGAGGCGGATGTTACTAGCGATGATGGGCCTGCGGGCGCAAAGGGGATGAAGGAGAAAAGAGAGCTTGCATTTTGGTGCGTTTTGGGTGTCGGAAAATATGCCTTGGGCGCAAAATAGAAATCGAAGTACAACTTTCGCAGTAACGGATCCCAAAACATTACCCGAATCCGATCGTTCGCAGTCAAGCAGTGATGTTTTTAAGCAATATAATTATTTCAATTGGTGCTCCTTCCATCAAGGTCGACATAGCTCAGCTGGGAGAGCGTCAGACTGAAGTTTACTTCGGCCATTAAATCTGAAGGTCCAGTGTTCAATCCACTGTGTCGACACATTCTTTTGCTTTTTGGCCGGGTTTCTTTTTGCAATAATATAATTACTCTCTGCGATGCGAAATCATACGAAGAAAGGTTCCATTTGATTTTTATTCATTAAATACGTGTATACATACTGAGATATTGCCTCGAAAGGACTTCTGCAGGCGCTTTAATTTTCTCTCCACTCTTTGGTGCACTTCACACACTGGAAATGTCAATACTAGACCGGAGCAGAGCAGATTGAACCGATCGCTTACCTTGTAGAACGTAGTCATGGGTTCGTCCGCGCTTCTGATCTGCAATTGTCTGAAGTATGCTTCTGTGCTGGGACAATCTGTATCGCAACAGTTGACTCGTCATGGTCAGTGAGGATCTGGCTGCAAAGTCATCATGGTAGCTTACTGTGGGCTTTATCGACATTCTTCCAGCTGTCAGCGCCACCCAGCACGTCTTCGACCTCCTTGGCCTTGAACATTTTCTTCTCGTAAAAGGCGCCGTCAAGTTGCATCTGGTAGGGACATGTGCGACATTGAAAATGATTACTGTCTGCGCGGTGTTGTTGGTCCATGGGCAGTCGATCCGCGGTGACGGTGACTATTGTGAGAAGATTGGCGCAGACGGGACAGACTGGGCGCATGGTCAGTCGAGGTTGTAGAGGAATACCGGTGACACGAACAGAGCAACATCTCGTTTATAGGCAGAGTTATATCGGGGACAACTCCAGGGGCCCTGCTGTTGACTGGTATGCGAAGAATTTGGTAACTTTTCTTAAAGATCTCTTATGTCTTGATCAGAGGCTCCCTCCGCGCTACCACGATACATAATATTGACGGACTAGTAATGATAGCCTATCAGTCAAGATCTTGCCCAAATACTTAGGCCTGTTGATGATTAGGAAACGATTATCTCTCGTCGAAGTATTTTTGTCCACATGCACAAAGCCCCGCAATCTGCAGGACAGTCGAGCCGCGACAGCCGAGCCGCATTGATCGACCTTTGAATACCCAAACGCCGGCATCCTGACATTCTCCCTTGCAACTGACACCAGATCTTGCACAACCTGAATCACGTCGTCCTACCGTGGCCCTCTAGATTGACTATTCCTGTTGGCCCTCGCTTCCGACGCAATTGAAGTCCGCTCCCCCCTGCGGCGTGCGCAATCCGGATTCTGCCGCCTACCATGGCCGACGAGGTACATCACTCTCCCCTCACCTCATTCCCCCCCCTCCCAGCCTCTAACCTTCGTGAACAGGGCGCCTCTCCCCGAGAGCTCCTCCTCGAATCATGCCGCCGCAACAACGTCTCCCTCCTCACCGACCTCCTTTCGACTTTCCCCTCACCCTCGGCCATTTCCAACTTCCTGAACACGGCTCAGGACGGGCTGGGCTGTGGCGCATTACACATTGCGGCACAGTATGGCAGTTATGAGGTGTTGGATACCTTGCTTGATCAGGAGGGGGTGGAAATTGATCTCACGGAGAAGAGGGAGGGGGATACCTGTTTGCACAAGGCGATAAGATGGGTGAATGGACTAGGAAGGGAGGAGTGGGCTGATGGGGGCCGGGTGGTGGAGATTCTGTTGGATGCGGGGTGTGATCCTAGGTGAGTGCTGTGGCCGACGTCAGAGTCTGTACGTGGGAGGGATGCGGGAGCTGAGATGAGGGCGAAGGGGGATACGGGGCTTGGAGAAGACAGATGTGGTGGATTGGGATTACGGGCTGACGTCAATGCAGGATACGAAACAAAGCCAAGCTGAAGCCGTTTGATCTGGTCGACCCGAGAAACACGGAGCTGAGGAGCATGCTTCGAAAGGCGGAGTTCACTATAGTGGCTGGAGACGACGTGGTGCAGGATGACAGTGATGATGGAGGCCCTGCAAGTGATAGCAACTAAAACGGCCGTGTACGAGGTTGAAGGGGAGGCATGTGTGGCATAAGAGTATCAGCCTGAGTAAGCATAGCAAGGCGCAGGGAAGCATCATAGAAGGCGTCAATATGGCGCTGCTGCATTCAATGGAATTAATATCATCAACGTATCTGCATCTCCCCAGCGGTTTGGCTTTAGCTGGTCGATCATCCGAGTACACTGCCTGGCTCTCCGGTATCTCTGCTCTCGAAGCTGGGAGAGCGATGTCGAAAGCGATGTCGAGATCTCAAGCAGGATGGCCAGAGTGGAGCGTACTGATGACCGTGATCGCTACCCAACACTGAGGTGCGTCAAAGACCATGTCTCTGCCGTGTAGGCGGCCTCGAGTGCGTGGTTAACCCCTGCTCACGCCGCCATTATGTACATGGCGAGCAGTGTAGCGACACCCGTCGCATGGCAAGCAATCGCAGAGATTGTTCCGTATACCGTGGTATATGCGCATTCAACCCCTCATCAGTCCTGCGTCTACATAGTACGTTAGCAACCATTCCCTTGCTGGCAATGGTTCCACTCACCTCCGGTGGCGGCCCAACAGGTCTGACCATCTTCTCGAGTAATTTCACTCTCGTCTCCTCTCTGCTCGCCTCTCCAGTGGCCAAGGTGATGTACTGCAGTAGTGGCGGGTGTCCAATGTAGGATGCATAGCTGTCACGGGCGATGTTGGAGGTCCATTCGAATTTTGTCGTGTCCGCGTGGCCGGTTCCGATGTACTTGTTTTGAAGCGCCTCGAGCTGCTGAGTAGTACGAAGTTTGTCTGCCATTGTGGATTATAGGGTGTGTAGATATAGGCGATATTCCCAAGGTCGTTCAGTGGTCGATGGCAAAAGGTCACGGGGTGTGGAAGTCGGTGTTCCCGAGGTCGACATGACGGATTCGACGCATGGCTTGGCATCGACCTGGGAGACGGAACGCATGTTGGTACTGTATCTATAACCACGATTCTTACATAAAGCTACCAAACAATTTTCAACGCAAATTCAAAAGGCAGATCCTATATACCCGGTCCAAAGTTCCCATTCTCATCGAGGCGCTGATCAAGAGCGTCGTAGATCATCCTACGGAAAGCAATTTGCTGCTCGTATTCCGGCCGTCTTGGTCCCATCATCTCGTTCGATAGAGCCTGCCCAGCATTCTCGTCGGCCTTCTCGAGGTCCTCCAGAAATTGGTCGAAAGCAGGAACCGATGGCTCGGTTCGCGCCTTTTCGTACAAGTCCCTCCGCTCCTCTTCCGTGAATTTGTGAAGGGCAAAGTAGCTTTTGAACACGCGCGGTTCCCTGGCCAGTCTCAGCTCCTGCTCATCCAATCTCTTTTTGATGGCGCGGGCAATGTGCAGGGCTGGACCGAGATTGTAAAGGGGATTCGGATACTGTGATCTGACGGCATCGTAGATCTGGGCGGCCTCCACTCCCGCCTCTTCGATTTGCTCGGGGGTCAGAGCTGGAAGATTGTTGAAGACCGTGATCTCGCCAAACCTCTCCGAGCACCAATCTGCCATGTTGACTATGAATTCGCCGGCTCGAGCGAATTCCAGGACCAGACCAGCGGCATTTATGGCCTGGCCGACTCGTTGCATGTCAGCCGAGCTGAGCCTGCTAAGCCGAACGATCGTGAGAAAGCTTCCACAATCGATGTCGCAAACCTCAGCCCAGAGCTCGTCGCACTCGTCGCCCATCAAGACCCTCGTGTTGGAGTCGAACATCTGGAGAGGCAGTTCTTCGCCTGCCATGGGATGACCAAAGGGAAGCTCGCCGTTTGGTAGCTCAGCGATTCTGCGGTTGATTTCGGGAAGAAGGTCCGTTGCTCCTGCTTTGTAGCACTCAATGGCGATCTCGACCTTATGGACGTCAGTAAGGGGGTGGATGTCGATTTGCCCCCCAAAGGCCAGCACCTGGGCATGCAAACGAGCACGATTGTATCGTTGCTGGTATGCATTCTGCACGGCCGGGCTTTGCCAAGGGAGCCCGAACATGTTGATAGTGACGGTTATACCACTGATACTATGGAGGTTGAGACAGGTATGACAGATGGGCAATGAAAGATGGTCTTGACCTCTCGAGGAATCCTTACTGATTCAAGTATATAGGCACCAAACCACTACAAAGGTGTAGCACTGACGAGGATTGCGGCGACATTGCAAAATTTCCGCGTGCGGCTGGTCACAAAGGATATTTGGATCTTTGTGATGGTTTCGTCAAGGTGTAAGATTATGTGCTGCATAGAAGCGGCTTGAATCCTTTGTCCTTCTCGCCGCCCTTGTGCCTGTGCGGGCGAGAGGAGTACTTCGAAGTGAGGGCTCTGAATGGTGAAAGGATATGAATGTGCTGTCCGTGACCATGATCAGTACTGCACCTGGTAAACGGGTCGAAATCGTGTGCACCTGGAGTGGGAGGGGGGTGGGGGGGGGGAGGAAGGCGGGGTCCAAGTATGGGAAACGGTCGCCATCTCCGCTGCACAGCGTCAAATGGGAACGCCATGAGCATTAGCCGTGATAATGATTCAAACACGTGCTTGACAATGAGCGCAGGCATGCATCTACGAAATGGTGTGATCGAAGGTCGCGGAGATTGGAGTAAAGACCGTAGACGTGATGCATGCTCGTTCGGGAGAAGTGTCACGGACGGAATGTTTCCGCATTCGCGTCCATGCTGTGCCACTCAACGCGTCGACCAAGCTCCTGCATACTCACAATCTTTGCACAGGACCGTCGACTTACATCCCTCCGAAGCCCGCGCTGTCACGATTGCAGTCAATCCGAGATCATGCCGAAACGCAAGTCGGACTCTCGCAACGATCCCGGCCCTTCCAGTCAGAGTCAGCGAAGACGAGTATCGGGTGCAGATGAAGAAGATGGTTACGGGGACGACTCGGAGGGTCACATGCGGGGTGATAGCAATCAAGAGCAGATGGTCAAAGATCTAGTGCGACTTGCATTGGCGTGCGAATACACAAGGGCGCCTCTACGAAGAAGCGACATTAACAGCAAAGTACTGGAATCGAGGAAAGGTTCCTTCAAGACCATCTTTGCCGCAGCGCAGCAACGCCTCAGGGAGGTCTTTGGCATGGAGCTGGTGGAGCTTCCGGTCCGCGACAAGATCACGATGCAACAGAAGAAGCAAGAAGCCTTGAGAGAGTCGCGAGAAGCAACAAGACGAGCCGAGGCAGCGGCCAAGCAGAGGGAGGCTGGCCGGAAACCAACCCAGTCGCAATCCGAATCTCAGACAAGCGCAAAGAGCAATGCATGGATACTGTCAACGATTCTGCCTGAAGAATTCCGAACGCCAGACATCCTGCCTCCGCCAGCAGCACCGACCACAGAGACAGAAAGCCAATACATAGCGCTAAGCTCCTTCATTGTCAGTGTCATCATGTTGAGCGGAGGGACCTTGGCCGAGACCAAATTGGAGCGGTACTTGACTCGAGCAAACGTCAACGAGACGACGCCCTTTACCAACTCAATCGCGTTCAACGCGCTCGACAAGACGGAGAAGCTGGTGAAGAAGATGGAGAAGGATGGGCTGATCATCAAAGTCAAAGACAATTCGAGCGGCGATGAGACTATCGAGTATGTCCTGGGTCCACGCGGGAAATTGGAGATTGGCGTCAAGGGCGTGGAAGGCCTGGTGCGAGAGGTCTATGGGGAGACGGACGACCAAGACGATTTCGAGAGCAGGTTGAAGAGGAGTCTGCAAATCGCAGGTTCGACACCGCGTGAAAGACCGGAAGCGGCAGCATGATGGAGAGCATTGAGATACCCCTGTAGCGTTTTGACATGCCAATTCTGAACATGATGACTTGACCGTGGACGTTGGGCGAATGTTCAGCGTGGGATGATCGGACGTGGTTGCGCGCCTACGGTCATTGGATGGCAGCAGATCTGGCAAAGTACTTACGGCACTGTAGGGTAAGTTACCGTTTATTAGTGTGAGATCTCTTGGAGTGTGAGATCTGGCCGGGTGAAGCCGCGCACGGATTCTCGAAGGAGAGCCCGTGCTCAGGCGACGATTCTTCGTCATCGATATTCTGACTGAGCTCTACTCGCCTCCCTCCACACCTACATTGACGCCTTATCCCCCCAAACCACCCCAACTCGGTTGCATAGCACTCGGACTGGTTTTTCAGCCTACTTCACCACAGCAAATCACTCACCCGGTCATGACGCGCCTGCTCCGGCAGACCGCTCAGGCCGCAAGACTATCCAGCAACCTTCAGCTCGCCTGCAGATCGCGAAACCCGTCACTACGACCTGCGCTCATCCCACGCAATGTATACAACAGACAGATAGTGCGCCGCTATGCCACTCAGCCACCCGAAGAGCCAAAGGATGAGAAGAAAAAGCCCAGCGGCAAGGATGGTAAACAAGCCCCTGGGATGGAGCACCTGTACGGTGATAACTCCAGTCCCATGTCCAAGACGTCACCGAATTCAGATGGCAAAGCCACCGGAAAGTCTGGCTTTGTCAAACTCAACAAGAAGGAGGAAGCGCGGCTGGAGGAGGTCTTGACTTTTGTGAAGCAGGGCATGCCGGCCTCCATGGCCCAGGATATTGAAAAGGTCATCAAGGAAATGAAGGAGCATGGCATACCCGAAGAGCTTCGACAGACCGTGAATGAAATGCAGAAGGGCACGGTCACTCCTGCCATGGCTGCGAAGCTGTGGCGCCTCACGTCGTCGATGGCGCGTAAATACGCCGAGGAGGCTGCGGAAGAGCGTTATGGAAACAAGACCACGACCACAGGCGAACCACAGCAAAAATCTTCAGAAGAACCAGGTCCAGCAGCACCCGGCAGCAAGAAGGACAAGTCAAAGCAAAACGGGCCAAACGTGACCGAATTGAGATTCGATCTCAGCACCTTCCTCGTCTCGGCCTTTACAGCATACTTCCTCTATCGACTATTGATGCCTGGAGAGAGCACGCGCGAGATCACATGGCAGGAGTTCCGCAACACCTTCCTGGATAAGGGACTGGTCGAGAAACTGGTGGTCGTGAACAACAGCCGTGTCAAGGTACACCTCCATCGCGAGGCGGTAGGTTCGATGTATCCGGAGTCACCAGCTGCTCAGCATAACTTTTACTACTACTTCACCATCGGCTCTGTCGAAGCATTCGAGCGAAAGGTCGATGAGGCACAAGCAGAATTAGGTGTGCCGAGCTCGGAGCGGTTACCAGTGCAATACGCCAGCGAGGTTCCTTGGGTAGATACAGTCATCAGCTTTGCTCCTACATTACTGTTCATCGGTGTTCTCCTCTGGATGTCTAGGAGAGCTGCTTCAGGAGGCGGTGGACAGGCAGGTGGCATCTTCGGGATGGGCAAGAGCAGGGCCAAGAAGTTCAACCACGAAACGGATATCAAAGTCAAGTTCTCGGATGTCGCTGGTATGGACGAAGCGAAGCAGGAGATCATGGAGTTTGTCAGCTTTCTCCGGGATCCTGGCATGTATCAGAAGCTCGGAGCGAAAATTCCTCGTGGTGCTATTTTATCTGGACCTCCAGGAACTGGTAAGACGCTTCTGGCCAAGGCTACTGCTGGAGAGTCTGGCGTGCCGTTCTTCTCGGTCAGTGGCTCGGAGTTTGTGGAGATGTTCGTCGGTGTTGGCGCATCACGAGTACGAGATCTGTTCCAAAACGCCCGTAAGAACACACCATGCATCATCTTCATCGATGAGATTGATGCTATCGGCAAGTCAAGATCCAAGCAGAACTTTGGCGGCGGCAACGACGAGCGAGAGGCAACCCTCAACCAGATCCTTACCGAGATGGATGGCTTCAACACATCAGAGCAGGTGGTCGTCCTGGCAGGCACGAACAGAGCTGATGTTCTTGACAAGGCTTTGATGCGACCCGGACGTTTCGATAGACATATTGGCATCGACCCGCCGACGATGGATGGCCGCAAACAGATCTTCAAAGTGCACATCGGCAAGATAGTCACACACGTTGACACCGACTTTCTTCAGGGCCGTCTGGCAGCACTGACCCCCGGCTTCTCTGGTGCCGACATTGCCAATTGTGTCAACGAAGCTGCGCTCATTGGTAAGTCATAGCGCTTAATGAATGTACGTCAGTCGCTAACATCCTCATAGCCGCCCGGAATAATGCCGCCTCCGTCCTCATGGAGCACTTTGAACAAGCCATCGAACGAGTCATTGGTGGTCTGGAGAAGAAGTCGCTTGTCCTATCTCCCGAAGAGAAACGCACCGTTGCCTATCACGAAGCCGGCCATGCCATCTGCGGCTGGTACTTCCAATGGGCCGATCCACTGCTCAAAGTCTCCATTATCCCGCGTGGTTCTGGAGCTCTTGGCTATGCCCAATACCTCCCAGCAGGCGACACCTACCTCCTCTCGGCCCAACAACTTATGGACCGCATGGCGATGACACTCGGCGGTCGCGTTTCCGAAGAGCTCCATTTCCCCACCGTCACTTCAGGCGCCTCGGACGACTTTAACAAGGTGACTCGCATGGCCACCGCAATGGTCACGAAGTGGGGCATGTCTCCCAAGATCGGCTACCGATACTACGAAGATGACGCGCAGCAACAGATGCATAAGCCGTTCTCAGAAGAGACGGCAAGGGACATTGACGCCGAGGTCCGCCGCATCGTGGATGAGGCGTACCAGCAATGCAAGGAACTACTCACGGAAAAGAAGAAGGAGATTGGCATCGTAGCAGAGGAGCTATTGAAGAAGGAGATGCTAGGCAGGGATGACATGATTCGCTTGTTGGGGCCGAGACCATTCCCTGACAAGGCAGAGTTTTCAAAGTACTTCAACGGAGGTACGGGAAACAAGATCGCGGACGACAAAGGGTCGTCCGGCACAGAGGGTGGGATCGGAACGAGTCCGCCGGCACCAGGCCCAAACGATCCCCTGCCTACTGCGTTTGACAGGCAGAGGTTGCTTTGAGACTCCCCTCCATCGCGGGTATTGTCGACACGGAATACAAGCCACTTAGTTTGTAAGTGTAGGCATAAATGTACATAGATCAGCCGTTGCGACTCTTCTCCGACATTCGCCCCCGTTGTCTGTCGTGCATTCTGCTGTGGTTTAACGTTACGACCCGGTGTCTGGTGGGGACATCTGCTTTGTCGGTAGTAGAGTCCTCATACTGGCCCTTTTTTTTTTAGTATGCTCCTTGTGAACAGTGGATGAATCTTGAGCAGATGGCCATGCTTGAGCGAGGTGAGCCACACATGACAAGATCCCCAAGTCGAGAAAACCGATGGATGATGGGAAAGGCGCATGAGAGCTGGTGCATGGAGCAGACATGCGATTCACTCTAGTTGACCGGCGAATAAATCGACCGTCATACCACCACTCTACGGCATTTCTCCTCTCAAGAGCTTGGGACGAACGTAAAGTGACGTGACGTGACCGCCTGACCTGCCTCTAGGATCTAAGCACCACCACCCACCCTTCCAACCGCGATGCCCTCTTCATACATCCGGTTCACCGTCTCCGGGACCAGGATGTCCCGCCTGAACTGCTCTTGCTGCAACAACTCGAGGGCCTTGAGCGTGGGACCTGGATACCTGAATTATATCAGCTGCGATACGATATCGATGCGGTGGGACGTCTTTGGTCCCCGCCTCCCCTTCCTCACGGGTTCCACCTCCTCCCCTGTTCCCCAAAAGAGCAAAGGGAAGGGGGGGGGGGGACAAAAGGGAAAAGAGCAGAGTCTTGACTCACGATAGGTACTTGATATACTCGGGCTCCTTAAAGTACTGGAGGTACTTCAGGTAGGCCACGGACTCGGGCATGTCGAACCATTTCTGGGCGGCGAGGTGGTTGAGGTAGAGAGGGTTGGAGAGGGACTGGACGAACTAGAGAGAGAGAGAGAGAAGGGCGTCAGATTACAAGTTTGACCTCCCGAGGGACGACGTTGTGGGTGGTCTTTCTGGTGTTTGTGACGGGGGGAATAGAGAGGGAGTTTTCTTTCTGTGAGTGTGGAGTGGAAAGTGTAATAAAGTATGGACGTACCTCGAGCTCAAGTTCGAATCGCGTGAAGCCCCCGTGGCGAGGCTCAGTAAGGGCCGCGTTGGGGCTTGTCATGATGGCGTGAACGACCCCGTCTCGGACGCTGGTGCGATTTTTATGTTATGGTCATTGATCTTTTTGTGATGTGAACGAGCACCAATAAAGCGGCGTCTCACATGCCGGTCCTGAAGATGTAACAGTAGGGTAGGTAGGGCGGCGACGTGGAGCGCTGCGCGCAGCTGAGTCAGCTGCATTTTCCCTGGGGGCTTTCAGTACAGTACAGTACACAGCTTCCATTTGATCTACGAGCGTGAGCTGCCAAGGGAAGACGTGCTTTCAAAGAATCGTCTTAAGACGCATCCTCACATCGGTAGGACGAAAGGTTTTGGAGGGAACGCAGCTCTTTCGCAACCCACCCACATCCTGAGTTTCTTAACCTCACCAGGGAAGCATTCCTTGTGGTCCAGATATGCATACACAGTAATTACTCGTCAGTCGTACAGTCCACCCCTGCCACAGTATCGGCTCTTGTATCAGTTGAGCTGTCATCTTCAACTTCATATCCACCCCTCCCTTTCCTTCCCCTTGCTCCTTCCCTCATTCCCAGCCATGCCCGACCTCTGATTCCACCAATCCATGCTCATTTCCTTCTGCACCTTCCCTTCTGCCCGAGACTTGCTTTTTGACCTCTTCCACCAGTCCATGGTACCACCCGTGCTCTTCTGCTTGACAGCGGCAAATTCGAATCGCGCTCCATCCAAGCTATCTCTCAACTTCAGGCTGGCCCTTCGCGCAAGACTAGGATGTCTCGATCCAGTCTGATCATGCGGATTGTCAGAGCGACGGCCACGGATGGTGTCATAATTACGACGCTTTCGAATTGGTTGTTGTTGGTCCATGCCGAGGGCAGACGGTTGCATCTGCAGGCCAAGGGGATGCCCGGACCCAGGACCAGGCGTCACTGCATTGCGATCGCCGTCCTTCAGTGTCTGTGGGTTGGGGTCATCGTAGGGAGAAGTGTGATAAACGTCCGTCTTGGTCCGACGGAACGAGTCAAGGCTGCGCATGCCCCGTAGCCTTTGCCGTACCGAGCCTGAGAGGTTGTGTACGTACGAAGACTGCGCAGGTCCATTGCCGTCCATGTTGATACTCATGTTGCTGCCATTGAGGACTGTATAAGAGCCAACGCTCAGACCACCAAGCGATTGATTGGAGGGGGCGTTGTGAAGCGCGAATTTGTGATGGTGAACGCCTCGATCATGCTCGGTCTTCGTCTTGGCTTGGTGCTGTGTACTCCGCATCTTCTGTCCAGTCTTCCGTGGCGAATTACTGGTTGGCTTGGATTGTCTCTCATACCTCCTCGGCGATCGGTCCACTGCCTTCCCTATTTGTTGCAGTTCTGAAGCGGCTGCCCTATGTTGCTCGAGACTTTGATGTCGAGGAGCCGCGAATGCTTTGCCTTGGATCCTTGCCGGGTCGTTACGTGCTCGGGACTGAGCTGAGGAGGCCGACGAGTGGTCTCGTGAATGCTGACCATGCCTACCCATGGCGCTCGAGTGCGACGTCTTGCGGCCCGTGGCTTCCTGACGGGCGGCCCGCTTCTCTTCTATAGCGGCCGCGACTTGACCAACGGCATTGGGAACGACGTCCAAAGAGTTCTGCCTCTCGTCAATACAGCGTGCTCTTGCAGTGTCAGAAGTCATACCATGTGTATGAGGATGATCGGCAATTGAACAGACAGGAATCTCCTTCGCAGGTATCAGTGAAGCAACTCAAATTGTAACCAGTGGTCCTACATGTGTGTACTTCCTATCGTTACGTTGAGAAAGTATCGCACTTCGAAGAATTTCCCTGTCATTGGCATTTAGTACAAGATGATCTGCCGTGCATCGGCTCGACCGGATACTTACCACATCGGACCGTGGTATGGCCGCGGGGAATTTCAATGTCACAAGTCCTGACGATGCTGCTGTATGGCGAGATACCATTCCATCCGTGTTTGCCTACCTTCATGGTGGATCGTTTGAGAATGGTCTGTTCCTTATCCTGGAATATGCGGGCCTGGCTCGCAGATTTCTCCAACGTCGAAGCTGCTGCGTGTCGATAGTAGAGAATGTCTCTTTCGACGCTGAGCTCAAGTCTCTTCAAGTTCTTGTGACTGTTGTTGGCAACGTGAATGTCGACAAAGATACTACTGCCACTAACCCAGACTTGTCGATGGAGGCCAGCAGTCAGTCGGATTGTCTCGACTTGTTTATGCCTAGTCATGTGGATCTCGTCAAAGGCCGTGAGGGGACTGGGAAGAGATCGCAGTGCTCTTTCGGCTTGTCAGCGTCAGCTTGAGCGGATGAGGTAGTCACGAGCAACTTACGATCGTAAGTTGACAAGACTGTGATTTCTTGTGATTGTCGCAGAAGCAGCTGTCGTCCATTGTCATTGAAATGGACTGACAGGGCGAGAAGATATCGGATGCGGGCCGTCTTGGTATGGAAAGGGGCAGGGCCAACGTCGAGTGGGAGGCTGATGCGAAAAGGTAGATGCGATACCGAAGGGCGAAGCACCCAGAGACAGTCACGGAAAGACAAGGGTGTAGTAGACTCGACCATATCTGGCGGAGGCGGAGAATCGGCGGACAATAGTTCAGTCGCCAAAGAGAGGAAGACTGATCTCCGATGTTGTCCAACGAGCTCTTCGATACCCAACAGATCAATTGACACTCCGGAAATGAGAAAGCTATGCTTTTGACGAGATGAATCAGCACTGTCGAACGCGAGACGTGCAAAGCCTTCGACGCTACCGCCTCCAACGAAAAGGGGCGCGACGACCTGCAGTTGGGCCGACAATCGACAATGGCGCGAGGTCGGCTGATCGATGATATCAAACGGACAAGGATCGCGGACAAAGGTTTTAGAAGGTATGCGACGCGGGGTGTCGGATTCGACGGGATCGTACTTGTCTCTTGCTTCACGTACCGGAGAGTTGCTTCCCCCGCGGTTTGTGACTCGCTTAGGAACAATCGGAAAGGAGTGACCGTCAACGGTGAGTCTGGCGTCGACGGGAGCCCTCTGGAGATTCTGAGAAGATGCGCGTGGAGGGATGCTCGTGGGTGGAATGGTAAATGTGCTTGATCGGTCGAGCTGTCCTTCCTCAGACTCGGTGCTCGGGGAAAACTGCGGTCCCAGCCTCTGCTTGCCCTTTGCCTTTTCTGACAGCCTTGGGTCGACGATCCTGACCGAGTTACCACGCCTGACCGTACCGCCTTGTCTGAGTGCCGTTTGTCGCGCTCCTGTAGTCGAAAGCCCTCTGTCTGTGCTCGTGCGTGTTGGTCCTGGTTCCGCGATGCTCGGTTCGGTGATCTCTCTGATATCCGATAGTGGACGCAAGAGGCTCGACGAGTCTTTGATCGGAGTCGTCGGCTGGGACCATGTGTGTGGGAAGCTCTGGTTCGGGCGCTGAGCGGGTGCGTGCAGATGGTAGCGATTAGCCATGAGCTGGAAGCAGCGTTGGGCAGGTTGTCCAGTTCCATCAACGGTCGAGGTCGGTGGTGGTGGAGGTGTAGTGTCGCGCTGGGGAAGTCAAGTCGTGCGTGTCGTGGTCCTTGCGATTTGTCAATGCAAGATGGAGCTGAGCATCAAGCCGAAGCTCTGCGATAGTCGCGGTTGATGATGCTGGAAAAGGTTGCAGGCTTTTCGGTAAACTGCTCCCAATATTTGAGACTTACGGAACATGATGCTTGAACCCTTGATGCTACCGACACGCTGGACGTGAGGTTGTTTGATGAGTCTCTGGACAGAAGAATAACTGGTCAAGGAAGGCGCGTCTGCCTGGACGCTCCCGGCGACATCCATGCTCTCACCTCGGGTTGCGGTGCATCACAGAGATTGTTCTCGACACTGCTCATGGCCTGAGATCACATTCGTATACACACAAGATTGGCCCTTGATTGGAACAGGTCAGTATAAGGTGTTGCGGATGGCCAATACAGGCCATTTCCCACTGTCCACTGGGGACACAGAGTGGTGCTGCCACTCGGCCGACATGAGCATGGTAGGGTCGGGCCCAGACATGAAGACAATTGCACTGACAAGCGTGCATGAGAGTCTCCAATTCCCATCCCAGCTCATGTCTCGTACAGTGCCGCAAGCTATACAGTAAGCGACTGTCGTGTCCGTCACCGGAAACTCGGCGGACTTCCACTTGTTGTTGCGTCGGCCAAGGAGCAGGCGATCATCAAGGTTCGCACCGGACGCTTGACCCAATGCGGAAGCTCAAAACCAGGAGCGGACAGGCTGTAGCATCAACAATACCACGAGAGGCAAAGGATGCAACACACGGCTTTGCAAGCGAGCGAAGCAGCGAATCGCATCCGAAACGTGGCTGTTGCTGATGCCAGCAGATGTGAGGATCGAGGACGACGAACGACTGACGGTGGACGGGTACGTTCCAACAATGCGAGCCATGCGAACCGAGCAAAAGCCACACGCGCCTGTCCCTTGGTCTCTCTGCCTTTTTTTTTCTCTCTTTTGGGGAGGCCATAGAGAGGAGGAGGGGGGGGGATCCTTGGATGATTATTTCAGAGAGATGGAAAAAAAGTCTGTCTCGCTTCCGCTGTCGGACGCACAAGGGCAGGTGAGGGGTTCCCGCCGTGTTTTATTTGCAGTATTCCTCCAGACGGGCGCATTTTCATTAGCCAACTCTTTACCTCATCTCTCGCCCTCTTCCCTTCCAGATAACCTTCTTATCTCTATCCCCTTGATAAGTCGATTGCCAGTTTCGCCCTATTGGCACGCTCGTGTGCCGGCTAAGCGCCCGTCCGTCCGTTACATTGGCTGGCTGCTTCTCGCATCGCTGCGGCTATGCACATGGCCGATAGCAGTTCGTCTGCTGGCCCCCAGGCAGCGGCGGCAGCTCATGCTGCTGCTCATGCTGCTCATGCTGACGCCCATCTCATCGATCAGCCCATGGCCGATGGCTCCAGACCCGAAGCAATGCAGGGAGACACCCCCAGCTCGCTCGAGTCTTCACCAGAGCCTGCCGCTGCCGCAGACTCGAGCGCGGTTGCCCCGGATCAACAGCAACCACCCAAGCGCAAGGGTGGCCGCAAGCCTGTAAGTGAAACCTCCCCCCCCCCCTCCCCCCCCACCACCCACTCTGGCTATCTACCTGTGGCCCCCAAAAATATGCCCATATCTGGGCCCGCCCACGTGTTTTCACGTTCCCTTCTGCCCCGTCCTGCATGCATTTGTCAACGCCCGTCATGGCCATACTGACACAGCGCAAGATCTATGCCACGTCCGAGGAGCGTAAGCAGCGCAACAGACAGGCCCAGGCCGCTTTTCGTGAACGTCGCAGCGAGTACATCAAGCAGCTCGAGGCGACGATAAAACAGCATGAAGAGGCTCTTCGCAGTCTGCAGCAAAGCCACCGCAGTGCCGCAGATGAATGTCTGATGCTTCGTTACAAGAACTCTCTGCTCGAAAGGATTCTATTGGAGAAGGGTCAGTACTGAATGCGTACTCGCCTTTGCCAAAACCCACATTGACCATCGCAGGCATCGACGTGCAAGCTGAACTGCAGATCAAGACCGGAAGCCCCGTCTTCGACGCGTCGCATCTTCCACCTCAGATGCCCGCTCCGATGATTCCGACGCCGCTTCAGAGAACCGCTGTCAATCGTCAACAGGCTCGAAGATCATATCAGAGCGTCGCACGGCCGCCTTCTGTTGCTCAGTACATGCCACGCAGTGCGTCGATGTCTGTACACAGTCCGCCAGGTCAGCCGACGCCACCGTCTCATGCTTCGTCCCCGACTGCCATGTCGAACCGTTCTGCCGTTTCCATCCAGCAAGGTGGGATACCATCTCCCGCATCAGCCGTCATGGCTCAGAGTCAGGTGCAGCAATCGCCCACAATACATCCTCATCCCGTGTCTGGGAGGTCGATGCAACGGCCCCCGTCGTCACAGTATCCTAGCTCGAGCGGCATGTCCACTGCGTCCAATGCAAGCTCGCGCTCTCAGAGCGCCAGAGCTGCGCATCAGCACATGCCGCCCGGCTATGCATATCCGACGCAATTCCAAAAACACATTGACGAACTCGGCAAGTTAGCCCCAACATCCTTTACAGAACTCTGTTCGTCCTAGATTGATTCGTTATAGAACAAGAATACGACGCCCCAAATCAACACAATATCGATTTCGACCCCGAGTCCGTCGGTCAGCAGCCCATCACCCAAGAGTACGAGGGCGACGAGTTCGAACTTCCCGATCATTTCCAGGAGTACCAGCCTCCACCTGCCCAGCAGCAGCGTGCTTCGGCACCGGGCTTACATGCATCGCAGTCTCGCACGCGACCACCAGCGCAAGCGGCGCCAACGCTGTATTCCTCGGGACATCAGGGCTTCGAAGCCTTCGATCCACTGCTTGACGCCGACCCGTTCGGGCTGACAGCTAGTATGCATTTCCCAACCAATTACTCATTCGACCAGCAGCCCGAGAAACAGTAAACGAATTCTGATGCACTGATATGAGTATATGATAGCGTTTAGCAAAGGGAGTCGGGAAGCTCGTCGGTGTTTGTTTTATTGTAGTATATATACCCTCACTTGCTCAAGCGTGGTATGCAGGACAACGCACAAAAGTTACAGATCACCCCTCGTGTCTATCGCACTCACCTACAAACGAACCGTGTACACTCTGTCAAATCTCGCTCTTCCCACCCGTCTCATGACAATGGGTCATCGCTGACACGTGAGGACGTGAAATTGAACCCAGGCCGGCAGTTCTTCGGCTAGTCGGCTCGATCTGACGCAACGGACCACCACGCGAAATCCCTCACGAGGAGCTCCCTACCCAGTTGTCTCGACAAGGCGTTGCGTTCATCTGTATCGACTGCATCCCCCCAGATCAGCATTTGAATCAGTACAAGCGATGGCTTCGGTCTAGTTGAACATTTGACATTGAGACTGCCACAAAATGACGACCCCTGTGGCTAGCAAGGTGCGCAAGCTCTTTTTCCATCCCCAGCATCCCATAACGCGGCGTCTTGCATGCAGCAGCAGTTGGCATTACGCATCACTCATTATGCATCTCACATTGCATCCTCAATGGCTCTGTTGGACGCTCGCTGACTTGACGATGTATAGAACACCTACGAGTTGCTGGGTATCGCTTACCCCAGACGCCAGTATCTGCATGCGGAAAACTGACACCAGCCAGGCAACGACCCAGAGCTCGACTCCGACCGGGAACCCGAACCACCGACCAAGGCCGTCGACAAGAACCTTCCCCGATCAGGGAAGCGGGCAACTGGAGGAGACGTAGCACCAGCACGAGCGGGTAGGGGCGAAAGCGCTGCACGAGGCGGACGCGACAACTTTACTGGCAACGAGCGAGGTTCGTCGACCCGGGAGTGGAGCAGACGCGAGACATGGTCCAGGTTGGGACATGAGCTGACGAATTGATACAGCCATCCGCGATAAGACCGCTGGCGCTGTTCAGAACCGCCAGAAGCCCACCGATGATGGTCTCCGTCAAGATCGTCAACGCGTAAGGGGTATTTGACCATCAAGCCCAGTATAATTGAATATCAACAACTAACGGGATCAGACCCTAATGATGCTGGTGGCCGCGGCCGCGGTTCCCGAGGTGGTTCTCAAGGTTACGCCTCGAGAGGCATGCGCGGGGGTCGCACTTCGCGTGACGACCGTCACAGCAAGACTGGCATCTCGTATGTTGAAGCGCACACTCCTTGCATGTTAATTGACTGAGTCATCACAGCGAACACGAGAAGCAGGCCGGCCACGGTTGGGGCGAAAACACCGCCGAGGGCGAGTTCAAGGACGAGCAGGGCGGTCTCGCCGATGCTCGTGAGGAGGAAAAGGACGGCATCGTTGTTGACGACACCCCGGTCGACGAGAATGGTGTTCCTGTGACTGACCTCGAGCCTGAGGACAAGACCAAGAGCTACGAGCAGTACCTCGCCGAGCAGCTCGAGAAGAAGGCCGCGCTCAATGACCGCCCTCTGTCCACTCGTCAAGCTAACGAGGGAAGCTCCAAGAAGTTCCCCGAGGGCAAGGCTTTTACCCGCGACGAGGAGGAGGCCTTCATCGTCGGTTCGGGAGGAAAGAAGACTCGTGCTCGCGAACGAGGCGAGAAGAAGACCGTCCTCGACATTGACCAGACCTGGAAGGAGTCTGACAGTGGCCGTGGTGGTCGCAGCGACCGTGGCGACCGTGGCGACCGTGGCGGACGCGGTGGTCGTGGACGTGGCGAGGGCGGACGTGGTCGCGGTGAAGGCCGTGGTCGCGGCGCTCCTCGAGGCGACCGTGGTGGACGTGGCGAGGGTAGGGGATCTTTCAGGGGCGCCCCTCGTGGCGGTGGCCCTGTCAACATTGCCGACTCCTCCGCGTTTCCCAGTCTCGGCGCTTAAAGCGACTTGATCGATAGGAATCTGCCCGAGCGAAGCTGTGCCTCAGGCAAGCGGAGGGAGTCCTTATCATCCAAGAGGTGTTCAGTACTAGGCACCAAAAGTAGGCTTTTGGGAGTGGCAAATAGTATTCCGTCTCGTAGACATCAAAGTCGATATCTCGGATTAAATTTGGTAAAAGCCAATGTTGTAATCAGTCCGAGTGTCTGCTGGTATTCGCTTGCTATAAAACCAAAATGCACTCGCCTCAAAGGAACCGAAACACGCTCTACACAACATGCTCTCGGCGAGGATGATAATGATGATCAGTGGATCTTAGCAATCCTCTTCTTTCCAACATCCAGCTTGCTCTGCACCCGATCCACATCAGCCTCTACCAACCCCAGCATCTGATTCTGCACAACCAGCTCCTCATTGATCAGTATCCCCATCTCCTTCATCCGACTCACAGCCTTGCCAATTTCCAGGACATCCTGCTCCTGCTCCTCCATGACATCCTTCTGCAACTGCAACACCTGGCGATTATCCAACTCCCTCGTCCGTTCCGTCTCCTTTGCCGGCCCGCCCAGCACGCGCCCAGTCTTCCTCCCAGGTCCCGCGCTCGTACCCTCCCACAAACCCTTCTTGTCCGCCTGACTCGCCACCGCCGACGCCATCTCGGCCCCAGCCCCCAGGCTACTACTCGCCAGACTCCGCAACTGGGTCTCCAGGCCCTCGACCTCCTTCCGCGCCGCAGCGAGCATGTCCCTCCGTCTCCGCACCTCCCCTTCCCCCAAGGTCACCCCCCACCCGTCCCCCGCTTCCCCGCCCAACCCCTTCAGCGCCCCTTCGCACCTCGCTATCCCCGTCGCAGCCTTGACCAGCTGCGCCTTGACCTCGGCCGACCCAGCATGCTGCTCCGTCGCCGTCGTCGCCAACTCCCGCTTCCGAACCCCGAGTCTCGCCTCGTGGATCCAGTTCCTGATCTCCCTGTGCACAGCCAGCCAGGCATTGGCATCCAATCTCTCCTCCGCATCGCCCGTCGTCCCGGCCTTGCGCTCTGTCATCGAAGCCGGGAGTTCGAGAAACGACCGCCACGCCCGGCTCTGTCGCCATCGGTTGTCGTCGCTGTCGAGGATGCAGCGGAGGTAGGATTCTAGTTGGCGGCGGCGCGTCTCGGTCAGCGCTGACGAGGAGGTGGTGGAGCGCAGCCAGGATTTGGGCGGGAGGGCTAGGGGCGGAGGGGTCTTGGTTTCGGAGACGAGGGAGGTGTGGAGGGTCAGGAAGTCGGAGTAGCGTTTCGAGAGGATGTGGGACCGGAGAGGCAGGGTGAGGGTTATGTTGTAGAGGGTGTGGGGCGGGGAGGTTGTGGAGGTTGTTGTGCTCGGAATGGAGATCTGGAGGGGTGGTGGCATTGTGAGATAGTTGTGGAATATGGGACTAGTTGGCTGTGTCGAGGACGGATGCGTCGAGAGAGTGTGTTGGGCGATTATTCACAGTGTCCTGGTGATTGTTTGCGATTGATGTCGACGCTGTCGTGGCGGAGAGTCGGCCCGCAGATCAGAAAGAGCTGTGATTGGCTGCAGGGAGGGTGCGAATGGTCTGATGCTTTTCCTTTAAAGTCTCCCCTTCTTGGATCTAGTTGGGTTATGTTGACGTTATCGCCGGCCAGCGTTCACTTCCACAATGTCCTCTGCTCCCGTCTGCAGAGCCTGGCGTCATACGGAACGCCTCACAGTGAAAAAACACAAGACTCTAAAGCCAAACGTTTCATATGCCCACCGATACTAGCGTGAATCGTTATCATACAGCCTCCCGAGTGGTGTCTTCCTGGCGCAAGCCCCGTGCTCTAGTCTGTAGAGTCAATTGCAATGGATGCCCGTCCAATGCCATCCGCCAATTGCAGTCTGATAATCATACAATCTTGTCCTCGCTCATGCGCCCACGCGTCTCTTCGGCTGGCTCAACGCAGCCAATCGCGCCCGACTTAGCACGGCCTTGTCCCCTTCCTTCCTCTTCTCATCCTCCCCCACAACACTAGGACTGTCATCTCTCCCCTTCTCACTTACCCCGGCAGCTTTCCCCACTGCCTTCCTTTGGGCAAAGGCAGGCTTCACCCCCTTCCCCTTCAGGACGCCCGTCCCCTTCTTCTTCTCCCCTTCCCTCTTCGCCAGACTAGCTCTCGCCTGCTGCGCCGCCGTCCCCTTTGCCCAGGACGGCACTTTGTCCACGCCCTCATCGGTTCCCTGCTTGACCCCGACCTTCACACTCTCGACCCTGACCCGCTTGCTAGGCCTCTCGACCTCGACGCTCGCCGCCCTCTCTCTCCCTTTCCCCATCGCCGATCCCTGATCTTCATCCCCGTCATTCTCCTTATCACTCCCGATCCCACTCATAGCTACATCCGTCTCTGCGTTTCTCCCGCGCGGACGCGATGGAGATGCAACTGGCGCAAAGACATCGTCCTCCTCCTCAAACTTCCTCTTCCTCTCGAGAACGCCCAGTCCGCCGCCTAGAGCTGGCTCGGCACTGACGTGTCTGATACTCATTTTCGGACTGTGTTTCTTTGCCCCAGGCGACGGACCGAAAGTGATGCTCGCTCCCGCGTCGGCACGGAAGGTAAAGTCTTTCGCCGTTAGGGGGCCGAGCGTCTGCCTTCTTTTCGCGGCGGCTGACTTCGACGCTGTTGTCGGGAGTGGAGGATAGGACTGGAGGGAAGGGTACCCGCTTGGTTCGATGACGGACCGGGAAGGCATTGGACTGTCCTCGTCTGACTTTGTGGAAGCGGAAAAGTCAACGTGCTTGACAACCGGTTCGGTGGCGGGAGGGTTAAAGTTGACTTGGCGCTGGGACTCAGATGGTCCGAAGGGAATCAAGGGTTTGATGGAAGGCGGTGTGGCAAGGTGGGTGCCCGCTGCTATCTTGTTCGGGTCGTCCGAGTAGAGGCGTTGTGGAGTGCGGAGGATGGATTTGATGGGCGACTTGCGCAGGAGCTTGAAGCGATCCATCAAGTTTGACTTGGGACCTGTACTAGTGGGCAGATTGGCGAATGGATTCGACTCGCTTGTAGGTCTTGCTGGCGTGCGGGAAAGAAGAGGGATCTGGGTGCTCGCCTCCTGGTCTGAACCTGAGATGCAACCATCCGCGTCCCTAGGTGGGCGTGCAGGTGAGCGCAAAAGGAGGCGAGTCTTGTCTCCGCCAGAGTCAGATTCAGCATTCACCTCCATCCGCTCCGCGAAGAGACCCTTTGTCGGTGAACGTGCGAGAAGTGGACTCCCGGGCTCGACTCGAGGTGCTGGCTTCTTGGCGGACATGTGGGCGAACTTGGTTGGTGATCGAGCTAAAAGAGAGCTGCCCGCATGGCTCTTGGAAGCAGGGATCTTGGATGCAGACTTGGACGGTGTGCGTGTCAGAGAAGGGATCATACTGGTCTTGTTGGCCTTGACCGTAGCAGCACGCGCCATCGAGGACTTTGTTGGCGTCGAGAGGTTAGGATAGCTGACGCCGCTGGACTTGCCCGGGGATCCCTGCACGCTGCGCTGCATGACCGAGGGAGTCGCGATCTTCACGACTGATTGCGCGGGAACAGGCAAGCCAGTGTCTCGCACATCGAGTTTGACGCGCTTTGCAGGCGAGCCACCATCTTCTGGAGGGTGCTTGCGGTTCTTCTCTGGTGTTGGCAGGCCGCGGGCTTCTTGCTGCGTGGGGATCCTGGCCGGCGTGCTCTCTTCAGTGTCCCTGCCGCC
Organism: Sphaceloma murrayae; assembly: GCA_002895985.1. Classification (NCBI taxonomy): domain Eukaryota; kingdom Fungi; phylum Ascomycota; class Dothideomycetes; order Myriangiales; family Elsinoaceae; genus Sphaceloma; species Sphaceloma murrayae. The sequence continues at coordinate 82,810 of NKHZ01000025.1, read as the reverse complement.
CTGCTTGAGACCTGCTTTGGAACCGGATCTCTTCAGTGACGGATACTGTATCTTCCCCTTTGTAGCCTCCGCTGGGCCTCCAATGTTGTCGCGACTGACTGGGCGGTCCCTGCTGCCTGGTCGGAAGTCTGCGTTCTGATCGCGACTGTTCGGCCGGGACGCCGAAGCGTGATTGGCGATCGAGTCCATCTTCTTGAACTGAGCCATGTGCACGTCGCTGAATCGACCTACTCGACCCTTTGCAGTCGCCTTCTTGCGGTTGCTGATCTCCTGCTCTTCATGCTTTTCCTCTTCAATACGCGCCATATCTCTCTTGAGCCTCGCAGCCTCTTCGCGTTTCTCTGCCATCATCTGACGCGCCTCGTTGCTGAGCTCGAGCGACTGTGCGCGAAACGTAAACTCGAAAGATCCAGAATTTGGTTTGTCGGCATGCTTGATATTTTTGGTAGGTGTATCTGCGGCGGGCGTCCATTTCTCAACACCCTTCGGAGGCTCAGTGTGAGGTACGATTGCAGAGATTCCAAGCCATCTCGCTTCGTCCATTGGCTTGGTCGTGCTCTGATGAAACTTGTCGGGGTACATTTCTTGCTCGGAAGGGCGGGGGGCTCTGTTCCTGGGTGTGGTTGTTTTACCAGCAACAGCATCTGATATATGCCTCGCTAGCTTTGTCGGTGTATCTTTGTTCGGTGTATCGTCTACTGGAAATGCGCCTGGCATCTCATCACTGGATTCGGCGACCGAGGCCAGCTGCGGCGCGGTCTTTGGAGTGCGCAAGTGACCATCTTGGTAGAGGTCAGTAGTCTTACTGGGCTGGAGAATTTTAGCGCTTGCTCAACAAGAGGGACTCTGTTTGATCATACTTGAGGTGTCGTTGATTTGCGAGCTCGGATGCGAGCCGACGCACGACGCGCCATAATAAGAGAAGAAGAGAAGCGTGTCTGGGTGTCAGACGGACAGCGAATGCAAGAACTGGACAATGCCTAGAGCATTTGAGCCACCAAGGACAGAGCAGACACAGAGCCAGGTGAGCAAAGACTCTGTCGTTGCGATATGCTCGGTTGAGCTCTGGAAGTGGGACCAATGGTGGGTGAGACGATCGAAGCTCCACCACAACAGAGAGCGTCACCCGGAGTAAACAGTGCGGCCCGCCTGCAGAGTGTCATGTATGGGCAACCGGCCGAGTCATGCCCGTCCTCCGCAGAGCCAGTCACGACTCGCGTGAGAAGCTCAACCGCACACACAAATTCGTCTTCGCCAAGACCGAGATTTCTCGACCTCAGATCTCATATTCGAGACAGCAATACTCCAACAACTACCACCCATTCTTTTCGAAACTCAGGAAGTCTTCGAGGATCATTCGACCAGAATAGCAACAGATTCGCATTCAAGATGGTACGTTTTGCAACGGAAGTTCCAAGAGATGGTGCAGGGCGGCGCACGAGATGATCACTGTCAACGAGCTACGCTGGCCGGGAGGACAATCGAGAGCCTTCTTGTCTATCTTCTGTCTACAAAGCTCACCCCAGCGCCGCTCGTCGCGACAAACGATCCCAATTCCTCTTCACACATCCAAAGTGTCCCTGAACACCAGCTGACCTCTCCCAGTCGGATGTAGAAGACTCCACCGCCCCCGCCGACACTGGCGACGCAGGCGAAGTTGAAGTCCCCACCACTTCAGGCAGCGGCAGCATGTCCGTCCTCGACGCGCTCAAGGGCGTCCTCAAGATCGCCCTGATCCACGACGGCCTGGCCCGTGGTCTCCGCGAGGCGTCCAAGGCGCTCGACCGACGACAGGCGCACATGTGTGTCCTCAACGAGGCATGCGAGGAGGAGGCCTACAAGAAGCTCGTCGTCGCCCTGTGCGGAGAGCACAAGATCCCGCTCATCAAGGTGCCCGATGGAAAGCAGTTGGGCGAGTGGGCTGGTTTGTGTACGTCGTATCCTTGGAGAGAGAGAGAGAGAGAGGAGAATATGAAGGGGACTTGTAACCAGACGCTGACTCTTTTTCTCGAACAGGCCAGATCGACCGTGAGGGCAACGCTCGCAAGGTCGTCAACTGCTCGTGCGTCGTCGTCAAGGACTGGGGTGAGGAGTCACAGGAGCGCAGCGTGCTCCTCAACTACTTCCAGACCGAGCAGTAGACGAGGAACACGTCCCGGTCAATCCGTTTGCATCTTTGTTGATACCAAGCGTGGAAGCGGGGTTGCGACTGGCATGGCGGGATAGACAAAGGGTGTCGTACCGGACGGGTGACCAAGACACGCCGGGCGATCAATACATCTCTGAACCTCTCCTTCTGTATTCTGTGTTGTGATTGTTGCGTGCACGATATGTGACCATGTCTCTGTCATGCGCACGTTGATGCATTGTGCACATCTGGAACCACAGTCGTACGAAAACGTCGTAGGGATTGCCATGGGTCTCATTACTGCAGTCGCTCCATCATCCAAAAACCCTACGAGCAAAAGAGCTTCAGTCTTGATATACGTCCAACCAATGCACCATCTTCCCTCAGTCATATGCATAACAATCCCCATCTTCAAAACCCTCCACTGCCCCCTTTTCCTTTGAAAGAAAACGACACCAAAACTTAACAAAACCCCCAACTCCCCCACCCCCTCTGCCCCCTCAACTTCAAACACTGATAAGGACTCGTCCCAGGATCCCAGTACAATCCCATAAGACTACCCGTCTCCCGGTGCAGACTGACGTAATAGAACCCGGAAATGGTAAGTCCGTGTCCCCTGTCCGTGTCGTCTCCCTCGCCTAGGACAATGGTCGTTGGCGGACGGGAGCGGGCTTGGGATCGCGGTTCTGTATCGCTTAGTACAGGGGCGGAGGGGACAGGAGGGAGAGGGACGGGAGGAGGGGCCGCGAGGGTGCCGGCGGTGGTGATTTGGGACATGGAGGGTTGAGATGGGGTCTGGGGGATATGTGCGATGACGCTTGGGCCTGGGCCGGGATCCGTGGATGGTGGTGCTGGGAGGTCGGGTGTGGCGGATGTTGTACTGGCGGGCTGCGTGTCTGCCGGTGGTTCTGCGGGTGGTGGGAACGGTGGGGTCTGCTGTGATGGGCGTGGGAATCTTGGAATGGGTTGAGAGAAGCTTGCTTCGGAGACGTAGCGCATGGAGTCCAAATTACTGGGTTGGCTGGCATTCGATGTCCGTGTGCGTCGCGACATGCGTTCTGATCGAGACTGACCGCGTGGTACATTGGTGTCCTGCTGATTGTGCTGTTCCGCGAGGCTGGCTCGTCGAGCTTGAGGGCTTACGGGACATCGGTCTCCTCTACTGTGGACAAAGCAACGCTCCTTCCATCGCATGAAAATGTACTGCTCGTTGATTGCCTGCATACGGTCGTGAGACAGAAGCATACGCGCTACTTCATCATCGTCCGCCTCATCAGCAAACGGTGGTAGTCTTCTCCAATTAGCTGCATCGATCGACGCTGATGTTGGTGGGAAATTGATGGTCATGGACGGTGATGACAAGGTGGAGCGATCATGTGTCCTGCGATCTTGCTTTACCGATGTCGGTGTCAAGAAGCTATGTGTTTGTAGATCGATGATTTGTCCTTCCAAAAAGGTCGTAATGGGCGAGTCCTTCGCGATGCCTTCACTCTTGCTCGGAACATCATACGCCTCCATGGTCCCAGACAAGGTCATGTGTTCTAGATCGACAGAATGGAGGTTTACCTTCACAGGCCAGTGCTCCACTTGACTCGAGGATCGTGCACGAGCATCAGAAAGGCTCGGAGAGTCTCTAGCCTGCCCGATCAGAGGTCTAGTTGAATCCAGATTCAACGTTATCGGATGAGGCTGATACCTGTCCAGAATATTGGGTGGCCGATCTGTATGGTCAAACGCAGATCCCAAGGGGCTGTGTTGGCCACCACCATATCCTGACCGCGCACTGTCCGCAGTCGCGGAAGCACCGACTGTGGCCTGCAGCGTTGTATGCTGACTGCCAGAGAATCTGATGCCCGATTGTAGCCAAGAGGACTTGTATGGTGGTCTACACTTGGCCACATCCATGAGAAAGTCGTCGTGCTTGTCCGCGAAAAATTCCTTGTTAGCGAATTCATGGTCGATGGCGGCCGATAGGGCGTCATTATACGTCATGCAATCCTTGATCTTGTTCAGATACCTCACAGCGTTTTCTAGGAAGGGCGAGACCTGCGTCTGAGTTGCCTTGCTGTCCATTTGTCGACCTGACGAATGGGGCGAGAGGTACTCCCGCCTATAACGATCAAGATTCGGGGGTCGTCTCCAAACGTAATCAATAGGAGTCTCGTCGAGCGGCGGAGCGTCTGTCATGACACTATCACGGTCCGTAGCCGCCGTGTCGACTCCACGTCCCGTGGCGAATCTTGACCACCTGTCAAAGGCACTTTGTCAATGTCAGCCCCGACCACTCGCTAGACTGGCGTGCAAACATACCTGAGCCAGCTATTTGACTCTGTGTCATTCCCAACATTGCCTTCTGCAGCCGTTCCTAGATGCTCGCGTTGTTGTATGTATCGCAGCATCCGCTCCGTGGTATTCAGACTGCTCCGAGCATGTTGCATGATGGCAGTAGACCGCAGATCATCGGCATGGGGTTCGGTATTGTCTGGCCTCCGTCGTGTTGACTGCATGCGTCTCTCCAGTTGCGCTACCTCCTGACTCGTCCTTTGGAGACTACTCAAGATCTCGGAACTGGTCTGCAAGGCGTCCATCCTTGTCCTGGAAGCAGCAGCAGCTTCAGTCTCTCGCTCTCGTTCTCGTTCCAACCGTGACCGGGCCATGATATTAGCCACCTCCGGGGTGAGGGCCGGGTTCTGCCGCCGCAGCTCCTCGATAATCTCCATCAATTCAGCGACCTCGTCCACAATGGGTCTTGGCGCGTCATTCTGGGACGCATCCTGGCGGTTTGTGGTGTCCTGTCTGGGTTGTGGATTGCCGCCCCTCGGCCGCCCCGCTTCATCGAATCTCGATAGCCTGGACAAAACCCGCATCATGCGGTCGCGCTGTGGCGTTCCGCGCTGTCCTTGGGGCTCCGCATTGCCTCCTGTGACGACTCTTGCACCTGGATCGAGCTGATCTAGTTGTCGGACAAGTCTGCGGTGCCGTGAAGTGTCCGTTGCGGTGCTTCCTGGATCGGGCTGATCTCGGTTACTTATGGCCAGTGGCTCAACACGATCGTCAGGGGGTATTTCAAGGGGTGTCCGGAGGAAGCGCAGGTTCTCATCGTGGGCATCGGCTTCGGTCTGGGTAACGAGTGTTGATGCGAGGTCAGGGACAGGCGACGACAGGTAGGACAAGGGGGTCAAAGGCCTTGCATCCCGCACAGGATCATAGGTCAGCTATCACACGTCAGCCCATCTGCACAAGTTACAGTGTGCAGCCGGCGTGTTTCCGTACGTTCTGGGGCGAGTTGTTTGGTGGCATGACTGACGGGCCGGCGGAGCGGAAACGCTGTGCTCAGCACTGGAAGCCGAACAGGATCGACTCATGTGGGCGATGCTGCGTTGCTAATGTCCATATCCAAGCACGTTCATGTATGCTGCGCCAGAGAACGGTGCGGGCGGATGTTCTTGTTGTGGTGAGAATGGTCAAGGTACAGAAACATGTGGAGTCAACGAGTGTGACGTCTGACGGGTGATCAGCAAAGACAGATACAGTGCGCTAGCCAACGCAAGGACCCTGGGAGGTTACTGTATCGACCCCTCCTCATCCATTGCACCTTGAATTCTATTGCCATGTCAATGATAGCTATCCGGGCACAATGTCACAGTCTCACAAATACACGACGAGAGCACAAGGCGAAATCAAGCGACACGGAAAGTCTGATTACTGTTTAGACTAAGAAAGGTGTGTCGACCAGCATCCTAACCATGCAATGCACCAGGCAATGCAAGCTCATTTCAGACCCGCTGAATTGGGGGGATGTTCCCCTTGGCTGCCACAAAAATCTACTCGTGTCGCATCGCCTTTTCCGACATCCTCGCGTCCCCGATCCTTGGAGCACCCTCTCGGAGATCCCGACTGGCGGAAATGCTCCTCGAAGCTATCGTCATCCGGATGTATCCTGTGTACGATGTGCGCTGAAGGTTCGGGTTCGGGTCCGGGTGCCGGAAAAAAGTGATGGTCGATCAGTGGAGAGTCGAGACAAGTTATTACACATTGGGACCAGCCCCGTGGGCTGCGATCCGGCATCTATTGCCTGCAGCCGGTGCAGACATAGCCAGATACTCCGACCGTTCCTGCTACCGCATAGGGTGCGTACTAGCGTCGGAAGTAGAGCGAGCCCGGAGAGAGGGAAGGCGCCGGGCCTTCCTTTAGAGTCCTTTGTCGAGGCGAAGACCAGACAAGCTAATGTCTGAACCCTGTCCATCGAGGGTGAGCCGTGGGGCCCAAGACGTCCAATCTCTTGGTTGTGTGATTTGTGTGAGTGTTCATGATCCATGCATCGTAGACTTCCAGAGCATAAATGCATCATTCATGATAATGAAAGACAAAGCCGTCCATCCTGGGTACGGGTGAATATAGTTGAGAGGCTGAAAAGACCGTATCTCGCTCGCCGATGGAAGAAAGAAAGAGAGAAAGGGACATGCTGACAAAAAACGGATGAGTCGAGGAAATCGCTTGCCGGAGAGATGCAAAACGCCGTCCATGGGTTCTGAATGCCTTTTTTATGGTTACAAGGGTATCGCGGTCGAAGAATGTCGGTTGGTAAAATACACTGCCCATCGTGGGTCATCTCGACATGTGCACCTGCCGAGAGCCCGGCGCAGGGAGACACGTGGGTGTGTCAAGTGACTTGTGAGCTTGGGCACGTCCGTTCTCGGTTCCGGCTACATTACTGAAGCGTACTGAGAGGGGTACATGTTCAAGTCCCACCCCATGGTGTCAAAGCTGCCAAGTACCATGTTGGAGCCACAGTTCTGAGGAAGTTGGCTCGGGAAAGGGTAACTTGGCATGACAGGCATGGGCTCGGGCGAGCTGTAGACGGAGCTATCGCAGGAGAAGTCGTTCTGCGTCAGAGATGGGGTCGGCGATGGGATGTGGTACGTTTCCAGGCTGGGCTCGACCGAGACCGAAGGCCACCACTGCGATTGAGAATTGCTAGTATGGGTCATGGTAGGGCTCGGTGTGTTTGGGAGCACGGCCCAAGCATCGCTTTGCATCGGCTGAGGGGGCAGGTATGTAGACTGCTGATGCCACCAGGAGTTTGACGGTTGTTGCTGTGACAGGAAAGCAGGTGCAGGGATGATGACGTCGGAGATCCTGGGTGGTGGAGGAAGCAGAGGCGAGAAGAGGTTCATGATGGCCCTCTTGACGTCTTCCGCTCGACCGTCCAGGAGCTCGCCAGCGCCGTCCTCCTCGAGACCCTCCAGGGCACGGACGCCAGTCCTGAAGACGAAGCGGTTGGTGGCCTGGAGAAACTCTTCCTGCATCTTCTTGACTTGGGCCTCCTTCTCGGGCCAGTAGTAGACACTAGCAGCGGCATCGACCGAGTAGACGTCGCGATGGTAGTCGACAAGGGCATCAATGGAGTCTTTGGTCAGCTTGAAGGCGACCTCGTGTTGCGAGACCATGTCAACATGGACGATGTATGCCTCGATGTGGAGCATATCGTAGTTGGCCAGCGCCTCGACGAGAGGATTATCGTCCTTTGAGAGATCCGCCTCTGGAGCCTTGGGCAGGAGCAAGGATGTGAGGGTCCAGATGGCCTTGTCGCCTCCCAGAGTTTCCGTCAGACAGCGGTAGTGCTGGGAGGGGTTGTGAAGGACACGCTTGACTTTATTGATGCGCTTGAGAGTTTGGGTGAGCCAGGGTTCGACCTTTGTGCCCAGGACAATATTGGGGGCGGCGCGAGGGGCAAAGGCAGCCGCCGAGGCTGGGAGTAACTGTATCGGCATTGGAGGTTGAGGACTGGGATTGGGAGTATGGACGGGGCGATTACTCGGCTATTTGCGGACAGGTGAAGTGAAGTGAAGTGAAGTGGGAAACGAGAAACTAGAGGAATGGTAAAAATGAGAAACAAATCGTAGTCGCGCGGAGGGGTTCGAGAAGAGCGAGGACAGGACAGGAGTGAGACGGAGGTTGAGGCGTAGGCGGCGGTGGTGGTGGTGGTGGTGGTGGTGAGAAGGAGGAGAGCGAGGTAGGTGAGATGATGTTGGAAGGTGGAGGCGCCTTGGGTCATATACTGCTGCTCCTCAGAAAGCGCTTTCTAACAAGGCACAGTTAGTGACCTACTGCCCTGCACTACCGCACTACCGCACTACTGCACTACTGCACTACTGCACTCCTACTACTGCAGCGATCGGACATGTGCGGGCTGCTCACGCTGGCGCCGCACTACTCAACACGACTTGTTGGCGCACGTCGACTAAACTTGTTCTCTTTCATCGCCACAAGCTCGCGCTACTCGTGCATATTCGTCTGCACCATCCGAACACGGCCGTCCCAGGGTCGCGCGAGTGCGTGATGCGTGAGGCGCACTACGTGATGCGTGCGCGCTCGACGTGCTGGTCTACACGCTGTCGCGAGCGCTTGCGCGTGGTCCAGAAGGAAGCCGAAACATGTTCTTCGAGATGCACGTTACAAGTTCTCGACATTCACATTCTTTCGGTCTCTATGGAATGCGATAGGCGCCCATGAAGGATTTTGACTCTGGCAATTTTGTCTCACCCTCGGAGGTTTTGTGCGCGCCGAGTCGAGTAGCCGTGGCCGTGGTATTTCTGGCAGAGTGGATCGGGGTTTCCTGGCCAGAGCAATGGTCACAAGCGCCTGTGGTCTGCTACATCGTATGGGGCCTCTCTGCATGTCTGCCCGTCTGCCCGTCTGCACGTTTGCAAAAACGTGTTGCGCCTCACCGCCAGCACTACGATTGCCACTGATCGTCTACAGTATCATTCTGGCCTGCAGACGGAGGCTCCGTGGTGACGACACTACAGTACATTACCTACCTACCATGTACCGCACCACTCTCCCCGCTATGCACACGCACATGCACATGCAAATGCAACTGTACGGCGTTGCCATATTGCGAGTGCCGTGTCCTACCATGCGGCTCTCGAGGCACACGACCGCGGTTCGGAAACGGCAAAAGGCTTCTGGAGCATGGCCAGGGCTCTTCTCACACAGCTGGAGCTGGACGGCGCGTGACCGGTGCGAATGCGATTTCGAGAAGGACAAAGGACGGGAGGAGCGATGGTTGGCTTGTGGCGCTGCGACCCTGGCGTACTACTCGTTTAGTTTCACTGGCGGTAGTATTTAGAAGTGCCCTAGCCTGCTATTAGCTTCCCATGCCGCATCCAATCGGACTCGCCATACGCCTTCGCACAGCAATTTCGAACGACTCGTCAGCTGGCTTTCTGCTCCTCTGGAGCTCCGGTGACTCACACCCAGTGGACCCTTTCAGCGCGTGGTGATGTAGAGGAGGAGCCTGTTTCTTGAACAACGTTTCACCTCGCAGTGTTTCAGGTCGGCCTTGTATTATAGACCAGACGTGACGTGACGCGGCATGCCGTGTCCTGTCGTGTCGTGTCGTGTCCTGTCGTGTCGTGTCGTGTCCTGTCGTGTCGTGTCGTGTCCTGTCGTGTCGTGTCGTGTCCTGTCGTGTCGTGTCGTGTCCTGTCGTGTCGTGTCGTGTCCTGTCGTGTCGTGTCGTGTCCTGTCGTGTCGTGTCGTGTCCTGTCGTGTCGTGTCGTGTCCTGTCGTGTCGTGTCGTGTCCTGTCGTGTCGTGTCGTGTCGCGGTCACCAAGTTTTGCTTGTTAATTTATTCGTACGCGCTGCATATGCGGCTCTGCCATGACACGGTGGAAGGGGGCTGTGCTTCTGGGGGGGGGAACTCGATCAACCCTTGCCCAGATCTGCGCTTAACCTGATCCGTTCGTAGCGTGATTTGCGCCAACCGTATGCTCAATCCTCACATGACACGTTCCCTCGCGGCGACGCCGATAGGCGAAATTCTTTCACTCATCCTCAATGGGTATCCTTTATTTATTGTAGAGCTCGCAGGCACGCCCTTTGCTTGTATCTTGAACGAATTTATCGAGCAAGAGCAGACACACCGAATGAAGCCTCGAGATGCAGAGTCACTATAGGTGCAGGTCAGCACGAGGGCCAAGTCGTGCTGCCTTCCTTTTCCACTTTTAACCGCGAGCGGTAGGTACTGCACACTACTGTATCCATTTCCTTCATACAATGCACAGGTATTTCCCACACGGCTGACAGGTTATCGTCACGTACCATTGCCTTGTTGCACCAAAGTCTTCCTCCTTTGCGATCGTCGTCTCACACTGCGGGTGGCAGCGGGACACTGCAGTTCCAACATCGGCGACCTCACGGATCATCGCCGACTTGGCGTCCATCTATATCCTCCCTCCTTAGGTTCAATGCCACCACATCAACATCAGGATTCATCTCTTAGTCGCCATCAGGGACGCTCACTAAGCGTCGTTCCGACGAAGTTTCAAGGGCCGATACTTCACCCGGCGCGGGAATGTCACGCTACTTTGATCGCTTGTGCGCACCCTTGAACCTCACCTTCAACCGTCAACATGAGAATAGTGCCATAGGTGAAAAGTATGGCAAGCGGACAACTGCCACGGAGACCTCGAGTACCGCATATGTCGAACAAGACCCATCCGTCGTATCATGGCTCACCCTGCTCAGACCAAGCCGGGCAGCCACATCCAACTACTTCAACAACCTCTTCCCGTCTGCACTGTGGATCACGAGATATAATAGACACTGGCTGTTGAGCGACGCCATATCAGGTCTTACTATTGGCCTCGTAGTCGTTCCTCAGGGCATCGCCTACGCCTTGCTGGCTCGCCTTTCCCCCGAATACGGTCTTTATACGTCATTCGTGGGGGCTGCCCTGTATTGGGTCTTTGGCACCTCGAAGGATATCGTGATTGGCGTATGACGCGTTTCACCCTCTACCCTATCTTACGAGCTAATCCATCGTGTCAGACAACAATCGTAGGCTCACTGCTCGTCGGCAATGCCGTCACAAAGATTGATGCCACCCACCCTGGGAAGTACACCCCCGAGGAGGTTGCGAAAGCCGTATCCCTCATCTCGGGCGCTGTGCTTTTGGCTCTAGGCTTTCTGCGCTTGGGCTGGCTCATCGACTTTATCCCTTACATTCCCATCTCCGCCTTTGTCACGGCAGCCAGCATCACCATTATGAGCACGCAAATCCCCATGCTCCTCGGCATTCCTGGCATCAATACCCGCCAACCGCCTTATCGCGTTTTCATCGACACCCTTCGTGGTCTACCTCGAACCAGCCTGGATGCTGCCATAGGCCTGACTGGTCTACTGCTTCTATTCGTTATCAAGGATACATGCCGGCGTCTGGAGCTCCGCTATCCTGACAAGAAACGCATCTGGACCACCCTATCCTCTGTGAGAATGGCCTTTACCGTGCTTCTGTTCACCCTGGTAAGCTGGCTGGTCAACAGGGATACCAGCCGACCAGCAAAGTTCCGCATCGTTGGGAAGATGGAACAAGGTCTGCCTGCTGATACTTGTATCGGACGTGATCCTGCAGACTGACACTCTAAGGCTTCAGACGAGCTGCTGTACCTCAGCCCACAATTGAACTCCTCAGCCTCATTGTCACGGATCTACCCGCCATCGTCATCATCCTCATCGTCGAGCACGTAGCCATTGCAAAGTCCTTTGGCAGGGTCTTCAACTACACTGTCCAACCCTCCCAGGAGATAGTCGCTCTTGGGGCAGCAAACATCTTTAGTCCCTTTGTTGGTGGGTATGTGTGCACTGGATCCTTTGGCGCTTCTGCCGTCTTGGCCAACTCTGGAGTGAAGACCCCATTGGCCGGTCTCTTCAGCGCTGGTATCGTGGTGCTGGCACTTTATGCCCTCACTGCAGTCTTCCGGTACATCCCAATGGCCTCGCTTTCAGCGTTGGTCCTTCATGCGACATTCAATCTCATCGCAAGACCCAGCACGTTGCATAAGTACTGGAGGCTGTCCCCCTTGGAACTATTGATTTGGGTGGCTGGCGTCATCATTGCCATCTTTACATCCTTGGAGATCTCTATATATGCGACCATCGCCATCTCGGCAGTGCTACTGCTGCTTCGCATGTCAAGATCCAAAGGCTATCTGCTCGGTCAAATCGAGATTTTCTCTACAGCCAGGGAGATGCATAATTTGGCAACGCCGACTTCATCAAAGACCCGAGCGCCAGATTCGACTGTCGAGTCCCAGTGGGATGCAATGTCCCGCAAGACTTTTATCAGTCTTGACCAGAGAGACTACACCAATCCCAAGCTCCACGTTGACAATCCATACAACGGCGTCTTCATCTACCGATTTCCCGAAGGTCTGAACTACACGAACCAAGGTCTGCACATGGCCGAGATCCAGCGGCTTGTGAAGGAGCGGACCAAGCCAACCACAGCCGATGATGGCATGTTACCAAAGGTAGATGGGTCGATACATGCGTCTAGAGTGCAACCAGGCTGATCCCTCACAGGACCGACTCTGGAATGATCCCGGTCCAGAGGCCGGGGGCAAACGCCGCGACCGACCAATTTTGCGAGCCATCATCCTCGATTGCTCATCGGTCAACAACATTGACATAACCAGCGTTCAAGGTCTCGTCGACACGCGAAATTCTCTCGCAAAGTACGCGGCCCCGGAGCTGGTGGAATGGCATTTTGCGCACCTCAATAATCCGTGGGCCAGGCGCGCCCTCGGTGTCGCCGGTTTCGGCGCGCCGGCTTCGACGGGTGGTGATGGCCAGGTCGATCGGGAGCTATTGTACCTTGTTGCGGCGCTGAAGCCGAGCGAGACCGTAGAGGAGGGAAACGTCGTCGAGGACGAGGAGAGGATGCGGGGACAGGGCGGAGAGGGGAACGCGTCGGCGGACCAGACGGTGAGATTCAGAGGGATGGGCTCCGTCGGTGGTGTCGATCGGCCGCATTTCCACGTGGATCTGCTGGATGCGGTGCACGTCGCGGTGAGGGCTGCAAAGGAGAAGGAGATGCCGTCGACGAGGTCGACGGGGTGAGGGAAATAGTCCTTTGGTTGATTATCGCACTAGTTACTTTTTCAATGGAGACGAATCGTTCCGGATGATATGGAGGAACCCCCTTTTACTTGCTATGGTAACATTTTATCTGTTGTCATTGGGAAAGGCACTAGGACTGGCTTGCCACTCTACTAAACACCGACAGCCAAAAAAAAAAAAAACGAATGGCAAGGTCATACCACATTCCTTTGTTTTTTGTTTTTGTTTTTTCAACCAACACTACTCATACTCCTACCACTCTCTGGCCTCTTTGTCTTCTTCCTCAACTCGTCCCTGACAGCACTCATGACCTCGTCTCCACCCTTGACATCCCTCAGCTTCTGGACCAAGACGGTATTCTCCCTCTGCACATCCCCAATCTGGACCCTCAACAGCTCATTCTCCCGCTGCACAATCTCCACCCTCCGTCTGAAATCGTCCCTCTCCCTCGTGACGCGGGACACCATGTCCCTCTCCCTCTGCTTCTCCCTCTTCCGCCTCGCCTTGTCCACCTCCCTGTCCTTGCGCTCCTCCAGCTTCTTGACCTCCTTCTCCCTCCTCTCTGCCAGTTTCCGGATCTCTCGCTCCGCCCTGTCCCGCGCCTTTGCGGTTTCCGCCTCGCTCTTGCCCCTCGACGACGCCAGTCTCGTCTCCTCGCTCTCGCGCTTCTTCGCGAGTCGGCTCTCGAGTTTCCTGCGCTGCGCGTCGAGTTTCTGGATCTCCTTGTCGTGAGACGAGAAGCCCGTCGCGACCCGGGACATGGTCGGGGAGGACCCGCCGTCCGAGGGAAGAGTGTCCGAGAGGGGAAGGGATTCGGCCGAGACGAGCGTGTCTTGGAAATAGTCGTCCGCGGACTCGTACGAGGTGGTTGAGGAAGAGGCCGAGTAGGAGGAGCGGGGGGCGCCGTTGGGCTCGGGCCCGTGGAGAAAGTCGGCCACTGCCGCTGGAGCGTAGGCTTCCACGACCTTTTGCGCCGTGGCGAGGATACCGTTGGGTTCTTCGCCGGAGATGTGCTTTTGCGTAAGAGTATCTGCTGGATCTTGGTGGGCTGCTGGTATGCCGCCCTCTGGTGGAGGGAGAGGGACTTCGCTCTTGCGTCGCTCGACGACTTCGTCGACGTCTTCCTCGTCTGGATCGGGGATGTCGTCTTTACTGCAGGCCCAGTCGAACAGCTTTGATACGTCACCGCATATACCCGCTGGCGTGCCTCTTTCTACCATGAATCGTGGGATGCCACCTCCGGGGTCGCTTCGTGTAATCATGATCCATTCCACAGGATTGAGATCCGGGTCGTGCTTGTCTTGTGACGTCTCGTGGGTATCAACATGCTCTCCTTTGGCTTCGGAGCCTCTCGACTCGGCGAAGCTGATCGTCTTGCCTCTTTCCCTTCCACCGTTGTTCTCGCCGCCTTTCCCGAGGAGATCTGACATCGAGGCCGACTTGGGCGACCGCTTGTGCAGTGGGATTTCCCGTATCAGCTCCACCGACTCGTACTTTCCTCGTATATACCCGCTCCGGTCTGTTGCGTCCGGATGACTGCATGGCTTCGACACTACCATGAGATGTCTGGGTGTGTACTTGCCGTCCGCCGCGCTCTTGTCCGAAAGGGCATCCTCGCTCGTCAGGAGCAGCGTGATGAACTCTCGCGGGGTCGTCGGACCGGGAAACTGCGCGCTGAGCTGCAGCACCTCGGCTTGTCCCAATCCGCCCACCTTCCTCTGCTCCAGCCGGCTGTCCACGGCCAGACCTCTTACAGCCCCGGCTCCCGGTCCGCCCTCAACAGCCATGGAAGCTGGGAATTCCCACCTCATGGCCTTTCTCATTCTCGAAAAGGATATCCCCTCATGTACGCTCCTCCTGGCGAACCACGCCCCGTGCCTATCGTGCGCAGCCATCTTGTACACCTTGACGTCGAGGGGGTTGTCCTTTGCATACAGCTTGAGGGGCTTCCCCCACGAGTCCTGCAGGGAGACATGGGTTTCGTGAGGCGGCGGGCCTCGCGCGGAGGAGATGGCAATGTCCTTGGAGGACGCAGCTAGATCGACCTGAGAGTGGCTCGGTTTGGCCGAGTGGAAGGGGTCACCGCCCGGCGGTTGGGGCACGGAGTTGCAGATGAGCTCGCCAGCTTCGAGATGTGATTGCAAATACTCTGCGAGGTTCTCGAGGGGCACGTCGGAAAAGTCGACTGGGCCGAGCTTGGTGAGGGCTTCATGTAGCTCGGACATGGTAGCGCGTGGGGTGCGCACACTGGTCAGCGGAGTGTGTCGTGCCGGTGCATTGATATTGTCTGCTGACAGGACTCTACGCTTTTGAGGTCTGAGACGGCGCTGCCACTGATGAGATGGGGCTTCAATGCTATTGTAGTCGCGTCAATGGAGGGGCGCAGAACAATCCGGCCGTTCCGACTGTGATGCAATGCTCCAACGTCAAAAGATGCTTCGCGCCGGCTGGGCCTCTCGTGACTTTTGCGACGCTTCTATGAACGATAAAAATAGCCAAGAATAAGGCTTCAGAAGAGCAACAAGAAGAACAACAGCCTCCAGGCCGGGCAATACTTGATTCTAGCATCCTGCCGGCTCGTGTATGTTCGACGCCTGGTGACGTCGGAAGCGGGCAAGCTTCGATGATCGACCCGCGGTGCCGCACCCCGCTTCAAGCGCCGGAGAGCACCATAGGAGCATTCCAATTTCACGTGTCAAGCACTCTTGTCCACCAATTTAGTTCCACACATTGCTGCTGGTATGAATGTCTATGAGGGTGCCTTGATCAACGCCAGACACGGCGAGAGCCGCAGCAATGTCCCAGATCCAGCAACACGATTGCTAGCCCCTGTAGGTGACGCCGCAGCTCCATAGACATTGCCTGTCTCGCTGGGAGCAGGACTGCGCATATCCTATCCACCGTCGCCGGTTGTGCACCCCGTGCAACACGTAATGCTCGCGGATGCTCCGATAGGCAATGTGCTAGTATCTGTGCCGGGATTCTATCTCCTGGTCCTCCAACGAAGTATGTGTCTGCACTCTGAGATTTGACATGGCTGCAGAGGCAGCTGAGTACCAGCAGGCGTCGTATGGCTGCCTGTGGTCGTTTCTCGTTCAGATCAGGGGACAATGGAGGTGAAGAATCGGAAAGAGATGCGAGCGCACAGTACTTACAGCACACGCCCCTCCTTCGGCTCAGGACGAGCGATATACCATATACGTTGGCGCACCTGGCTCACGAAGCAGAGAGAAATTGTAAGTTATCACAACCAGAGGCTTGAGGCTTCTCAGTGAGATTGGCTGGTCTTTTCTGTGCAAGGCCTGGCTTGAACAACAATGCATGATGGAAGGGAGCGTCCAACGATGAACGCGTCGCAGCTCACAAACACCTGTTCCACGCGTCGGCGACAATTCGACGAGGCAATGCGGTCACATGCTCGTGAAGGCCTGCAGCACAATAGGCACAGAGCAACGGAATCGGAAGGAAGTCCTTGAGCCGTCCAGAGAAAAGTGTTTAGAAACTGAGCGACGTCGCGGTCGGAGTTACAAGGTGAAAGTGAAATTGTCCGGCGCCGATTCCGCCGAGTTCGCTGCATTCGCTATGGTGGGGCAGGTGGGGTTGGACATGCCGGACGAGACGTGGAGAGTACATGACCCGGGACCGCTCTCTGTAATCGCGACGTCGTCGTCTTGTCTGCTACAAAGGCGGCGAGTACACCAAACCGTAGAGCAGCATCACCGTCCCCTGGTCAATCTCTTCATCATGGCTTTCAAGCGCCTGATCAGGTTCGTCCCGGCCAGCAATGCCTCGAGTATCCTTCTTGGCGAACCCGTGGAAGCTGCTCTAGACGTCGGAAAGGCATTGAGGAGTGGGCAAGACGTCCAAGCAAAGGTCTTCTCCGGAAAGTCGGCCCTCGATCCAGGATCTCTCACGGACAAGGTCGAGAAGGTCGGACGCGTACTGTCGCCACTCAGCCAGAAGGAGGTGGGGACCATCAGGTGTATCGGACTCAACGTAGGTGCCGGTGGTCGTATAGCTCACGGCACAGACACTCACAATCGGCAGTACAAGCAGCATGCAGCTGAAGTCAAGTTGGACGAGCCAAAGGAGCCTGTGCTCTTCATGCAAGTGTCGGCCGCTGCAAGAACAGCATGTGCACGTAGCTGACCATCTCAAGGAAGCCAGAGACCGCCCTTGCAGACCCTTGGCCGGCGCCGACAATCGTTCCAAAGTTCACGATCGACCATGATACCGCAGACTACGAGTCCGAACTTGCCGTCGTCATTGGCAAGCCATGCAAAAACGTTTCTGAAGCCGATGCCCTGAGCTACGTACTCGGCTACACCGCCTCCAACGACGTCTCCAGCAGAGCCAAGCAATTCTCTCAGTCTCAATGGTGCTTCAGCAAGAGTTTCGATGGAGCTTGCCCTATCGGACCTGTGCTCGTATCGCCTGCCTTGATCCCCGATCCGACCAAGCTCCATGTCCGAGGTCTGAAGAACGGTGAAGTCATGCAGGACTGTGGCGTAGAGTGAGCATCTGTCTTTGCCACCCCTCCGATGTTGACTGACTGTTCACAGCGACCTCATCTTCAGCATACCCAAGATCATCAGCTTCTTGTCTCAGGGCACCACCTTGCCCGCCGGCACGGTCATTCTGACCGGGACACCAGCAGGCGTCGGCGTTGGCAAGAACCCAAAGCAATTCCTTCGGGACGGCGACGAATTTGCGGTCGAGATCTTGCCACACATTGGCACTATGACCACCGTTTACCAGCACGAGAAGTAGACGGCTCTTCCTGGAAGGGGTGGAGCGGAGTGTACAGCGTCTTACAGGATGTCCACTTTGACGGGCGCATGTTGGCATCTAGTCACACGCATGTACAGCAATGCCTACGTAGCCTGAGATATACATACACAGATCGTTATTGACGATGCGGGCCAAAGGGAAGTGGAGGCCCGGTGCAATCCCCAAGCCCCACAAAATGACTGTTCCACATGAGAAACAAACAGCATCACCTCCGAACGACTCTTCGCTGCCACGGCACCCACAGCCCCATGATCATTGTGAATTTATTTCCCACGGCTTCACTGAGGTGTCTTGTAAATTGCTGAATACTTGGAACCCGAGTCCCGCCGTGGTTCGGGGCGATGCCGGTCAAATACGTGATTTGATATATTTCCCTGCTTTGCTTCGTGGAAACGTCGGATGGCTATCGGTACTTCCGCGCCTACACTTTGCACTACACCTCACACTTGCTCGATCCGTGGTTGTCCCCTCACAACAGCAGCTCTCTTAGACCACTCACCACCTCACTGCACCTCACTGTGACGTGTTCACACACTTTGGCCACCCACACCCCCCCCCCCCTTCACTTCACCATGTCCACCACCAAACCCCTCGGCCCCTACAAGCTAGTCACAGTCAACAACGCCCCGGAACGAGCCAAACGCCTCTGCGGCCGAGTCATCGACGACGTCAAGGACAGCTACACGATCATCCACTCTGGCAACGCAGATAGTCCCGAGCAAGTATGGGAGGTAGTCACTGCGCACCAACCGGATATACTGGTAAATGTTCCGCCCTTTCCCCCCGTGCACACGGCACTGCAGACCCAATGATCCGACCGGCCCAGCTGACGCCTCGAATGTAGTTCACGGCCTCGATGTGGACGCCCGAACAATCCCGGGCTGTCATCGCCGAGGCAAAGAGGATAGTCGGGCCGCAGCTGAAGACGCTCTCGCTGCCGCCGGGACTGCAGGTGGAGAGGGGACCGGATGCCGTGGTCGAGTACATCAAGGAGAAGCTGCCGGGGTTGATAGAGGGGTGAGGTCCCGTTTAGTATTGTAAATCAGGTGTTGGCGGGTCTACAAGGCGCGCGCGGCGGGATATGGAACTTTTGCCCTCATCTTCCTTCACTTCACTACGGAATGCTGGAATCTTTTTTTGTTTGATCCTCGAACAGCCCGTTTGCCACGACGTATATGACCGTTTGGACTCCGTCCCCTCTCACAACCGCCATTGTTTGTTTACGAAAAAAAAAAAAAGAAAAGCCATGTGCTCGCCAGTGGCTCCTCCAGTGCAGCATCCTGGACAAGTCGCTCGCCCAGTCACAAGGAAGCGTCAGTCAGGTCACTCGCACACACCAAAGAAGCACCGAGCAATTTTGATCAACAGCCAATTCTATTTCTCATCTATGCCACTCGCTTCGATGAAGAAAAAAATCGAAGCAGAAAGTGGAATTACTAGATAGGTGCCACCCCCTCAACTCGACCCAGTCACTTCAGATCCCCATTGCCGGAGCTCATCCACCAACCGAAATCTCGTCAATAATAACAATGACCACCCACCAGCATACGAAGCCTATGTGTGTAATATAAACCCCCTCCCAACAAGAGAGAGGAGATTCTCTCTCCCCCCTCCCCATAGATTAACAATTACTTTCCCAAGAAAAAAAGATGTATCCCAAGAAGTGAAAGTCGCGCAACCCAAGTGACAGCAAAAGTTTGAATGATTATGCAGGTGTGTAAGCCAAAAAAGTGTAGGCAGATGGTGGTCGTAAACTCATTGCAAGAACGTGTCTGATGGCCTGTGTACCGAGCCCATGCTGTACATGGGGCCCGAGTCGAAAGGTTAAGCCGTCAAGAAGACGCTTACAAGAGGAGAGCAGCGACGGCACCGACACCGGCGAGAGCACCGGCGACCTTGACCTGGCCGGCAGCACCAGTGAAGCTGGGGCCCTTGTAGCCACCAGTAGGCGTGGGGACGTTGTAGGTGACAGCACCAGTTCCGTAGGTGCAGACACCGTTGACGCAGTTGGCACCGGTGCCGGAGCCAGTGCAGACACCGTTGGTGCAGGTGAGGCCACCGCCGGAGCCAGAGCAGACACCGTTCACGCAGGTGATGCCGGAGCCGGAGCCGGAGCAGACACCATTGACGCAGGTGATGCCAGTGGGGAAGGCAGCACCGGCAGTGCCAGCGGGGTAGACGTAGGTCTGGGTGGCGGTCTGAGTGACGACCTGAGCCGGGCAGTTGAGGACGGCAGGAGCGCAGGTGGTGATGGTGACGACCTGGGTGGAGGAGGCGGTGACGGTGACGGCCTGGGGAGCAGGGCTGGCAAAGGCGGCGCCAGCAAGGGCGAGGACGGCGACGGCGGTGAACTGCATTTTTGCTGTGGGGTTTGGTTTGGGTTGGTTGGTTGGGATTGGGAAAGTGGTGTGGGAGTGGTGGGTTGCTATTAAAAGAACGTGGGGTTGATTAGATATTAAACTGAGGACTGAAGAGTCGAAAGGAGTGACTGGAAGTGAGTTATTATAATGAATGGACGACCGAGGTCTGAAGAGAAGATGTGATTGACTGTTGAGAAGATTGTTGCTGTGTGGATGATTCTGGGATTAGCAGGCCGGATGCCCGCCTTTTGTGCTTTCGTCGCCATGGACGGGAAATGACGATGCAACGACGACAGCACTGCCAGAGGAGTGTTTGTGGATAGGAGGAGGTCAACGGGTTGATTGCAGTAATGTCAGGACATGGCACAGAGATTGGCCTATTACTCGACTTTCAACGTCGGCAATCTGAGCACCGCGACCCCTGTGCTATGACATGACTGGTCAGGGAGCGTGCAGCTAGACGTTGACATGCACATTGCCCTTGGCCCGCGTTGGTGTGGAGCCGCTGATGATACTTTTGGGAGCTGGGTGCTGGAATAGTCGACTGTCGAGACGAGCGGACTCACACACACACACACACTCTCTCTCTCTCTCTCTCTCTCTCTCTCACGACGTGAGACGTGGTGTTGACACGGGGGGAGGAGGAAGAAGAAGTGAGGGATCAGAGTCCAGAGGAGGAGAGGTTCAGGAGGTGGAGCACGGTGGGGCCATTAGCCGGCGTCTGATTGGCCGGCCGCACCTCACTCTGTCTTCACCTGTCGCGTGCTCTCTGCCTCCCGTCCTGACCATGCCTGTAATCCGATCCCTACATCATCGGTCATTCAATTGGATATCGCATGGACCACCGCATGGAGATTGTACTCGAGTGCCCGGCATGTCGCGCCAATCGTCCTTCCATCGATTGCCGCAGACCAGCGCCAGGAGATGGATGCCACACCCGTTGAGCCGCACCTGTCAGTCAGGAGTCTATCAAAGCGGGGATTGTGAATAACAATGAGCTTGCACGATGGTCAATAATCAGGGTCATGATAACGGGAACGATGTGAGGGTATTGCAGTACGTTGAGCCGCGGTGTTCTGGAAGCGAGCATAGACAGACGCTTCCCGCGTGCGCTACTCTTGCGTCGGGGGTGCATGTTCCAGGCACTACGAGTCGTCAATCACGGCTTCTGCTGTACGGTCTCCTTCATGTTCACCGATTGAAAGGACAGTCTCGTGGCATCTCGCAGCTTCACCGTGTATTAGCCAGGAAAACCACAAGCATGCACAAACGTGACATCACTCCCTTCCCAGCTCTGTGCCATGTTTGTTTGCCAGCGGCCGTTGGCGGTTGCCATGGCTGGACAAGGAGAAGAACGCGCTCTATCAAAGCTTCCTAGTTCCTGCTCCAACGTCCGGCTATCAATCTCACCAAGATGAATATCCAACGTAGTGTATCTCCTCCGAACATGACAACGGCTGATACAGTATACGCCGCAGAAGCTCCGTGAAGGATTATGTCACTCTACGCACGGCCATGTCGAGCCTGCCAAAGAATCAAAAAAAAAAAAAAAAGGGTAGCACGTGAAGTGTGGCACCATGGACATGAAGAGCGACAGTGAGCGCGACGTCGTTGCAAGTAGGTTGGAAAGGCACTGTACGCCACATCTATCATTCGACCTCTTGCTCCGCTTCTACCAGCGATCAAGAAGCCTACTGTCCTGACATGCAAACGAGTCATCACCAAGTTAATCCTCTTTTTGTTTCTTTCTGGACATTCCATCATCACGTCTGCATTGCATCCCCGTAGCTCTTGGCTGCCACGCTTGCAAAGTACCGCACGTCGACGTCCTCGTCGTTGATGAGCTTGTCGAGATTCGGTAAGATCTCTTCCCGGATAATGGCGTCCCCCCGATCGCTTCCTGTGCCCGTCTTGCCGGCTTTCTCAAGCCCAGACACCGTCTCATTGTCGTCTCCCACCCGCTTGAGCACATCGATCAGTACGGCATACGACTTTGCCACGTTGAATCGGATATTCGGAATGGCATCTCCGACCAGCCCCGCAAGGATGGGGAGGACCGAGTCGTTGATGACAGGAAGCGAGAGCGCAGGGCCGAGTGTCTAGAAGATTGTTAGTAAATCTCTTGCTAGCTTGGTAGCCAATTTACCGATATAGCAAAGCACGTCGTCATCCTGTAGAGGTAGTTGGGATGGCTGCCCATGTTCATCACCTTCGGAATGATAGCTTTGTTAGCCCATTCCACGCCGAAGACCTCGCTAAGCTTCTTCAGGTTCAGTGTGCTCGCCTCACGAATGCTGAACACCGTATCGCCCAGCCAAGACATGCAGAGACTCGACAACTTATCGTCGAAGAACTGAACGCCCAATTGAGAAGCAAGGAGGGGAACATGCTGAATGATGGCGAGGCGTACACGCCACTGTTTGTCCTCGGCCAGATTGACAATGGCGGGGAGAAGAGCCTGTGAGAGAAGATCAATGCCGATGACATTGTTGACGAGGTCGAGCTTGGAAATGATGTTAAGTCGCACGTCTGGGAAGTCATCCTTGAGCATTTGCAGGAACATTGGCAAAAGGTGCTCGGTAGTCTCTTGCCGTCCAAGAATAGGCGCCAAGCCACTGATTTGGTTGCCGAACGCACCACGTACGTGTTGAGATGAATCCGAGACAAGGTCCTCAATCGCGGGCATGATGTCGTGAAGCAGGACGTCTTTGTCGATGAGAGCACAGAAGCCTATGCATATCAGTACCTGCTAGTGCGCATGCATGGCCGTGTCACTTGCCTGGGATCTGTCCAGCAGCTGCACTCCTGACTTCAGCTTCAGCATCCTTGAGGAGCTTGACGAAAGCTGGAACAAGGTCACGCGAGACTACCTCATCGTCCACTGCCTTTGCAATCTGCAGCTACTGTCAGTGATTTTGTGGGGCCCGAGGGGGTTTTCCTCATTACCTTTTCAAATTTGTCTGCAACCATGTACCTGACCCTCCAGCTCTTGTCCTCAAAGAGACTCCTCAGCGCGGTCAACAGAACACCATGACTAGATTGCTGCTCTTTCGGTACGACCTCTGCAATGGCGATAAGAACCTCGACCGTCAAAAGACGGACGCTGTCTTGGTCATCGCTAGCCAGATGTTGGAAAAGCGGAATCATCTGTTCAATGACAACCTGGGGGGTCATGGTCTTGACGAATTTAGCCATGTTCGTAGCGGCCTGCCTGCGCACCATGGGCGTATCATCGTGGACCAGCTGAGAGAAATGCTGTCGCAACTTTGTTTGTGATTCGTTGCTTGCCTTTGTGTAGGGCGCGGTGTACAGACCAGTGGCTGAGATTTTTGAGGTGAAC
Source organism: Sphaceloma murrayae (assembly GCA_002895985.1). Taxonomy (NCBI): domain Eukaryota; kingdom Fungi; phylum Ascomycota; class Dothideomycetes; order Myriangiales; family Elsinoaceae; genus Sphaceloma; species Sphaceloma murrayae. Next base: position 59,282 of record NKHZ01000025.1, on the reverse strand, counting down.
CAGTCGGCTTTCGAGAGACGAAGGGTGAGGGGAATGAAGTGAGTCTCGACCTGTGTCTCTGACAGCTGGTCGCATATTTTGTTGAGCGACTCAACAGCCTGCCTGTGCATAAGCTACGATTCTCCGGGATTCAGCCATGTAGCGCACCTTCTCCCTAACCAAGGGTTCCTCGATTGAGGCCAAATTCTCCAGAGGCGAGAGAAGTACGTGTGCATATTCCGATCCGCCCACGTACTCCACAAATCCGCCTAGCTCGTCGCTCAGGGCCGTCAAGACTTCATCCTCGTCCTCTACAGACTCTGCGTAATGTCAGCCTCTGCCCTGGCCACAATTTGCGAAATCTCATCTTACCATCCAGGAAAGGTATGAGTTCATCTCTTGTACGCTCCGCGCCTAATGCCAGCGCAATCGTCGATAGCCTTCGGATAGCGTTCAGTCTGAGGAGCACATCGTCATGCTAACCAAGAGTCAGTGTCCTTTGCTCTTTTCGCAGCACCAACGTTACACACCTTGAGCTCATCAATTAATACCGCGATAGGGTAGAGCTCATCGTTCTGGTTTTGCGCATCCATCTCTATCGCATGCGAACTTGATCGTGGCTAGGAAGGAGCGTGAGGCCTGTGATGGGCCGGTCGAGCAATCGCGCCGTCAGAGATGCTGGATGTCGGTCCAAGAAGTCGTTCGAAAGGGGAATTGGAGGGGCGGAGGTGGACCTGAGAAGCTGCTGGAGCAATGTGTTAACCTGGGAACTGAATTTGCGGCCTCTGAACGATTCTCAATGAACCTCTCATCCCATCGAATTGAAAGGATCGCGGGGGTCGATGAGGGGCGGTCGAGGCGCTGTGAGGTCCAAGTGGACACACGAGCATATCAATGGGTGATTGTGCGACACTTACAAATGCAAAATTGATCGTCGAAGAAGGTTGCAGTCGTTGTAGTGGTATTGGAGTTGCGCAAGTGTGGTGTGGTGGTGAGGTGGCTGTTGATGCCGTTGCATTGTCCAGCCAGATTGAGAGAGCTCGGACGGATTCCGAGCAGCCACACTTTGCATCAGCCACAAAAGGCCAAATTTCTCTCCACATGAGGGCAGAGGTGTAATAAAGAAGATGACTCAGGACCTTCTACACCAGCATATAAGAAGCACGGTACATGGGCTTGCCTGTCTCGCTCAGTTCCCCTACCAGATTTATTCGTCCCGACTGGCGAGTGGTACTCCCGTCACGCATCCCCCTACGAACGCCCTCTGCGCAAGAGCTGTATAATCTGGTGCCTCTGTCTGTTCGGCTTCCGAACGACCCTCACCCTCACATCCAGGATGCCGACGATTGCAGTGGACAAGGCCAGGCTGTTCAAGGCTCTGGGTAGGGACTTCACGACCGAGGAGTTTGACGAGCTGTGCTTCGAGTTTGGCATCGAGTTGGACGAGGATACTACAGATCAGAAGAGACCGATTGTAGATGGCGTACAAGAGCCTCCACAGTTGAAGATCGAGATACCAGCCAACAGATATGACATGCTGTGCTTCGAAGGCATTGCCATGAATCTCAATGTTTTCCTCGGCAAGACCACCCTGCCAAATTTCCGACTGAAGGCACCTGCAAATGGAGAGCTCCTAGAGGTCAACGTGAGCCCGGATACTGGCAAGATCCGACCATACTTCTCGGGGGCAATACTGAGGGGTATCAAATTCGACAAGGATACGTACGATTCCTTTATAGCACTGCAAGATAAGTTGCATCAGAACCTGGCAAGGCAACGCACGCTGGTCGCTATCGGGACCCATGATCTGGATACATTAGAGGGACCATTCTCATATGAGGCGCTACCGCCGGATCAAATCAAGTTCGCTCCACTCAATCAGACGAAGGAGATGACTGCGCCAGAAATGATGCAGTTCTTTGAGAAGGACAAGCACCTCAGCCGTTACCTGCACATAATCCGAGACTCCCCTGTGTATCCTATCATCTATGACAACAAGCGACGCGTCCTCTCTATGCCCCCTATCATCAACTCGAACCACTCGAAAATCACCCTCGATACCAAGAACGTCTTCATCGACATCACCGCGACAGACAAGACCAAATTAGAGATTGTCAACCAGATACTCGTCTCCATGTTTTCTCAATACTGCACCGAACCCTTCACGATCGAGCCAATAAAGATCAACTCACCGCATCCCGGACAGACTCGTGAGGCGCCCGATCTTACACCGCGGGCCACTCAAGCCTCTGTCTCCTACATCAACTCAGTCTGCGGTCTGATGTTGACCCCTGAAGAGATCTGTGATCTCCTGAAACGGATGTGCTATCACGCCAAACCCTCGGCCGACGCCGACAAGCTCGATATAGACGTGCCGCCAACTCGCGCCGATGTGCTTCACCAGGCAGACATAATGGAGGACGCAGCCATTGCGTATGGCTTCAACAAACTCGAACGGCGCTTCAAGTCGGCGACGACAAGTGTCGGTGCACCACTGCCGATCAACAAGCTTGCGGACATTGTGCGGCTTGAGTCGGCCATGGCAGGGTGGGCCGAGGTCATGCCGCTCATTCTCTGTTCGCATGACGAGAATTATGCGTGGTTGAACAGAAAGGACGATGGACTTGCCGTGCGGCTGGCAAATCCGAAGACGGCAGAGTACCAGATAGTCAGGACGAGTCTGCTACCTGGGCTGCTGAAGACGATCAGAGAAAACAAACACCACTCTGTCCCAATGCAGGTCTTTGAGGTCAGCGACGTCGGTCTCAAGGATGACAAAGCGGAGCGCAAGGCAAAGAACGAGAGGCACTTTGCTGCGTGCTGGTATGGTAAGAGCAGTGGTTTTGAGATGGTTCATGGTCTGCTCGACCGCGTCATGTTGATGCTCAGGACAACATTCGTCGCTGACTCACAGGAGCTGGACGAACGGCGAAAGAAGGAAGGGCAGAGCCTGGCGGGTTACTGGTTGGAGGAGCTCGAGGGTTTGTTCCATTCTGTACAACGATCCGTGTATCACTTGCTGACATCGTCAAAGATGCCACCTTCCTCCCTGGTCACGCAGCCGCCGTCTATGCCAATCTCGGCGACAAACCGGTACGGCTGGGCTCCTTTGGCATTCTCCATCCGGGCGTGCTCAAGAAGTTTGAGCTTCCGTAAGTTCACCCGCTGACAAGCTGGATCAAGACTGACCTCTCTCAGCTACCCGGTGTCTGCCCTCGAAATCAATCTCGAAGCCTTCCTGTGACCTTTTCTAGCCACCACGCCATCGCGCTGGCCGCTCCATAGACCGGCGTGTAGATCATGCCTAGAATTAAGCGTCGTCAATCATCTGCCAATCCCTCACCCAGGGCCCTTCCTCTTCTCCCTCGTCTCCCGCTTCTCTAGAGCCCTCTCCCTCGCCTTCCCCAATACCCTCATCTCCAGTTTGAGCTGCTCTTCCATGGCCCTGATCTCAGCGTCGATCCCCTCGTTCTTTTCCTTCGCTTCCCTCCTCTTCCGAGCCCGCTCCCGGGCCGTCTCAATGTGTCGCTGAATCTCCTGCGATTTCACCTGCTCCAGCGTCTGCACGTCCCGGATACCGTGCTCAGAGACGAAGTGTGCTGCAAATTCATCTTCTGAAGGGGAGAGACCGGGTCCGCCTTCGAGGTAGCCCGAGGGGTGTGTAAGGCGGAGGCCGGGAACGGGGGAGGGGAATGTGCGACGCGGGTCGGATATGGCGAGGGGGAGAGCGTCGAGGTCAAGGACGGGATAGGAGGACGAGGAGGCAGGACGTTCGGCTATCGGACGGGTAGCAGTGCTGGTGGTAGAGTTGAGTAGGTCGGCGATTGAGTCTTCGAAGGGAGCGGAGTAGGGGATGTCGCGGGGGAGATAAGAAGCGTGATGCGCCGCGTCATGGATCGGAGATTTGGGAGTGCCGGGAGGTTGCGCCATTATGGTAGTGATGGCGCCAGCTGTTACTATAAGTGTACAGATTCAATGGTCATTGTCCTGTGCAGTGTGGCAGTGGAACAGGAGTGATCGACCCTGTTGAGGGCGCGCAAAGAGAGTTTAAGGTGGTGACGCTCGGACCTGTCGTTCTTGATGTGAAGAATCTCAAGGCCATAATTGAAAAAACATCTTACCTTTCCCATCTTTTAACCTAGCGATTTTGTGCTGCGACAGTCCTTGATACTGATCGAGACGTTTTGATTAAAATACTGATCTCTTTTCCGGGCGATTTGGCGCCGGCAATAGGCCTTCAATAAGGATTAGACCTCAAAGTCGATTCTTGTATAAAACTCGCATCAGATTGTACACGGAGCATCACATTCGATCCCGCTAAGAGGATACACTTTCAAAGAACGTATCAACACTGCCAGCGGGAGAACCACGAAGGTCCGCACACTACCTGAATCGGACGCCTGTATCAATATGGTGGACCGCTCGGTATCGCCTGGACCGCCGGCATCCTCAGACGAGTCCGACGTCCTCGATGACACCTCTTCGCGCAAGCGCAGACGCGTATCACATGATCAGCTTCCAGTCCCGAGCCGTATTTCCAGAGTGGCGAATCATGCCGACGAGGAAATCCTACTTCCTAGATCCGCTGAGGTCAAGGTGCCTCTCGTGAGTACCGACTTTGGATCCTTGGGCCTGTCCAGATGGCTTGTCGCAGCCCTCTCGAACTTGGCGATCACGAACCCGACTGGCATTCAAGCGGCATGTATCCCAGAGATATTGAAGGGACGCGACTGCATCGGTGGGTCACGGACTGGTTCTGGCAAAACGATCGCTTTCGCAGCTCCAATCCTCCAGCAATGGGCTGCTGATCCATCGGCCATCTTTGCTGTGGTTTTGACGCCCACCAGGGAGCTGGCGCTGCAGATATACGAGCAAATACTGGCTTTATCTGCGCCAGTGAGTTTGAAGCCACTTCTTGTGACCGGTGGATCCGATATGAGGGCACAGGCTTTGGCCCTTAGCAAGAAGCCTCACGTGGTCATCGCGACACCAGGGAGGCTAGCTGATCACATACGAAATTCTGGACCAGAGACAACTCGTGGCTTGAAGCGGGTCAAATATGTGGTGTTTGATGAAGCCGATCGGCTACTGTCAACCGGCCATGGATCTATGCTGCCGGACATTGAGGCTTGTCTTGACGTACTGCCAGCTTCATCGGCTCGTCAGACGCTTCTGTTCACGGCTACGGTTACGGAAGAAGTTCGAGCGCTGAAGAGTCGACCCGTGTCCGACAACAAACTACCACTGTACATCACGGAGATTGATACAGAATCGCTTGCCGTACCAGCCACGCTGCGGCAAACTTATCTCCTGGTGAACGTTCTGCACAAGGAGAAGTATCTACACATCCTCCTGCTCACCCCTCAAAACGTCGAGAAGAGCACAATCGTCTTCACCAATCGTACAAACACAGCCACCGTCCTGGAGTACACTCTTCGTCTTCTAGGCCATCGCGTCACAGCCCTCCACTCCGGCCTCCATCACCGTGACCGCACTGACAATCTCGCCCGCTTCCGAGCCGGCGCCGCTCGCATTCTCATAGCAACCGACGTCGCCGCTCGCGGTCTCGACATCCCCGACGTCGGCGTGGTAATCAATTACGATTTGCCCCGAGATAGCGACGACTACATCCACAGAGTCGGACGAACCGCTCGCGCCGGAAGAGCTGGTACCAGCGTCAGTTTCGTTGGTCAGCGTGACGTTGAGCTGGTCAAGAGCATCGAAGAAAGGGTCGGCGAGGAAATGATGGCGTACGAAGAAGAGGGGGTCAATGTGGAGACGAGGGTGGTGAGGGACGCGTTGGGTACGGTGACAGAAAAGAAGAGGGAGGCCTTGCTGGCGATTGAGGAGGGGAGAGATGTCAGGGGAAAGCGGGTGAGGGGGGCAAGGGAAAAGTTCAAGAAGGGTTTGTGAGGGTTGGTAGAGTGCTAGCTAGACGGAGAGTGGTCTCTTGCCAGGGACAATACTGCATGATCTATATTACTAAACATGTGCTGCCCAAAGACTCACGTACATGAGGGGATGAGCATTTTACTAATTTCGACGGTCAAAGTCCAGATGATAGATGAGCTCCGCGACGACAGTCGAAAGTGTGTCGGTGGTGTCTATTGATCGTCATATTATCTACATGAATCAAAATCACGATATGGATTACTAGGCCTCACTATCCGGTCACAGGGGCCCTCAACACAAACCCCCCCTCCACCATCTCCCGCTTCGTCTCTTCCCCCTTCATCGCAATCTGCATTAACATCCTCCAGGGCGCATCAAACGCATCCATGACAACCTCGACAATCATGACCCTCTTCGGGCTCCTCAGATCCTCTCTCCCCAGGACCCGCTCAAAGTCCTCCTTCGTCTCGCACCGCACGAAACTCTCCTTGGCCTCTTGCTCGCTCATCCCGAAGAACGCGAGCGCTTTGCTAAAGTCGTACGGCACGATATCGTTATAACCTTGTTTCGCACCGTGGATGATCCGCTCCACTGTGTAGCCGTTGTTGTTGATAAGGACGATGACGGGGTTGGCGCCGTAGTGGATCATGGTCCCTAGCTCTTGGATCGTGAGCTGGATACTGCCGTCGCCTGTCACCAAAACTGTACGCTTAGGGGTTCCCTGGGCATGTTTGACCGAGGGATGCGTCGACTTGGCGAGTTCTTGACGGGCGAGGTCGGCGCCGAGCGTCGCGGGTGTGGCGTAGCCGATGCTGCCGTAGTAGGTCTGCGTGTTGTATATGACAGGAGAGGGGAATGTGCAGTCTAGAAGGCCGAAGAGTGAGGTGCCCGTGTCGGCGAGGATCGAGTCGCCGGGCTGGAGGAACGAGGCGAAGCGAGGCCAGAACCACGGAGTCGTTATAGTACTTGTTGACGAGTCTACATTCGTGAGAGTATATGATGGCATCTTTGGGATCACGGGCGTGGGTTTGCTGATAGTTAGGTGCTTCGATAGGTACGGTAGAAAGGACTTGTAGTAGAGACCGGAGAAAGTCTTCATGCCGCGGAACTGTGAACGTCAGCGAACGAGCCGGAGAAAGGACCCCAGAAGTACTGCCTACATCTACCCTATCAGGTTTGAAATCGATCATGTTGCCCGGTGACATTTGTTGTGAGAAGCCCCCGGTGTTCGTGTCTGATGGTAGTCTCCCGAAGACGAGCAACAGATCACTCTCCTCAAAAGCCTTTGATACGCCAGGACTGCTCACTTGCCCCCAATAGAGACCCACCAGCTGCTTCGAGCTGGGATTGACGATGCCCATACCGATACCCGAGGTGAAAATAGGCAGCCCAAGTCGCTCAATGAGTTCTCGCGCCTCGTTGACGGCGTTGTGTCTCACCAGAAGAGCATCCACATAGATTACAGGGTTCTTCGCCGCCGAGATGGCCTGCGATATAGCGCTCACCGCACTCTGCATTGTCGACTTGGTTTGCTCAGTCGACGGTGGGGATGTATCTATCGGAGTATTGAGCAAATCAGCCGGAACATGCTCATCAACAAGATCCAGAGGTATGAAGATGTAGACTGGACCTGACCTGATGAAGCATTCTCGTATCACTCGCTGGTATGGTCAGTCCATGACCTCGATCTCGCAGGAAAACTCTTACATCGATCTCGGCAGGGCCCTTCTCAGCATCCCACAGCTCTGCTTCGGCCACGCGGAATCTCTTTGAGGCACCATTGAAGATTTGATGGTCCGGGTCGAAGCCGATCGAGTGATGGATCATCATCTTATTCACCTGCATCGGTCTTGTCGTCTGGCCGACAATGTGAATGACTTTGACCTGCTCGGTGAGACTACCGGCAATCCCATTGAGCGCGCTCAGCTCCCCTGCATAGGCCGTCAGCACCACATTATAGTGCCTATCCTGGAATACTCACCAACGCCATGCGTCGTGACAATGCATCCAGGTACGTTCTTGATCCTCGCGTAGCCGTCCGCAGCGTAAGAGGCATTCAATTCGTTGGCCGTCCCAACTGGCACAGGCCGTCAGCTTGTACGCACATGCTCAATCGGCCAGCAAATACTCCAACGAAGTCACTTGACCTTGTATATGTGGTCCAGGAGCTGTAGATTGAAGTCGCCAGGTAATCCCTATAAGAGCGGATCAGACATGACCACAAGGCAAGGCTTCGGATGTGAATCATACCATCACCGTTTCAATGCCGACTTCTACGATCCTGCGCTAGTAAGCATGATTCGTGTCCGGATATATTCTCAATCTTACCTCCGCCATAGGTACTCGCCCAGTGCAATCGTGGACATGATGGCGAGATCGTTGTACGAAGACAGACCTCTTCGCTGCTCTGGTAGAGACATTGAATGAGGAAGAGATACAAGCCATCCTGCAATGAGTCCGACTGTGCCGATTGATAATCAGACGTGGTGTCTAACGATACGCGAGGTTAGCTCTTTGTCAGATGTCGGTTACAGTATCGAAGAAGAGGTAAAACCCGAGTAAAGTCCGAGGTGGGACTTGATTGATGAATTAATTTGTATTCAATCTTATCTCTGCCAGTGAAAGCTAGGAGCAGAAATGATAGCATCAATAGTCTACGTGGGAAAGCGAAAGTCGATCCGCCTGTTTCCGTGGAAGTCTTGACGCTCTGTCTCGACCTGATACTCCATCTGTTCTCGGACTGTCATCTCCTCCCATGCCTTGTCCCTAGTCATGTTCTCACGCACGAGTATCCGCTTGTTTAGAATGAACAGCAGACAGGTGATCAGAGTAATTGCGATGAGGAACTTGTTCCCATCATAGTAGTATGGCTCGTCGACACTCTGATACACCTGGGAGGCCACGATCGCGCCGGCAAGCGTGAGAACAGACAGAGTCGCTACTGCAATTGCCCGCTTCTTGACCGAGAAGCTCGCTTCACAGACCCATGACACTAGAACAGGGTAGTAGCTGGGTGCTGGAGTCAAGTCAGCTGGGAAACAAAGATACTAGTGTTGGATCCTTACATCCTACAATGATAGCAGTCAACGAGTACCGCTCCCACATGCCGATGTTCCCTGGGAGTATCTCCAGCGCCATCAGAAACGGGACCGTGAAGATGTGGGCGATCGTGCAGTGCCACGTCCTCTCTTCGAAGTACTCGCTGCTCCATGCAAAGAGCAGGACCGTGATGATCTGCAACACTGCCGCCGGGATCTGCAGCATGTTGCTTTCGAAGACCGAGAAGCCCAATCTTCGCAGAATGAGCGGGATGTATTGTCTGAGAGGTAAGTAGGAAATCAGGCCGAAGAATCCCGTTGCGAAGAGGATCCAGAGCTTGGTGTCCCCCCAGGTATTCATCACTTCCTTGATAGTCGGATGGAGAATTGTTGCGACCTGGCCTTTGGCTGGATCGTCCCGCAATACACGATTGACCATTATGATTTCTTCACGTTCCGAATACCAAGACCCTCGGTAGATGTAGCTATTCGTCTGTGTCGGACACCACGGTAGGTACAGGAAGCTCTAGGATGGAGTGAGAACCGGCATGAGACGTAAGCCTCAAACTTACGAAGAAACCAATGAAGAACGTGACCAACCCCTCTATCAGGAAAAGCCAGAACCAGCCAGGTTGACTGCAGACACCTCTCATCTTGAGTACGCCGGCCGCTAGTAGGGCAGCGACAATGTGTGAGAACTACCACTTTTCAGCAATGATCAATGACACCGTGGAGTTCCATACGTCTGTCATAGCGGCGATCACAGCGAGTCGTGGAGCCATCTCAGCGGTCGTGTAGAAAAGGGTGAAGAAGTGTACCATGCCCGGATAGTAACCCCCTTCCAGCGCGCCGATCAGTGCCCTCACTACGAAGAACGAAGCTCGACCATTGACAAGGCATTGACAAGCCGCTATTAGACGTCAGCCATTGTGTTGTTTTTCCCACTTGATCCGTCGAAACTCACAGACTACTCCCCAAGCCATTATCACCAAGGGAAAGACTCTACGAAAGCCCCAACGCAGGATCAGGAACTGAATCGGGAACTCCGATACCAGCACGCAAATACGTGTGATCATGATTCCATTGTCGAGATCAGTCGTATTCAGATGAGCATCGCTCAGAAAATTATCCGTAAGGGCGTTGAAAAGGTTTCCACGATCAATCTGAACGCCAACAACCATTACACAGAAGACAAGGAGGAGTCGGCAATCGGTCTTGCGAACGACTAGCTTCTCTTCCTGGATGGTCCAGGATACGTCAGGTGCCCATCTGTGCCGTCCGAAGAATGCCTCGTCGGGTTCCGAGTGGTCCCTTTGACTCGTGCGGTCCTTTTCTTTGGGTCGTAGGGTGATGACGCTGTCAGATCGTTCTCGCCCGGCGAGACTGCGTACGTCGTCCTGTATCTCGACAAGAGGCATTGTTTAGGTACTGCTCGAGGTCAGCTACAACATGGCAAGATACTACCTTCGTTATAAAGGTAGGCTACGACTATCCCATGGTCGACGTGGGAGCCTAGGCACTGGTGAATTGCCACCAAGTGGAGTTTTTAGAACCTGCGGACGCCGTTGATTACGGTCTTGCGATCTTTGCGTTGGGTTTCGATGCACGAATGTAGCCTCAATCGCTTCTCGGACGACTCTCGGTACCCAACGCCAGATCTGACGAGGCAGAGCGTAGTCGACGTATGGCCAATCCGGTGGCCAGAAGTGTTGCATTGCTCAAGACGTGACTTGAGCACAGGCGAACTCCCATGTGTCGTTACTGTGGATCAGTAAAGATTGACCCAAAGAGGCTATGGGTCATGCCAAGGTTCAGAGTTTCAGGTTGGGAGAAGGTAAAGCGGAAGAAGGAATGAACAGCTCTCGAATCAGCAAGGTGAACGAACTCATCTGGAACCTTATCGAGTCTGTATCGAGCATCCGATGACCTGCCATGTCTCTGCTCCTCGAGTTCCGACAGTCTCGTCACAGGTGCACTGGTGTTGGATCTATGCCTTGTGTGGGCCGGTACCTCACCGTGCTATCTGCTCGTCGATCTCTGTCGTGGACGCATGACTGGATGCATGCGAGCTTCTTATCGACCGCGTCCTATATCTGACCATTCGTTGAGAGAGCAAGTAAGCTGGGTGACTGCAAACAAGACTGGTCTGAGTGCAGTCGAACGCGTCGACGCGCGACGAGAACCTCGGCTATCAACGGGCATTGAACAGGATCACGTTAAGCACGCGCGCTTCCTAAGGTGACCTACTTAGAACAGGTTTGACCGGCTTTGTGCCCCGAGAGACACACAGTGCTTCTGGAGGTCTCCTCTGACCATGCATCCCCGTGACGTACGACCATTTCGTTCGCAAGGCCAACTGATGAGTGTCTTCTCAAACGTGGGCGCTTCGGGAAAGCAAAGGCCGAGCAGCAGTGCCCCTCACTTGGCTCAGTAATGGCATACTCATCGCCTAGCAACCATCTTTCCCCATGTAAGTATTGCTGAGATGGCTCCAATCGCGAGTATCGAGTACTTTCGGCTTCTGCCGCGATGGCTCTTTGTCAAACTTGTCGACACTGACGGCAACTATGGCTGGGGAGAAGCGACACTGGAAGGTCACACAGAGGCCGTAGAAGGCACATTGGACGGTTTTGCGAAGCGCTTCGTAGGTCTAGAAGCCGAGAATATTGAGCACATCTGGCAGCTTGCATGGCGTCAAAGTACTGTGAACCCCGTCTGACAGATGGCCAGGCCTGACAAGCGGCAGGCTTCTACCGTGGCGGTCCGGTCTTCCAATCCGCCCTATCCGGCATCGATATCGCTCTCTGGGATATGAAAGCTCGCAAACTGAACGTACCGATATGGCAACTACTAGGTGGCAAGGTGCGCGAGAAGGTTGCAGTGTACGCGTGGATAGGAGGCGATAGACCAGCCGACGTCGAGACAGCAGCCAAAGCCCGTAAAGCCCAGGGGTTTCGAGCGGTCAAGATGAACGCGACCGAAGACGTTGGATGGCTCGACTCGCCACAGGCTTTGATCGCATCAGTGGAGAGACTGAAGGCTGTCAAGGCACTGGGCATGGACGCCGCCCTTGACTTCCATGGAAGACTTCACAAGCCCATGGCAAAGCAGCTGGCCAAACTTTTGGAGCCCCATAGCCCATTATTCATTGAAGAGCCGTTGCTCAGCGAGCATCCCGAGGGCATCAAACAGATTTCGGAGCTGACGAGCTGTCCGATTGCTCTCGGCGAGAGGCTGTATAGTAGATGGGATGTGAAAAGGTTCCTCGAAGGTAATGGATCAAGAAGAGTGACATGTGCCATCTACTGACACTCAAGAGATCACTCGGTGGACATACTGCAACCCGATATCTCACATGTGGGAGGCATTTCCGAGATCAGGAAGATAGCCTCCATGGCCGAGGCATACGATGGTAAGCAGCTGACTAACGGCTCGTATGTATCAATAGTGACTAAACCAATGTAGTTGCGATAGCTCCTCACTGTCCTCTCGGACCAATCGCCCTAGCTGCTTGCTTGCAGATAGGCGTGTCCACACCAAATCACCAGATTCAGGAAATGTCACAGGGCATTCATTACAATGTTGCAGCAGGCGACTACGACCTCCACAGCTACATCATGAACCCGGAAGTGTTTGCCGTGTCAGATGGCTTCGTTCAAGTACCGACGGGGCCTGGTTTGGGCATAGAGGTGAATGAGGAGATAGTGCGAGAACTGTCCAAGACTGCCAAAGCCTGGCCGTTGGCAGGCTTCGTAGGTGCTGATGGAGGTATCCGAGAGTGGTGAACAGATGACCGTGCAGATGGTGGAACAGCAGATGTTGACTGTTTGACATGTACACCTGAGCTATATAGACGGAGAGATAACGAAATTAAGCAGTGCTCATCGGTGTTGCTCCATCCGATCCATTTGCACCGACTGAATCATAGCTTACAAGTTTGAACTCGTAATCGAGCTTGAAATCGGCCTTGGGATCCCCCTCCAACGGAAGAAAGTCGACAACGAGCGAATCCTTTACGGCGAAGACAGAATCGTTGGTAATGTACTTGTCCTGACGATCGAAAATCTGTGTGATGAGGGGTTTGTATCCTGGAGCGGAGACCTGCGCAAGGTTAGGAGATACTTCAACGACGACTCGAGCTACTTACGATGAAGTGAATGTGAGCTGGTCGCATTGGATGCCTGTCCAACAGGTTCAAGAGCACGCCACTCGGGCCATCAAATGGAATAGGGTAGCTGGTTGGCCGAAGGCAGTAAAGGTGATATGTGCCGTCCTTGCCCGTCGTGAAGCGTCCCCGGAGATTCATGTCCGGCTGGTTAGGGTCCTGTTGTTCGTAGAGACCATTCGGTGCCGTGTGCCAGATATCAATCTCAGCACCTTCGATGGGTTTGCCGGTCATGCAGTCTGTGACCTTGCCCTTCATCGAAGTGTAGTCACCCTTTTCTATGCCGCCCATGATGATCGAATCACCCATGGCTCGCTTTGGTGCATCCTTGCGCCAGAAGGGACCCAAGATCGCCGTGGCTGTTGGGAGGTCCATGGCTTCGTGTGCAATCTTGAATGTGATCTCATCCACCAGCGATTCGATACCCAGGACATCGCACATGAGCCCACCCTCGTTCCTCTTGTCGTCCGACATCTTGCCAGCCTGATTGATCAGGTCTACGCCGGCCATCCACTCCTCCACTGTGACCTCGTTCTCGCGCAGCCAGTCATGCAGATGCTGGATCAAGCCGCCTATGACCTGACGAGCTCGAGGGTTTGCTTTCGGCCCAGTGGCATTGATAACATTGCGAGTGAAGTTGGGGTCGAACTTGTTCGTGGAGGTGCTGTTGCCCTCGACTGGGACGACGGGTACAGGGTCGGTGACCTTGTTGCCATTTACAGCCATGGTGCTCAGCGGGCTTGGAGGGTGATGTCTACGACGGAATGCCTGTGAAAGGGTCTATGGCAAGATGAAGGAGGAGTGGTTGGGCAGAGAAGGGTCGAGGCACTTTATGGAAGCCGATCGGGAAGTGGAAGAGTCAAGAGGACTACCTACAGGAAGCGACCGAGAATCAACGGGACATAGTAAGGTACTCTCCCAAGGTACGTGGGGTAGGAAGCTCTCGACGCGCGGGGATAGCACGGGTTTGTCGGATGGGGGGGTCGCGAAGCTTGGGCTGGCCAATTAGAAGAAGCATTATTGCGGAACAGCCGACCGCTCGCCTGGGGTCAAAGGTCCCGATTCCGAAGCCAACCCTGATGACACGGAGGGAGCCGGCGGATGAAGTCAGAATCAAGCTGTGATATGGGACCGTATGAGGAAGTTTTGGCAGACGAACGTGTGTTGCTTGCCGCCAGATGTGATGACTCGCATGTCGCACTGAGGGCGTGTGCGGGTGTGATGTGATCACTCTCGGATCCTGTGAAATATCGACTTCAGTTGTGTTCCGATGGTAGACAAAGGGCACAGACCATATTGACGAGGGCAATAAGGCAATTTGAGCAATGGGTTTGCCCTGTGTCGCACCCTCACGGTGTCTACTCATCTTCCATGATCCCCGTATCGGTCATGCCATACGCATGTGAAGATACGCATATGGACCCGGACTGTACAGGCGGAGCTACTGATTCCGATATCCGAGGCTTCGGCAGGCGGATACTGCACCATCACTATCCTGCACGACTGATGAACCCAAGCGAGGACTGGGCCTGGTATTTGACATGCGACATGCGACATGCGATGAAGGAGAACATCAATAACTGTTCACTGGAGGTCGGGGGGAGATTGGCAGAGAGCTGTAGGTAATGTCGTAGCAACGGATCGAGCTGGTGTCATCATTCTTTTTCGCATGAGGAGCCGAGCACGGTCACGTGATGGGATAGCTTTGCGGCTGAGAATGGCTGGGCAGTCGCGGGGTGCGGCTCTGCTGTCAATCAACAAACGAAAACATCCACATATCCAGCAAATCCGTTGTGTGAGGATACCTAACGCAGCGCTTCTTCATCGCGTTCATAACGTCTTCGAAAACCCGTTTGACCAGAGCATCATAGAACATTCCTCTCATCCACCTGCACAGTTACGTCAAAATGGGAGAGTCACGGTCAGTCTTACAGCTCGCTGTAGCCAGGCAGGCGATGGATCTGGACTCACATTGTACGCAGACAAGAATTGCTTGCATGGGTGAACAGCCTGCTTCAGCTCAACCTTACCAAGGTGGAGCAGTTCGGGACAGGGTATGATTCTCCTTGATGGAGCACAGGCGGCCACATGAGACTAACAGAAGTCCAGCGCCCCATACTGCCAGATCTACGACAGCATCTTCTGTATGCGCGAATCGATGGGAACACGATGATGACTGCTAACGATCAACCAGTGGATCTTCCCATGTCGAGAGTCCGGTTCAATGTCAACAGCGAATGGCAATACCTGGAGAACTTCAAGATCCTGTCGAGTAGGCATACTCGATCCACGATACAACTTGACTCTGATCCTTCCAGGTACATTCAGAAAGCACCAAATCGAACGCACAATACCAGTCGAGTCACTCGTGAAATGCAAGATGCAGGATAACCTCGAATTCCTCCAGTGGACGAAGCGCTTCTGGGATCAGTATTTTCCGGGCGGCGACTACGATGCCCTCTCGCGTCGCAAAGCATCTGGCCCGCCAGCATCCACCGGCGCTGCTAGTATGCGCGCATCCACGACAAAGAGAGCTGCTGCGGCGCCCGTTGCGGCTCGCACCTCCCGACCCGCTGCATCAGCCGGTGCTGGTGCAGCAAGCGGCGCCGCCGTCGCCAAGCTGCAACAAGAGAACAACGCTCTGACAGAGACTGTGACTGGGTTGGAGAGGGAGCGCGACTTCTACTTTAGCAAGCTGCGAGATATCGAGCTGCTGGTGCAAGGAGCATTTGAGGCAGAGCCGGAGCTTGAGAACGAGGATGGTGGGCTTCTGAAGCAAATCCAGACTATCCTGTACAGTACCGAGGAAGGCTTTGAGATACCCGCGGAGACGGAAGAGGATGGTGCCGTTGGTGTGGCCGAGGAAGAGACATTCTAGGATGCTGTCTCGCCGGGACCGAGGAGGATCACGACGCGCAGTGCCGACGGTGGCAAGACACCCACTCCAAAGGCCAAGAAGTGCGCGCTAGGCAAGACAGAGCAGCAGAAGCAGACGAAACGCGAGGATGTGGAAGAGTCGGAGGGCAGTGTCTACTCTCAAGACGATACGACAGCGTTCTGTGCCGGAGCTAGGGATAACAGCGAGGGTGCAAAAGCATGATGATATACCACAATGACGGGGGAATAGAAGACGTGAAAAGCATACACAGAGAATGATACCATTGGCGGCTGTGGCTGTAAATTGTGTTCATCATGTACTTCTGCGTCTTATCGTCGCGACTTTCGGCACGCCCCTCCTGTCCCTTCAGGCGTCTCTCAATCCGCAGCGAAGGGGACCATCTCGAATGGACCCTCACCCCAGTATCGGCTACTATAAGCCGGATCGCTGGTCAAATGCATCCAGCCTTTGTAGTTCTGCATGCTGATGTACTTGTTCTCGCCGCTGACGAGCGAGATGCGGCATTTGCTGTCTTCGCCGGCGGTCAAGGCAGCGGTGATAGCAGGACCGTTAACGTCTCCGGAGTCGTGAAACTCGATGACCCCGCCTTCGGGAGGCACTGTGGCGAAGATGGTATCATTGCCGGAGGGATACAGTCGGTCGTTGATCACTTGGAACGTCGCCCGCTCTGGTGTACTAATGTCGAGTGTACTGACTGCTCGGATCCAGTCGGTGAGGTCTCGCCATGGATAGGCCTCACGTCCGTCAGTGAGCGAAGGACCGAACGCGATGGCGAAGGAGGTCGTGGGACATGCAGAAGTGTTGAGTCTGGCCATCGGGATCGCGAGAGCTGACGCCGCCAGCAGCGGTGCGATGTAGATGGATGTTCTCATAGCGATCCGGTGCCGTGCGATGAGTACGGACTGATGGCGTGGACTTACTTGGTGATCAAGGATGCTAGATTATTGCAGTACCCTGATTATTGAGGTGTGCAAGGCGCCACACATGTGCCCGGTGTGTTTGGAGATCATCGCCTACGAGTGCATTCTGGGAGTAGTTCTTACATGCATGATACCGGGCACACTAGTCAGCTCGTATAGGAATACGTCCAAATAGGAAGCAAAAGTTGAGCAGAAGAAGGCAGGCCGGAAGGAGCTCGGGGCAGTGTCGCCCCGTGTGCCGAAATTGGTCGCTAAGTTCGCATTCGGGCAAATTGTCGGATTTGATTGCTGGAAAAGATCACACATTCCGACCTGCAGGTCTTGGTGTTCCATGCATGTGGGAAGCTATCTGATCATGGAAGTAAGTGGTGTTGATACATTCTGTTCGTCTTCTGCTTCGAAGCGACTGAATCAGACTGGGCTCAGGTAGGTTGTCTTTGCTACAGCAGTCTCACTGGATACCCTTTCACTAAACTAGTCCCAGCGCTCGAAAGGAGTATGTCTTTATCTTCACGGGCTTGAGAGGCATCGGATCACCTCCCCCTGCGTACGTTTCCACCAGCACTACATCATTACCAGGCTGGTGGACTACGCTTGTGGTGACCAGCTTAAGGGCCGCCGGTTCATGCACGACAACAACCTCCCAGAGTCTCGCTTGCTCCGGTATGCTAGTGTCAGCAAGACCCAGATCTCCTGCACGCTTCTCTTCAATGTCGGCGAGCCATCGGCATCCGTCAGCCAATGCTACGGAATAGTTTGTCCCTTCTCTCCGCTTCATCTTGTACATTAGTTGGATGATCTGGCGTCGGAGACGTACATCGCGGCATTTGTAGGCCATCATATTCAGAGCTGGTAGCACTTCAAGATCGAGACTGAATGATGTTTGAGCCTCACGGCCGACATGCCGGAGTGTCGGCGGGTCCGGCAGGATCGATTCTGGCCAGCGTGCAAGATAGACTGCCATCAGCTGCAGCGTGCGCTCAAAATGACGGAGTAGGAATTCGGTCTTTTCCTCGACGGCATCGCATACTGAGAGAAGTAGATCGGAGAGCAGGAGCTGGATTGCTAGTAAGAGATCCGCCGGACTTGCGGGATCCTGACCTTCTAGCAGAGGCTTGCACCAGATACTATGTTGCGCCCGCGCATTTTTCAGTAGGTCCACATTTGATCCTGGGCGCACGACATCAGCCAGTCTCGCCACTAAGCGAATGAGACTGTACCGAGAGCCATGATCTAGGCCAAGCGCAAGGGCTTCGATATGATGCTCGGCCCAGTCGAGTCGTTCCTGCATGAGCTTATCGGTGTGTTCGATCAGGCGCTTGATAGCCGGGTGAGCTTCGCTGCCCCAGGAGTGCGGCCAGCCCAAGCATATATCCGAAGCCGAAGTAAGGATCTGATCATGGTCGAGAGACCACCGATCCATGGACAAGATCATGCTGTGACAGGACTGAAGGGACATTTTCAAGGGCTGATTCGAATAGTCTTTGAGCAACGCCCTCCCGTAGTCGATATGTCGTATAGCGAGAGACTGCTTACTCTCGAGGTAGACTTCAAAGCAAGCAAAAAGCATAGAAGCTATGAGTACGGGTTCAAGATCTGTCGACTGGCCAGATTCAAGTACATAACGCCTAGTGGATGCCATAGCTTTCGAGTACTGTTTCATGGCGAAGCTGTCAGCTGCATGATTTTGCGGTCGCCGCAGTATACCATCGTGGACATTGATCATTGCCTCGGCCGCGCTAATGACTGCTGCCACTGCTTGGATGGTGGTGGTCTCACTCGCACACAATTGAAGGGCGAGATAGACCCATTCGGGATCCGGTGACACGAGCGTCATGGGCCAAATCATGTGTGTGCGGAATATGTCGAAGCCACGACGTTCAACGTCTGTAATGGCATAGGGTATAGAGGGCAGGTGGCGCGGGTCATTGGACGGGCTGGGCGATTTGGGTGCGAGTTGCTTGACGACTTGTCGCTCGAACGCAAAGCTACGCTGCTGACCGTCGCATTTCCTGCCAGTCGTAGCACACTTGTTGCAAGACGGCACAGCTCTGTCGCACTTGACGCGGCGGATCCTGGACCTCGTTAGCCTAGAGGTTCGGCGGCATACGGGCGTTCGAGCCGTACCTGCATGTTTGACAGCCCTGCCCGGTCCTCTTCATGGCGGATCGTCGAGACGCTCTGGCTTCGACTTACAGACAGGAAAGGCGAGCATGACTGTCGACAAGACGTGAGAGCAAGATGTCTGTGTCGTCGCTGTTGCCGACCCGCGGGCCTTGCCTTCAGGCCTCTCCAATGCTGGAATGTGATTGGTCGTGTCGCAAGCTGGCCAATCAGCATCGACGTCGCATACCAAACCTCCTTTCCTCCCCAACGTGTCACCGTCTCCATGTCAAATCCTTCCTACATACACGCATCCGGGGGCGCATCTCTCCGGAACTAATCTCTTGACGACGGTGAGAGCTCACTATCGTTGGTCGTCTCGTGCTTGGGCCAATCAGCAGCGTTCGGCGCGACGGGCAGGCAAAATGTGACCATGAGAGCTGACGGGCTTGAGAAGAGGATAAGTACAGCCAGGATCCAGTGCCTGATTTTCATGCGAATGCCCGTGTCGAGTCCAGTTTCGCTGCTTCGTTGCACTGCCGTTCTTGTCCCTTTCCTTAGTAACATCTATCTCTCCGAGATCCTCTTTCTAAACCGACGACAGCGACTCTGACCACTACAGGACTGGCTCACCCTTGGCTTCGACATCCCGCTTCACTACCAAGCATCGACCTGACATTGTGAGCCATACACTCCTTGATCGGCCCGCGCTCACACCAACTCCGCGATCCCTCTGCCATGGCCGGACTCAGCTACAGCGCGTACATTGTCATCATCATAACTGGTATCGGAGGCGCCTTCATGCTGGTTTATGGCGCTTTCCGGATGGCACATAGATCGGACATGTCTTCCGTGGGTCTTGGTCCGGATCAGGAACAATACATGCGGGAAGTGCGGCAACGGAACATGGACGAACTGGCATCGCAACGCCGCAGCTGATGCAGAGCTGAGCTCAGTCATAGGTAGAGCTCAATCTTGTCCGACATCCTGACGAGCGTACGGACTGATTAAACACGTTTCGACTCCCCTGCACTTGTCGTGCACGTCTAGAACGATTGGAATCGGTCGAGCCGCATCCGAGTAAGAGGCACAGCCGCGACTCTATCGAAACAATATTCCACCCTCGTTTCGCTATTCTTAGAGGAGGGCACAAGTCAGGGCCAGCGTTCGGATGAAGAAGGAAGATACATGGTCATGCCTCGTGACCGTAGTAACCCGCCCGGGTAAACCCCGACTGTAAACCCCGAATGGTGGCATCGGAATGACCCCACATGTCCGACTTCAACGTTCTTCCTTTCATCAGTAATGTACGTCTCTAACCTCTGGCAAATGATCATCCCACGTCTTGTTCGATTCTTCCCGCACAATCTGGGTCTTCAGATCCTGAGGAACCCTCTGAACTTGATTGACCACCGCTACTTCTGACATTCTCGCGGGGCTTGCCGTGTACCAATACCGTGCCCGCCTTCGATGTCCATTTGCTATGGGCGCGCCATTGTTGCGGTAAAGTCCGAGCTGTGGCTAGCAATGAACTTCATGACACGACGTTCAAATTGACAGCCTTACCGGATTAACGCAATGGCATGGCTGCCCTCACTGACGATGCCTTCCCTCGGCGATGCGGGGCTGCAGATGCGGGGGATCTACGTGAACCACCACCCATCCCTGTTCGGACTCTGAGGGCTGAGCACTGCCTCTTGATAATTGACTGTACGTGGTCGATGGCATTGGCGATGCTGTGCTCGACCAGACACCGGCGCAGAGCTTCTTGCCGCAACCCCGCACCACCTTCGTCATTACCTGGGCGCCGTAGGAGAGCATGGCAGGTTGCAATGAGAAGAGGCTGTATAAGTACACGGGTAGTCAAGATGCATGCAGGTCATCTGCAACAATCCTTGTTTCGTCCGGCTACCTGCGCTGGTCACTACGTTCTCAATTCTTCGAAACCTTTCTTCAGAAGTGCAACATCCTGATCAATCCACCATGGGTCTGTACGACAAGCTTCCTGAAGGCTTGAACGAGGTAGATGTGATAGTCGCCGGAGGTGAGGCACGGTCCGACTTTCGGCCCAACACGTACTGACCTCCTTATACAGGCGGCTCGGCTGGCTGCATCGTTGCAGCACGGCTCGCAGAAGCAGACCCCAAGCTCTCTATCCTGTTGATAGAACAAGGGTCGAACAACTACAATGTCCCCCAGGTGATCCATCCTGGTCTCTTTCCCCAGAACATAGCTCCAGGCAGCGGCACGGCCCTTTTCTGGCAAGGCAATCACGCCAAACAGCTTGCTGAGCGGGCCCCTGTCGTGCCGTCAGGGGGTATCTTGGGCGGTGGATCCTCCATCAATTGGATGGTCTACACGCGTGCACAACGATCCGACTTTGACTCGTGGAAGCAACCTGGCTGGTCTGCTAACGATTTGTTCCCTTATCTCAAAAAGGTACGACGAAACGACCTTTAGCGTCCTGATCACATATTGACTCCGCGCAGTTCGAGACTTATCACGGCAACGGCGACAAGGATGCTCACGGCTTGGATGGTCCCATCAACATCTCTAGCGGCACCTTCCGCGCACTACGGGCAGAGAACGACTTCATCGAAGCGGCAGCCAAGATGGGCTATCATGAACTGAAAGATCTACAGAATCTTGACAACAACAACGGTACCGAGCGCTGGTTGCGCTACGTAGGCCCCGACGGCCGCCGTCAGGACGCCGCCCACAGATACATCCATCCCAAGCTCCAGAGTGGGGACTATCCGAACTTGCATGTCCTTGTCGAGCATCAAGTCAAGCGCGTACTCTTCGACGAGAACAAGAGGGCTGTCGGCGTTGAAATCAAATCTGGACACTTCCGACCCAAGACTGGCAATACCAACGGAACCACTAATGGGCACACCAACGGATCTGGCCCAAGTATGCAGTCTGTCAAGGCGAAGAAGCTCGTTGTGCTGTCCACTGGAGCCAATGGTACGCCACTAGTACTTGAACGATCTGGTGTTGGCAATCCTGAGATCCTCAAACGTGCCGGTGTCCCTGTCGTCGTCGACCTCCCTGGTGTTGGCCACGACTACCAAGATCACCACCTCTCCCTCTGGACCTATCGCACCAGTCTGACCGCTTCCGAGACCATCAACGGTCTGATTAGCGGCCGGGCCGACGTCAAAGACATGATCCAAAAGAAGCACGAGCTCCTCGGATGGAACTCGATGGACGCCTCGGGCAAATTCCGTCCCACAGAGCAAGACGTCGTCGCTCTAGGCCCCGAGTTCAAAGCTGCCTGGGACCGCGACTTCAAGAATGCCCCGGACAGACCCCTCATGATCATCGCCATGTACCTCTCCTTCCTGGCCAATAGCGACCACTCGGTCCTCCCGGACGATGCCGAGTACATATCCTGCGCCAACTGGACCGCTTACCCCTACTCGCGCGGGTACATCCACATCACGGGTCCCGAGCTCTCGGACCGCGTGGACTTTAACGTAGGCTACCTGACCGACGCCAACGATATCGACGTCAAGAAACACATCTGGGCGTACAAGCTGTCCCGCGAGATGTTCCGACGCATGAGCATCTACCGCGGCGAGCTGGCCATCGGACACCCGCGCTTCCCCGCAGGATCCAAAGCCGCCGTGGTGGAAAAGGCCGACGGTCCCGTCCCGGACGACGCGCCGCCCATCCAGTACAGCGCCGCGGACGACGAGGCCATTGATCTGAAGATCCGCGAGACGGTGGGGACGACCTGGCATTCGCTGGGGACGTGCAAGATGGCGCCCAGGGAGAAGATGGGGGTCGTGGATGCCTCGCTGGGTGTCTATGGTACGCGGGGTCTGAAGCTGGCCGATCTGAGCGTTCCGCCGGAGAACGTGGGCGCGAATACGAATAACACGGCCTTGATGATTGGGGAGAAGGCGGCGGATATTTTCATCAAGGAGCTGGGATTGGCCAAGTGAGTAGATGTGCAAGTGAGGGGGAGGGGGAATCGCATTCAACTTTCGGTGTCAAGCAGCTGTGTAACTGTAGTAACGTTCTTCTTTGTGTTACAAACCATGCAAACTTCACAGGCTCCTGAGGCTGCTGCTGCGATTATAGAAACCCACAGATACCTAGGAATCCTGGATTCGTATCCAGGGTTGGTTCGCCATACTATTCTTCCGCATGCAACAAAAAGACACAGGAGCTTATCTAGGGTTGGTTCGCCATACTATTCTTCCGCATGCAACAAAAAGACACAGGAGCTTTCCCGTACGAATTCTTTGCTGCCCGGTAAAAGTGATTGAAGTAGATTGTGTAGTGAAAAACGGGCGTCGACGAGGCAAAAAAACGAGCATCATGAGGCTCGAACTCACAACCTTCCGCTACCAAGGCCCCGCGAGGGGAGTAGGAGGCGGACGCGCTACCATTGCGCCAAACGCCCATTTGGAGACATTTCAAACGCTTACTTATTATCTATACCTCAACATCAAGTTTCATGGATGCAGTCCTGCTCCGACAGTGGGCCACGGTGAGGATGGGGTCAACATCGTTACTGCTTCAAGGGCTTTCTTGAAAGACATTGATTCATGCAGATACTAGCTAATTTATCTGGCGGCTTTTCATGTCATGGTCGTAATAGTCGTCGAATTGCAAATCATATCTCTGTCGTCGGATGCGTAGACCATGATATTGGTCGCCGGTCCTCGGACCGCGATCGTATGAGATTGCTTCCATGTAAGCCTCGTACAGCAGCGTCCATTTTCTCCCTGTCTCTGTGCCGCTATACTATCATTGCTCCTTCTGCGCTAGAATTGGAGCCAAGTCGAGAGGTTACAAAGCAGGAATACTACGGCCATATGTGCCATAGGCATGCGTGTGCGAGCGTGAAAGCGGCTTAGGTCTTGATGACCTGCTGCCCCTCCGTTCTCGGGCTGCATCCTTCGGCGACATGGTATGAAGGACATAGTCTGTGTCCTCGGGAAGTGCAGTTTCTCGCGCAGAACGGCGTGAACCTCGTAGCACCTCATATGGCAGCAAATCTTCTTGCTTACCAAAATAATCGTGGGCGCCAGACTTTGGCACGGCCGATTGTACGGGAGAATCGTACATACGATTAGTGAAGGTCGGGTCAATGCCCGTCCGCAAGCGTGGGAGTGTCGGTCTCTCGTACGTTTCGGCACGACCGTGCTTGGCGCTGCTGGTCCTGGACTTTCTCTCCTTTTCATGCGGAGGCGATGGTGATCGAGTACGGCGTGGCTTGTTCCCCGGACTAAGCTCGCGAGCCTGATCTTCTTCGATGATGTACTTGCGGCTCGATTTGGACCCATAGGCGTCCCGAGGCGACAGCGGCGGGGTTGGCATGCCATGCTGGACTTCATGTCGTAACGCGGACGTACCCCGAGCAAGTTCTGGACGATCGTGCCGATCCGGTCGCCGTGAGTAGGCGGTCGGATCTGTCTCGTGGCGTTTGAGGGTAGGTACTTCAGGGGGCGTTGGCTTTGCTGAAGAAGTGGTACGGGAACGTCTATCACGATCCACGAACTGGTCCGCGGGAGCGGTATTGTGCTTCTCCAAAGCCGGGCGACCATCCTTATCCTTGAACACGTCGGCCCTGAATTCAGATTTGGGATCCGAGCGGTACATGTTGGGGTCGAAGCTGTACTGACGTGAGCGCGCAGCATCCCTGTGCGATGAGTCCTTCATGGGGCTTCGAGCAGATGATCGACGGACGTATTCTTGGGGGGCGTCGGCGCGCACATGATCATAAGCAGTCCTAACGGAAGAATTCCTTCTTCGATCGTCGAGCTTTGCATCGGAAGCGCGGCCGATATAGCTGGCGGCGAAAGCGAATTTTGAGGCTACCTTTCTGCGGTTGTCGTCTGCGGATTCCTCTGATTCGCTGGACCTTTCTTTTCGGGGATAATCTTTGGAAGTGTCGCGATGAGAATCGTATCTCTTGGGGACATGGTCCTTCATTTCAGGCTCGCTGTCGGTGGTGTAGGGAACGACATATGGTTTCTTGGACTCCCGTTCGTGCTTTCGTTCTCGTTCCGACCTTTTGCTGCGTTCATGGCGTGTGGTCTTCTCGGGCTCGCGGGATTTCTTCTTCTTTTCTGGTTCAGACTTGGATGACTTTTTTGTCTCAACGTCCACGTAGGCGTGCTTGCGGCCAGTGGTCTTGCTGGCGGGACCATCTTCTAGATAGTCGGAGTCGTACGCACGAGCGGGGCGGTAGTCGGCGTATCGCTCTGGGCCACGAGTCGTGTAGGTGGCAGCTCCACGGGATGGTGAGGTGGGAACCTCATACGATGCCGTCCTGACCTCTGCGCGCAGCGGCTGCTGGGGGCCGGTAGATCGATATCTGTCGCTCTGCTCCTTCTCCTTCTGGTATTCTCTTTGGAGCTGCGCGAGTCGGACCGAGGCATCGTATTTGGCTCGCTTGCTGTCGTCTCCAAGAATCTCGTACGCCTGCTGGATCTTGTGAAAGTTGTCGGAAGCTGACGCCTTGAGCGACTCATCGGTCACCTTGTCGGGATGGTACCTCAAGGCCAATTTGCGGTAGGTAGCTTTGATTTGTTGTGGAGTGGCATCTTTCGCAAGACCGAGAGCAAGGTAGGGATCGGGAACGGGATCTAATGACATGGTCGTTGGGCCACGAAGCTGGCGACAGCGTAGCAATGATCGGACCAAGGATAATTAGCGTGTCGATAGGCACATGTGTGCGAGAAGGTGAAGTGATGGTAATGGATCGGACTGGATATGGACGTCCACAGAGCCGGTGCCCCGTGTACGCAGCAGCCCTGAGAAGCAAGTGAAAGCTGGAAAGATTCTCAGATTATATGGTATACTGGCAAGCAGTTGCAATGATGGTGATGAGCAGAGGTGATTGCTCGCAAGGTGCAGTTCGATCTTGGTGCTGCTGGACGATGCAGACTTGCGGAGAGTTCTGCCAAGGCTCGCACGTTTTCCTGCCTAATGACGGAGTGGCTGGCACGACGCGCGACGAGGCGACGGGTGACAGGCGACGAGCGGCAAAAGACGTGTAACAATTAGTGAGAGACTGAAGTTGAAGTCGAAGCCGATGGAAATGATGGATCGTGGTGAGAGTGGCGTAGGTGCAAAAGGGGCAAAAACTCGAATGGCGATAGAGACTTGTTGGCCGTCCGGGAGAAATGTGAAGTGAGGCGTGAGGCGCAACTCGGTAAAACTTCCAGCAGTCGCCGGAGTCAGGTACTCGACAGGAGGTACTCGACAAGAGGTACTCGATAGTAATCGCTTGCTG
Organism: Sphaceloma murrayae; assembly: GCA_002895985.1. Lineage (NCBI taxonomy): Eukaryota > Fungi > Ascomycota > Dothideomycetes > Myriangiales > Elsinoaceae > Sphaceloma > Sphaceloma murrayae. The sequence goes on along the minus strand of NKHZ01000025.1, from coordinate 33,031 downwards.
ACTGCACTTCTCGCAGCCGCTTATACAGCGCGGAAAGAGAAGGGGGCAGGTCCACGGGGAAGGATGGGACACTCTGAGTTATGGCAAGTGTGAGGCTCGTTCTCCTCGTGCACTTGCTGGTCTCGAGGACAAGATGGCGGTGAATGACGTGGAAAGAGACGGATGGATGATTAGAGAGCGACGGTCCAAGGTTTGACTACCGGCCGGGCGTGTTCCAGAAAAATAGACCAGTGGGAGACCGTCGAAGCAATATGTGCTAACCCAAGGTATGCTGCTGCTACTGCTGCTGCTGCTGCTGCTGCTGCTGCTGTGGTGAGAAGAGAGGCAAGTACACAAACACGACGAGGTGCGGTGGTAAAGCACCAGTCGTACACACGCGAGCCACTATTGGATAAGTATCTTCTGGACACTATCCCTGCACAGCGACGACGGAGTGATGATGCTCTCTCTCTCTCTCAGCTCGCTCCGCCGATGCTTGGACCAGAAAAACCCGCAATTCGACTAGACTGGCATAGCTCTGCATGCCCTCGCTCCACTGCTCCAGGCTCGATGCCCCCATGAGGGGGAGCGAGGCGCAGTGCTTCTCCATCACTTCCAAATCGAAACCGCCATGGCAGCTCATCAGGCACCCGTCTTCGGGTCTCCAGGAACTTCCTCCCGCTGCAAAAGCCATCTGATGTTCCCCGGCGTGGCATGATGAACAAACAGCTGCTGCGCTCTTCCCACGTGCCGACGAGGCAGTCATGCCTTTCCGGTCACAAGCGGCCTGGGAAGCCCCAGAGTTGGCGGTATAGCACGATGCGTCTCATTGGACGAGACTCTCGTGGAGGGTGCATCCATCGATCCAGCCGATTTGTCTGTCTGGCTCCGTAACCGCTCGGGCGATTCGGTAGTCAATTGTTCCCCCATTGGGCATTGGCTTTGTTGCCTGGGTCTGTACTGTATTTCGTATTTTCCGATGTGATGGGATTCGGGGCTCTGCTTCCTCTACGGTTTCTGTTATCTGTCGTCATGTCACAAGCCAATCCTTCTGGTCCCCATCATGTTATTGCACGAGTACCGGAAAGCCTGTCGTCTTTCGTGGCACATCAATCTCATGGCCGATCATCAACTGGTTGGACAGACCGCCTGTCGAGCTCCTCTGCCACAGGGCCCCCTTTCAACCACGGTTACGAACACGCACGCGGGCCCGGCGCCCACGGATCTGCCTCCACGCATGCCAACACAGCATTTGGCTTGTTCCACCTCCAACATCGGTCCTGTCGATCCAGAAATCGAGGCGAGTCGCCGTCAAAACTATGCACGCATCCTTCTCCTGTTCCTAACCAAATCCATGTTGCCGTGCTGCCTCAGCTGCACGACAGTGGAGCCAGCTAACCCGCAGGACAGCACAATCGTGGAGTCGTCTGATTGGATCGTCAGGTGATCCAAGACACGACTCCATCACCTCTACCCATGATTCGTCCGCGTGCCGCCATCTCTTGTCCACTCGACGTGCTCTGCACCCTCGATGGTGCGGCATATCGCTAGACGCTGTGGACCTTTCGTTGCCCCGAAGTATCCCATTGCATCCACCGTGGCCATTCGCTTCATCGGTCCGAGGGCAGCTACGAGGAGACAATCCCCCTGCAGCGGCGGTGCCTGCAGATACCAAGACCAAGCAATCTAGTGACAGAATAGATGAGTGAGAACGCCCTACTCGGACGTCGCCAGGGGCCTCGACTGCATCTCGTCCTCGATATATTATTATTGTATCGGCCCTCGAGGCCAGGACGATCAAGATCCCAGAGCACCACCAAGACCAGCCTGGCGCCAGATGGTAGGAGAGCGTGGGGGTTTTTACTGTAATCATCTACCTAGCACCTCGCTGTGCTGGCGACCTGCCATCCCGATTCCTCTCAGGCATCTATCTCATTTCTGCCTCCAATAGAACCACAGGGGCTTAGCCTCTGCCATCATGGCGAACCCCTTGTCCTCATGCTGCAGGCTTCCGCTATGCGGGCTATGTAATCATGGCATAATCGCAAGACAAGGTTCGACTACGGCATCACGAGAGTTCACTTCATCATCTTTCAGGATCGCGGGCATTATTCATCGATTCGGGCATCCTCACTGCTCGCCGTTCCAGACGAGACGCAATCCATACAAGCATCGAAAAGTTTGCCACGTCTTCCTCTCTGACCTCGGCCTATGATGGCTCGCCACGCTGAGCTGGCAACGTCGGTTGTCTTGAACCCGATGCCCATGAAGAGTTTGATGAAAGGTCGTTTAGCAGATGCTCGGACGGATCATCGAACGTCTTGAGAGATCGCCGTGAGCTTTCGCTCTGGCTTCCAACCATCCGCGGTAAGTGCTGTCTGCTTCCGCAGTCATTCTCCTGGGCAGGCGTGTTTTCATTGCCGTCCCTCGGGTCTTCGGCCACTGCTCCGATGAGCGAGCCTTTCGCGTGAGCGGAATGCTACCCATGCTTTGCAATCCCGAACAACACAAGTCTAGGGACTGGCGTTGCGTTCACTGGAGATACATGTCTTTTAGGTACAGGACCAGGTCTATGGCATCTTCTTGATCGCAGGAGCCGCCCAGACGCTCATGATTGTGTCTGATGCCGTTTCATCTGTCTCTCTGATGTACTCATCTAGCACATAATGCCGACGTCTTCGGATGCTCAATGTTTGCTGAAGCGACTTTCTCTCCTTCTCCACTATCCTCTTTGCCTTCTTTGCCTGCGTCGCCGGTGCTGGTTGATGTAGCACTGGCAGGTCAGACCGAGGTACTGCGTTGTGGATGGCGAGAACAGGAGTTGGGTGTTCGAAGGTCTGAGGTGCCTCACTGCTCAGCGACAAGCTCTACTGCCGCTCCTGAATATCTCGCTCGAATCCAGCACTCTCCGATGGGACTTCTGCATGTTCACTGTCTTTCCTTGTTTCCCAGGTAGGCAGATCGACCTCGATTACAATAGGCTGGTTGTACCTCTTCGCACCCATGCCGAAGCTCCGGGCCATTATCGCTGCATTGACAGTGCAAGTCTCCTTTCTTCCTTCTCGCCCCGTCCAAGCGCTGAGATATTCATGATGTAGACTGCTAGTCCTTGTCTCCGATTCACCAACACCCGAAAACGACACGTGATTCTGCACGACGCCTTCCATCTGCCCTCTCTCGTTGAGCTCTCTCAGCTGACCATTTGCAGCTGCTTCATGGCCTTTTTTGCGTAGCTTCATCCCACCGGCACCTTCAAGGCGATGGAGATAGGACTGTACTGGCGCCACCAAAGCTACGTCCGAGCAGTCATTCTCGATTGGTCGTCCGAGCACATTCCCTTGCGCCGCGGTTCTCCGTCCGGTCAGATCCACACGACTCTCCTTCCCTCTCGACCCCAGTGCCGGGTCACTCCATCCGGTCGTCCCTTCTTCCCGACCCGGCTGTGATGCGTCGAGGCCCCACCTTACGATCTCCACGCCTCGTCCTTCGTGGACATGGCCACACACGTGAAGCAATGGACGGATCTGCCATAGCCGACGGTGAAGTGCAGGGCACCCAGCATGAGACCATTTTGGCGACAGATCAAGGTGATGAGCGGCCGGTGTATGGGTTACTACCGCATCGGTGTCCAGAGGAATAGCAGACCACAGGTCCCTGGCGGTGGATGAAGACAAAGTAGAGGAAATTCGCCCTGATGGGCACGGGGGATAGCTGAAAGCCCAGTTGCCCACGGTCGGAGAGTACGGCGAACCGAACACTCGGAATGTCGTCCGAGGCCCTGTCGGAGCTGTGAGTCGGATAGTGGTCGAAGTGTGATTTAGGTAGACGATGCCCGCTGCCTCCGCGAGTAGCTCGAGGCATGCAGGAGATGATTCCGGATGCTGGCTATGGAAGCTTCGTCTGTGAGATTTGTAGAATGCAGCGTCAAGGGTGATGTCGTGATTGCCTCAGACGTTAGTGGGTGGGTGGCGGGGCAGCATAGTGACACAAGCAGTGCTTACCTGCAACAATGATTTTGACTTCAAAGTCTGCTGCAGCGATCCAGTCGACGGTTCTCTTGAGTTCAGCGTAGGTGCCTTGATTTGTCAAATCGCCGGCATGGATGAGCACATCACCCTTGGGCAGTTTGAACGCGCCATCTTTGGGTGATGCGCTGTGTGTATCGGAGAGGCAGACGATACGAGTCTTTGCTAGGTTCGGATTAGTATTGATAGAACTGGCCATGTGAGGCTTTCGACCGAAGTGTCCATGCCTGCAGGAATCGTATGTTGCTAAGATATCGTCGGGTATGAATTAAGGCAGGTACACAAGGGGGAACCAGACGTTCGAAGTAACCTCACAAGCACCAAGCCTGCAGAGGAACAACATAACACAGTAGTGACATTAGACATCCACAATCGACTACCTGTCCAAATCTGTGATCAGACAATGCCAGTCCGGGAAAACGTATTTTTGGAATCTTTCTACCTGAAAAGCGATAGCGCAACGTGGTATCTCTCCAAATCATCAGAACGCCATCTATGCCGCAGTATCCATTCCATCCGTAGTGCTCATTGTCGTGGCCGCTCCCTCGTCTGCATACGTAGGTGGCACCTCAGCACCCAGGTCGGTGCTCATGCATGCTTTACCACTACTGGCCTCAGCGCTTCCGTCTGTACCAGATGTGGCGGGGGCTGTGGCGTTGGTGTACAATTCCACGCGATCACCTCCATCCCCTGCCTGCAATTGTCTTGCTCTAAGACCAGCTCTCTCCTTGATGTCACGCTCTTCCCTCTCCATGGCTCTCATCCTTTCGCTGTTCTCACTCATTTCACTCCTGTTTGTTTCGAGAGCCAATTTGGACCAGTCCAAGTGCTTCTGACAGCGTTTCCTGAAACAGACTTCTTGACTTGGAATGCAACGCTTGGAGCTTATGCTCATGTCGGTGTCGCCATCTGCATCCGTGGGAGGTTCAAAAGACAATGCACCACTTTTGAGTGCCTCTTTACCCTCGTCACTATCCCGCCATGCCCCGAAGGCAGCTTCATTCATGCGCACGCGATCGTCATAGCCGCATATCTCTTTTGGCTTGAGGCGCTGTGCTTCTGCGATGCGGGCCGAATGGTGGCGAAGCATAGTAACAAATTTTGCCTGGTCCTTGAGCAAGGCATGACGTGCACGGAGTTCATCCTTTATTCTACCAATTTGAGCTATGCGCTGCGATTCGGCTCCGTCCAGGTAAGCGGCTGGCTCTGATCTAGTGATTTTGGGCGAGGGGGTGGCGGGAGGGCTAAGCACGCCGTCACCGAGACGCTTGAAGTCATCAATGGTCGTTACAGAGTCCACGATAGCCTTGAGCTCGGATTTGCTGATGGCGCCGCCTCGTGGACCGAGGTCATCATCGGGCGTAGGCTGAAGTGTGTGATGCTGACGACGAGAAGCCTTATTGCCGATTCTCTGCGATTCGGAGGCACCTCGAGTGCGACTCATCATGCCCTGAAAGAAGGTGACACCGCACTCTTCACTGCAGTATTTGCTTGGCTCTTCATCTTTCTTGGCTAATCGGGCGGGCATTCTGCAACCCTCGCGTCGGCACATCCGTTTCCAAGTTGTGACTCCAACCCCAGCATTTGTGCAATTTGGGCAGATGTATCGATCGATGAGGTTTTTGTCCTTCTCGATTATGCCGACGCACTTGCCGTGAAACCAATCATCACACTTGCCATCGCACCCGATCATAAAAGTGCCGTTATCCCCTTTGCGACAAATGCAATACTCTTCGTCATCGTCGGGACCGCCGCTTTCTCCATCCTCTTCCTCGCCATCAGAGAAATCTTTGTTCTCGGGCGACGGTGAAGATCTCGCACCCGAGGAGATGCCACGAGCGGAGGGAGGCGCTGGTGATGACCCAATTGGTGTACCCGCTGCGGATATGGACTTCTTGATGGTGGCCTTTGTTTTGGATTTCCCTTTGGTATCCCCAGATGTTTCCGTCTTCTGCTTCTTGCTCAGAGAGCCCTTCTGCGCAACGCCCTTCCTCTTCTTCGGCGCTTGACGTTTGACGCCACGTGGATCGGATGGCGTGATATTCTCCGTGCTCAGCACTGGGACCGAGCTTTCTCGAAGGGGAGTCGAAGACATAGTCGACTCACGTTTCACTTGAGCGACAGGTATGAAGGCGGGGATTGAGCTTGGTATGGTGGGCAGGTTCTCGGACTTGATTGGCGTCGCCGAAGGACGATTGTCTGACGGTGGAGATGCCTTCTCGAGTGTTGTGACCAATCCGTCAGTGTTATTCAGAGTTGGTGTTGCATCTGCATTCAAAGCAGGCGGGTTGGTCGGCGTGAGGTCGGGTTCTGCACCAGATATCGGTGAGCGCGAGCGGCCAGTGGGCCCAATCGATAAAGTACTATTTGTATGTACATCACCATGTTCAGCCTGCGTGGGGTGTGAGCCGGACGGTGCGAGTGGTGGTGAGCGAGTCGGCTGCGAATCGACGCTCACTGCCGAAGCGGAGTGGTGTGAAGCAGAAGGGTGAAGCGGCGGGAGCTTGAAGTGTGGATCAGGATTTGCCGTCACCGAAGACCTGCGCATTTGATCTGGCGAGCGACTTGACATGTGATAATGATGTAGAGTAGGTGACGGCATTTTGCGAGCCATGGTTTCCGGAGAGCGCGTCTCTTGTTGCTGCGATGCTATCGATGACTTTCGCACCAGGTCTTCGGCGCGAGGTAGTCCGGCGCTATTGTGACCTTCACTGTACGCGCTCATGCGTCGGCTATGATCTGAGGCAGTGTTGTGAAAATTTGGAGATGGGCCGTCATTCTTCCGCTGGAGATCCTGCCAGGATTGCTGTGGTGTGTGTGCTGTGTATGACAACGCAGCCAAAGCGTGGGCCGCGTCGCGATCATGAGGAGACCCTGTTGTATGCGTTTCCTGCTCTTCCGAGCCTTTGGCGGGAGTAGATGAGGTCTTTGGAATTCGTAACGGGGGGATAGAAGCCCTGCGACTCGTGTCTTGTGCTTCGTCTCCGGACGCGGGATTGAGCAGGTCCGAAAGGCTCGCCATGACGTTGAACAGCGCTGCGAGTGTTTAAGATCGTGATTCGGACTTGCTTACATGCGCTCCCAGTAGTCCTTCGGCCAGCATAGCCATTGCTGTAGAGGAGAACGGAACGAAGACTTTCGAGAGATGACGCCAGCGCAGCAAGGGAGGAGTTGCTGCTGCACGTTCTTCTTTCGCGTCTAATAGAGTTAAAGTTAACCTTTTTCGGACTTGCCGGATCAGCACTAGTGGATTGTGGAGCCGCCGCAAATCCTCCCGTCGCTTCTGCTCGTGAATTATTGCATCTCACATGAACATCACTTCACATCACACTCACCATTCCCAGCTACCAATGAGCACGAACGTCACGGACCAAATTCGAACAGATACGTATGTGAATTCGTGACATGGCAGTGTTGTTCGTACGTACGAGTGCAAATGAAGTTCCATCGGCTTTCACATGTGGCCGTGGTGCCCCGACGCGCCTCGACGAGGTGCGTACTGGGAAGCTCACACAATTCGGCACCGTCTTGTCGGCTATCGACAAGCAAGAGGGCTCCGTTCCCCTGACAGTAATCTGTTTAGGTCTGACCGATCATGAACATGATCTCACCTTTCATGGCGGGTCGACAAGGTGTCACACCAGCACTGCTCTTCCCACTACCCGTTTTGGCGACCCATGTATAGCGATCCAGAAACTGCGAACAAACTCGTGCCTCGAGCCTTTGGCGAGGACCTTGTAGCCAGACAATGTCTGTGTCCGTGACCTGATCAAGATTAGTAAGGATGTCACTGGACTTGCATTCCAGGAAAAGGCTTGTATCCTCAAAGTTAGCCTGCCCCCGGCAGCCATGCTCCAGGTTTGAATCAAAGATTCGTTCGAGATCAAGGGCTCTGCCACGAAGACTTAGGAGAATTCGAAGTTTGGATGACTACCGCGTGAAGCAGGAGGGTCGCATCGAAGCAGGCATGCAGATATAAAACACACACTTCCAACACCCGAGATGGTACATTACTTCATTACTTCATTGTATCTACCACGATAAAAGACACATCGCAATTGTGCAAGAATCGATGACGCTCGAGTCGTTAGGCGGAGACGGTGGGAACGTCTTCCAGAAGGGGTTGAAGGACTACCAGGAGGATCTCGAGCCACTGGTGCCTGAGGTCGGGGCGAGACGAGGGTAGTGTCGAAAGCAGTGACTGCACCTCGATCAGGGAAGCTCAGCTTGCACGTCGGCTTAATGTTGGCCTGCGACGTCAATACCGGTAGAGAGCTATGCGCTGATCGAACTCCCCACCGGACTGAAGCGGGCATACTCTAGCGTCGAAGCCACCCTGAAACGATGCCTCCCTCCTCGGTATCACACTGGATGATGTTAGCTGGGTTGGTTCCGTCTAGGTTCTTCGCCTTTTCAGGATCAGTGATCGCCTTCAAAGCGACAGTCGCCGAACTCGGGCCTGACGTCCACACCTGTAAGTCGGCCGGACAACGTGTGGACGTCAACGATATCCTTTCACCGCGCAGGTGGAGCAGCCAGATCTTCACGTATCGGCCCAAACGCATGATCGACCCTGTGATAGCAGCTGCCTCGGCTGCTGGCGTGACGGATGACGACTCTGTTACGAAACCTTCACAAAGAACTCCAGTGGAGATTCATTTGATGATGATGTGGTAGACAATGGGGGGACCTACCGTCACCTTGTATGTCGGATCGGCTGAAACGCCTCTGGCCGCCACGAGGGGTACCGTTCTCGATATACATTGTTCCCGTGAGGCAGAAAGCTGTGGGATTTGCAAGTTTCGTGTGGTGAGAGGGCAATATACTATAGAGATCATGGGCACACGATAGACGAGAGGAGGAACGAGCTTCCTAGCTGCGCCTCGAGGGCCGTCAGACATGTTGCAGTCGAGGCGCCTGAGCCTTGACGATATCCAAAATTTTATATACACCGATCCACCGCGTCCGAGAATGTCGATGCAGATTGTCATCGAATAGCGCCGAACGCCGTGCCGCATAACGTCATGTGAAAGCTCGAGGAGCCGTAAAGGTAGTTGAGGTTGAGCCAGAGAAGTGCACCCCCTGGGAAAAACAAGTCTTCCCCCTCTCACTCGTCTACGTCCATAGTCTCCACGCCCTTGCCTCTGACAAGCCTTGCTTGCCTCTTTGCTTTGAGTTGTCTCCTCAGTTGCTTCTCTTCCAGCTCTTCCCTCTCCAGCTCCTCTGCATCTGCCTCGAGGTCCATTTCTTCCGTCTCCTCGAGATCCTCGAACTGATCGTCCAGCTTCTGTTCCTCTGCCAACATCTTCTGGGCCGCATCCCTTTCGCTCGGTGGCAGCAAGTGCTGGTTCTCTGCCACAAGCTTCCTATCTGCCTCAAGTTGTCGCTCCCTGTTGCCCTTCATCCTGTTTTTGTAGAAAGCCCGCTCCCTCTTCGCTCTAATCTCAGCCACCCGTTGCATGGCCTTTAGCGTTGTGGCCACGAGATCTCGATTGTATCGGACAGGTACGTTACGGCGGGCAGCGAATGTGAGCGTCGAATCGACGGTCATTTCCTTGCCATGCGCGCGGCGGAACGCTTTCGTCCAGGCCAATTTTCTAGGATTCCTCTTCATCTTGAACTAGTCTCTGTCAGTGCCTGTGGAAGTCGGAAGCGTAGAATCCGCGCGCACATTCTTGTGACATTTTGATCTGCAGAAACGGAAAAGTCGTGCGTCGTTTCGCACGAATGTAATGCCCTTGGAGGGGTAGCAGGGCGCCGAGCAGAAGTAACACGTCTCGATCCTTGTGACTGTCAGCGCTGCAGATACACATGTCAAAGATGGTAGCTCACCTCATGATTGCTATTTTCTTGGTGGTGGTATTGACTAGCAAAAGTCGGGACAAAATAGAAGATTGATACAAGAAAGGTAGTCGGTCTACAAAATTTCGGCGGCGGCGTCGGCAAATCGGCCCTGGTTCCGCGCGTTCATGTTTTTCCCATGACCGTCGCCAACCCTTACAGCGCAAGGTAGTCAGACGGCCCTATTACCAACCCTGGCAGTTGAACACTCGCGACCACCATAACTTGATCGGAAGGAAAATGGCTGTGTCGATATTGGCAGCAGGCGTCGGAGTTGCCACTGCGGCATTCTTCGTAAGCACCACCACCACCTTCGATGGAGAAGAAGCCTTGCCCTCGGACTCTGGCTGACAGTCGCTATAGGGTCGGGTAGGACTTGTTGCATGGCGAAGACACCGCGCTGGCGCCGGATCGCTAGGCAGGGCATTCTACAAAGGAGGATTCGAGCAGAAAATGTCAAGGAGAGAAGCGACTCTAATACTGGAGACATCGTGAGGCTTCCCTTGCACAGACTCAAGCATAAGACACGACTGACAACGTGTAGGGAACGAGGCCTAACGAAGGATCTTATACGTAAACGACATCGGCAACTCATGCTGCTTAACCATCCTGATCGAGGCGGAAGTCCATACCTCGCGACCAAGGTCAACGAAGCGAAAGAGTTTCTTGAAAAGAACCCATAAGCACGCCCAGTGTCAAGCAAGAGGTTTATCCGATACATCTCAACTCCATATTCAGGCTTAGCGCGGCGTTCCGAGAAAGAGTGGTTCTCCTGGGCACACGAGGAAATGTACATTATTAGCCCAACTTCGCACCCAGTCTTTCGTTAGCCTTCTCGCCCTTCTCGCACATCCCTACGATGATCTCCTTGAACTCCTTCCTCTTCTCGATGGGAATTACATGTCCCTGGCCCTCGAAGAAGAACTTGCTTATGCCGCTGCTCTCTCCGCCCAACTCGTCGAGCAACATCTCTGCGTGATGAAACACCAGCATACGATCCTCGGTGCCATGCACTACTGCGATCCTCTCTCTTCCTACCCTTTCGGCCAAATCCTCGAGCTGCTCCTTGCTTTTATAATGCCAGCCCGCAGCCACAGCCTGACAAATGAAACCTACCCTACTGAACCTCTCTGCATCGCCTCTCTTCTTCACCTCACCTGCCGCAAAACGATCCCCATTCGTTGGGAATCTTTGCACAATAGACTCTGTCTCATCCTCCCCCTCCAACCAATCCTGCGTGTACATGTTCCCTTTGGTCTGTCGTATCTGCTCATCGAGTGACTTGGGAAGGAACAAATTGACTCGATTCCTGAGATTCTCCACCCAGCCGATGGTGTTGACTATTCTAGGCGCCGTACTCACAAGCGTCAAGGAAGAGACGAGATCAGGAGCTAGTAGTGCAAGCTCTTGAGCGATCATACCGCCCATGGAGATGCCGATGATGTGCAAGCTGCGTGGCGAAGTCCACTTGACGTGATGCAGAACTTCGTAGATGTCGAGGGCCATCTGAGAGGTGGAGTAACGCATCATGGGTTTGGACGAGAGACCCATGCCCCGATTGTCGACCAAAAGGGAGGAGTAGGTGGTGGACTCGGTGTGAGCAAAGTCTTTAGTCTGTCGTTGCCAGGCTTCCTTGAGAGATGCTAGGCCCATGATCCACTGCTACGAATCAGTCCTGCAAGCGAGTGCACCTTTTGCATCTTCTTTGGGACGATGGAACGGGTGGGAGCGATAGCGATCGACCGAGCGACACTGGTTTTACATAGGAAGGACCTCCTTCATGCGTGCTGGCATAGGGCAGGTACTCACCAAGAGATGCCTGGGTCCCGAGCCATGAACCTCCCATGCTATGTCGATTGGACCGCCGCGACCCTCTGCGACAGACGAAATGCCGCTCTTTGCAGGTTTGAGATCCCATGTGATGTGTGGGTACTCTGGGTGAGCCTTCAGCTCAGCTGCCGTCAGAGGCCTGTCTGATGGTCAGTTTTGAACCATTTGCATGTGTCGTCATTATGGATAGTCCGCCACTGGGATGTGCGCGCTGATTTGCAACATTGGGATAGAACCTACATGGCTTTGCGGATTGTCCGGCACGTGCACCCAGGAGCTATTGCGGATCAAGTCAGCGTTCAGTCGATTGGTGCAGGGACCCTTGCGTTGTGTTGTGGTAGAGCAGGCTGGGAGTGGGACGCAGGAAGTGTCATTGTACGATGAGCCCAAGTCCGGAGACAGAGCGTTGAGAATACTAACGTTCGCGTGGCCACTCTCGTGGTTCATTTACACACACACACACACACCACGATTGGACACTGATGCTACGACACAGTGGAGGGTATCATTTCCTTCATCACAGCTATATAGACTACCCGATTCGGAGTTCGAGTTTTCCACAGCGAGTGGTGTGGAGGATGTAGCTCAAGTCAATGGCACACCCTCTGCATACCCCCTGTGGTTCATATCTGATCGACTACTAGGAACAGAAAATGCGCCGCGATGGGAAAGGCTTTCGATATACGATCGTTGTCAAAGGGCCAACAGTGCCCACACAACACACTTGCGGGGGCGACTGTGTCGTTCATCATGGTTGAAAAAGATCATCAGTGTAGAAAAGCACCAAGCTGAATATCAAGCAGTCCTCGTGCTTTCGCCCTCTGTTGGTAGTGCAAACTTGGTCTGAGAAGAATACCATGATTCCAGGTATCCCTCTCGGAGCTTCCTATCCGATGATTTAAGGACCGGCGACGACTGCGAAATCGTCGCCGGTGGAGAAGCAAAGTTTCTGGGTTATTTGTGTTTGAGTTGAGATTGTTCGTATCCGTAATCGTGATGTGGGTAATCGAGAGAGAGAAAAAGTCATCAGCGCGGCACCCGTGTCAATCCAGGTTCTCGACTTGTTCGCCATCGTCAGCACTTGACTTTGTCGGCGGTCGAGACTGGTGCCCAGTGTCGTTCTGAGTCGCGGTAGTATCCAGGGGTATCATCGTTCCAGAGTTCTGTGCCTGCCACCTTGCAGATCGTGACGCGTAAATCAATAAAGGAGAGTATTGGCGTCCATATTTGGCCGAGAGAGGGCAGACGCGGCTTGCGGTGCGGAGGAAATCACAGAGATCCAAGACTAAGGAGAGCGCGAGCGGCCTCGCGTTCAGGATCCAGATCTGTGGGATTGGCAGCGCGCTTGTTATTAAAGTTGTATTGAGAAGAGTATCGACGAGAAAGGGAGCTGTCCTGAGGCGCAGAGGATGCGATGCGCGGACGTGAGGTCTTGGAAATGCCGCTGGTTGAAGACATGCGACGTTTGTAAACGGGTCCAGGTATGCACAAGAGATTGTAGTTCCGTCTTACGCCCCCGGTGGCTGCGGAAAGTTTCGATTCGCGCTCGCGAAGGGCGACAGGGCCAATGGCGGCCCAGTCCTCTTCGTCGGTCTCGTCGTCAGCGGTGTCGGAGGTTGAGTCCGAGTCAGAGCCATCGAGAGACATGTCATCCGCACAATGATCGCTGATGGACATGTCTTCGAGACCCTCATCGAGAGAAGGCATGTCGGAGCCCGTATAGCTTTGTCCCAGAATTGCCTTGGAGTTCATGAGCTTCTTGTTGACAGGGTAGGTAGAAGAGTAAGAGGCGGCGCAGCTGCTAACATCGGAAGCTGCAGGCGAGAGGCGGCTGCGATTGAAAGTGTTGATGGAGCGAGAAGAAGGAGCTTCGCCTTTGGTATGAGCCAGCCAACGGCCCCAACCAACCTTGACGAACTGGATATTGCCGTCGGGTCCGCCACCGGTACGATTCTCCAGAGCAGCGACCACAACACGCCTGGCTTTGGCAGGTTCCATCTTGGAGAAGCCCGGGACGTCGTTGTTGAGGCAGCCAATGACGTGGCGTATGGCGACATCACCGTGTCCAAGCAGAATTTTAGGCAAGTAATCCTTAGCCAAAAGGGCGGGGGTGATGAGCTCGGCCTTCTCAAGTCCAGACAAAGCCTCCTTACTCAAGGGAGTGGGAGCCAAGTTTGGCTGATCCTGCGCCTTTGCATGTTCCACAGCATCTTGCAGATCCAGATCGTGGTCAAGTGGGCGGTGCGGAGGAGAAGCTAGGCCGGCGCGGACTGCATGGGCAGGCAGGTTGGGAGAGATGGAGTTTGGAGGTGTCAGGAGAAGACCGTGATGACCTTTCGCGGGAGCAGTGAAGCGCGCGGAGGCATGTTGCGAGCCAGTCCCGACGATGTCGATGGAAGCTGATTGCTTGGAGAAGGCCATAGTGATGGCGGACGGAGCAGGCTGAGCCATGTCGGACGGTTGGTGGGTTGATGGCTTCTCTGTAATCATGAGTCAGCTATCAGTGTGCGCAGCACGCGTCGCAAGAGGTCAGGTTTGGGATCAGCGGCGGCGGCGGCGGCAAGCAGCAATTGATCGGAGCGAGCGCGAGATCTATCAGGATAAGCAAAGAAAGGACGCGACTCACTTCGACAAGCGAAGAAGCCTATATCGACCTGATGGACGATGTTGGAGCGGATGAGTCGGAGGCGATGGTGGTCAGGTCGCAGAAGCGGACAGAAGGCCGGAAGTCTATCGGAGGCCGACTACAGGTGATGCCTGGAGTCGATGGATGTTGGCGAACGTGGTATGAGGGAAGAGGAAAACAGAGGCGGAACGAAGAGCAGATGAAGCGCAACGGGATATATTCGTCGTTTGGTGGGATCTTGGTTGGTTGATGCCGGGAAGATGGGGATGGTCGAGAGGAGATGCTCCCTTGTCCAAGGCCCTCGCGACCTCCCGCGACTTCCCACGCCTCGAACGTTGCGCCGTGATTGGTCCGGACTGGCGATCGATCGGCTGTCTTGCAGGAGTCACGCACAGGCCGCGTGGTTTGCTGGGAGTCGACTCGAGCGCTGCTGGCAGGTGCACGTTGACCCATCTGTGGCCCATGTCCAACTTCCACTGCCGCATGACGACAGTCTTTGCTTCCGCACCATGTGTTCTTGTTACTGCTTCAGGATTCACATCAGGGTTCCTATTGGGTCATGTGGTGAGGCAGCAGACAAAACACCACAAACGCGAGACCGGGCAGTCCACACCGGCCTCGATCCTTCGTCCCGTGTCCAGCCGACAGGTCCCCGAGAATTCCGATATCGCACGGCTTCTTATCACTCCTCCCGTCTCCGGCGACACCAATTGGGGTCACCCCGACAGTCATGCTCTCGATAACTTACAGTAACTTAGTAAGTAGTAGTTAACTACTGTGTGCAGAGAGCGAGTGAGGGTCCAAGCTATTCAGGAGCTACAGACGCCACCCTGCAAACGAGCACTCGGCCCCAAATCATGTACCTGTACAGTACTAGTAGCTGCGACCCCGCGCTGTAATCACAATAATGTGCTGATGGGTGCACATGATCGACGGCGCTGCAGATGATTCTCCGATAATCCCGGATAAGCTTTCCCAACTGGGTTCTGGGGACGTGTTTGCGGCTCTGTGGGCTTAGTCATATCGGCGTCGATGGTTCTTGTGAATTACCCCCTGTGGCCGTAGACACATGGTTCTTCAAGAAGAACTGACAACACGACCTATGTCGATCTTGCAATGTTCTTTCATTCGCAATATACAACGTCTGTAGTAACCCTATGCCCAAACGCAAATTAGTACAGGCTTGCGTTCGAGCTTACCGTACCCCGGATCTGCAGCCTCGATCATGACGACATGACGAACGACGGTAGGTGGGAGCTTTGTTGATATGACAGTAACACTGTCACCTACGATTATTACGCCAGACTAGCAATGCTGTCGACCATTCGATCCATCTATCAATGCTCATGCTTCGCCCTTCAGCGCTTCCTCACCGACCTCTCCTCTCACTTGGTATAGCGGCAGCTGCAACCACCACCTACATCCTTTCTCGTACCATGTCAAGCTCGACAACCGCCAAAGTCTCCCAGTACACCGTCACGCCCTATACGCCGCGTCATACAGCTTGGCCGTACAATCCATCCGACTTCACTAGACAAGACTCCTCGTCCGACTCGAATTTCTATGCTCCTCCACGCTTCGTCACTCATATCGATGATGCCGCAATAGAATCCCTCAAACGGTACTATGACACTTTCTTACCAGCAAAAGGCCGGATGCTCGATTTTTGCTCCTCATGGGTCTCACACTATCCAGCCCGCATCGAGAAGGCCGTAGA
This sequence comes from Sphaceloma murrayae, assembly GCA_002895985.1. NCBI lineage: Eukaryota > Fungi > Ascomycota > Dothideomycetes > Myriangiales > Elsinoaceae > Sphaceloma > Sphaceloma murrayae. The sequence goes on along the minus strand of NKHZ01000025.1, from coordinate 17,013 downwards.
TGCCGGAGAGTTGCTGGTGATAGGCATGGGCATGAACAAGGCGGAACTAGATAAGAATACATTTTTAAATGCTGGCCGTATCATACAGGACCTCAATCACAATCCGGACATACCTCAAGAAGCAGCTGGAACCGAACTACTGGACGCATCGACCTGCGTCGTGAGCATCGATTACCTCACAAAACCCGTCGACGTCCTCAAGTCGCTACGCAAGAAAACAACACAGGGCGGTGCGGTCCATCTCATCATTTCCAATCGATGCTTCCCAACAAAGGCAATCAGTCGTTGGCTGCGGGTCACGGAAGAGGAGAGGCTACAAATGGTAGGCGACTTCCTGCACTTTGCCGGCTGGAGCAACATCGAGATACTAGATCTCAAGGAAGGCGATGACCAAGGAGGGGACATAAGTCAAGATCAAAGTGCCCAGAGAGGCCTCAAGGACCTCATGAGAATGATGGGCATGGGCGCTAGCGATCCCCTATGGTGCGTCCGGGCAAGGAATGAGGTTGCCGATAGCTGAAGTATGCTGTCAATTTCCAAGCACCGAGATATACGAGACCGAAAATGCGTCGCACCTGTAGGCAGTGTTGGCTGGTCCATATCTACCTTACGATCTTGAGCCCGGCTGCTTCGCCAAGATGCAACTTACTATCTACGTACCTAGTCAGCCAGCGTCGGCGCTACAACGATCCCATCTCCACCTGCCCAGTCCGCCCTGACTGAACCTTTTTCGGCAGCATATGTTTGGCATACATGATGCTGAGACCACTATCCATTCATAGCTCGACGGTTGACTTGCGCGATCTCGGAGAGATCGGAGAGGCATGGTCGACAAATCTCTAGCTGTACACATGGGCTGAACATATCGAACATTACGACTTCGACCTGCTACTACAACTCTCATTATGGGCCTCAGGGGCCGATATGATATACGTAGACGGAACACTTCGCATGCAACAACAAAGTCCTTGACGCAAATAAACTTAGTCTTGATCGGATTGAATGGCGGCATGCGGCACGTGCCGACTCCAGAGTCTTGGTACCGCCGTCAATAATGTACTCGAGAATCGGGAAATAGATGAGTACTTCGCAAGTCCCTGGTGTCTAGGCAGGCACACTTTATCTTTCCATCAGGCATCATTGTAACCATTTCTCCAAGGAGGTGCATCAATAAAAAATACTCAGAGTTCATAGAGCACCCGCACAGAAGTGTCAGCGACCAGTGAAAGGCGGTATCGGCATCCTGGTTGACTGGAGACTACGGTGCATACTGTACGTTGTGAAGCGGCAGATCCAGAGCCAGCTCGACCTGAAGTGGGCTTTATTATCGTTGAGAGCGCTTGTTGGTCTCCGAGGACGCGGTCGCGATCGGCTGTCCAACACACAGACATGTGGCGCCTGCATATATTGAGCGTCGGGTGTGGGTGGGAAGCGGAGATTGGCACTGGTCTAGCGCATTCGGAGCACTTCAAGTGTGTCAAATAATATCCAACAAGGTACAAAAAGAATGGGACTAATAATCCAGTGAAAGCGTCTTGCAACTCCCGACTCTCCATGTTCGAGAGCAGAAGTGGTTCTACAGATGATTGTGATTGCCAGTAACACCGAGCGTCTCAACCCGCGACGTCACGCCAGAGATCACTTCGACCTGGAATATAAGTTCCAGGGTTGTCCCGAGTGACCAAAGGAAGCGATAAGACACGGTACCTTGCTTGCATATTGTCTGCAGGCGAGACTAGCGTTCCAGAAATGGCCATGTTCCGTGTTCCAGCTTTGTAAAAGTCTCTGTGCCAGAGCGTCTCGCAACATCAAATGTCCTCAAGTCAAGTCTGATTTTCGACCTCGTTGGCTGTTAAGCATAGATCGGGAGCAACATGAAGTCAATCACACATCTGGCTGTAGTAGCATTTGCTGCTCTTCAAGCCGGCATCGTTGCAGCGGTCCCGACTATCTCGGCCAAGGGTGCCAAGTTCTTCACTTCCGATGGCAACCAATACTTCGTCAAAGGTATGATAATCCATGGTTACCTCCGCCCTTCGCTATTCGTGTAATATTGACGTGTCTAGGCATTGCGTATCAGCTCACGCCGGACGACCCGCTCATCAACGCCGAGCAATGCTCGCTCGATGCAAGCCTCATGAAGACGCTCGGCGCCAATGCGATCCGCGTCTACCATGTAGACCCCCGAGCGGATCACACAAGTTGCATGGCCACCTTCGCCGACGCAGGCATATACCTCTTCGTCGATTTGGACACTTTCACCACACAGATTGAGCCGGCCGCTCCGCACTGGAATCAGACGCAGTATGATGCATTCGCAGCCGTCATGGACGAGTTCCAGAAGTACGACAACACCGCAGGCTTCTTTGTTGGGAATGAGGTCCTCACCACTGGCAACAACTCGATCGCTGCTCCGTTCGTCAAGGCTGCCGCAAGAGACATGAAAGCGTACCGGGACAACAAGGGTTACCGGAAGATACCCGTGGGCTATTCTGCAGCGGATATTTCGTCTCTGCGTCCCAACTTGCAGAACTACCTTGCATGCGGTACCAACACGTCCGAAGCCCTTGACTTCTTCTCCCTCAACGCGTATGAGTGGTGTGGTTCCTCTACGTACTCAACTTCTGGATACTCCGATCTTCAGAAGAACGCCAGCAGCTACAACATTCCCATCTTCTTCTCCGAGACAGGCTGCAACACCCCCGCGCCTCGCACGTTCGAAGACCAAGCCGCCATCTTCGGCGACGAGATGTCGGGTACATGGTCCGGTGCCATAATCTACGAATGGATCCAGGAAGCCAACAACTACGGCCTGATCAGCTATGGTCCTACCGTCGCGGCGACAGCGACTGCGAGCAACGTCATGGATGGTTTCAGCCGAGCAGGCACTCCGACACCCATCAGTCCTGACTTCTCGAACTTGAGTAAGCAATGGAAGACTCTGAGTCCCTCTGGAGTGAGCGAGTCTGCCTACCAGCCAACCGTCACGGCGCCTCCGTGCCCTTCGTACACATCTGCGATGTGGGAGGTCAATGGCGGCGTGAGCCTTCCTAGTCTCGGGCAGACGTACGACGCATCTGTGGCTTCGTCAATCACTGCGGGCACTGCGGGTACTGCAGCTGCTTCTGGTAATGCAGCCGCCTCGACCAGCTCTGGCGTTGCCATGCCGCAAAGAAGGGTTTCGGGCGCTTCTGCTGGATTGACCGGCTTACTTCTTACCCTTCTCGGCTTCTTCTAGCGACACTGTCGATTACTCTTTGTATAATTAAAGACGAATGTAATATCTGCTTCAGCCATCTCATCCACCAGATAGCTAAGGTGACTAGAGCGATAGTGTACTCCGTGCTGTGAAGCTCATAAAACGCGCCATGTCCTGTCTGTCAGGTTGAGCAAGAGGTCTGGACACAATGCGTCTCAATGGAAGCGGTAGCATTGTGGAATAAGGTTTTGCCCGTGCCACTGAGATGGAGGACATGTGAATCTACCTATGGATATAGCGGCTGCGGATGTCCCTCACCAAGATCACTTCGACAACTCTAAAGATTGCTTGCTAACCCCCCCGGGAATTACACTTAGATTGCTATTTGATCATGCAGATTCATATCTGTCTTTCGAACATGCTTTTGAAAGTTGTTGGGTAGCTTACTAAGACAGTACGCGGTGCTTTCGAGATTCATCGGGCGTGTAAGGTCCACACAAGCCCTGATTAGGTATACACTTCTCTCAATAGAATTAGATCTTCTGACTCACTCCTGTTGACTATGGATGTCCTTGTCAGCCGCTGTAATCTGATCATCGCGTCCAAGACGTTTCAGTCCATGCTTATAGTATCCCAATGCTAGATGGGATCTAAGGAACACTGCCACGGTACTTATATCATCACGATCGATTAGGCTGTATGCATTCGAGAAGCATGAAGCGCTCTCAGGTGTACAGGCGAGAGAGACGTTTGAGTAGAAGTCCAAATAAGGGAAACGTTCGCATAAATTGCTAGGAAATTGACCGTGTTGCGTGATTGCGATATTGGTACATCGATTCGCGTGAAAGGACTTTGGGTTGAAGGACATACGACTGTATCGTAGAAGTAAGAGATACGTCGGTCGAGTAAGCAAATTTCTTTCCCTTCATACGTGTTTAATATAGCCGGATGTTACTGACAAGCTGTATCTCGCGGGGACGGGAACATTGTTGTAATGACTTGTGCGGTTTTCGATAGTCATTTGCACAACAATAGGGTCATCGAGAACCAATACCAATCATCTGTATGAGTCGAAAGCCACTATTCGCTGTTTGTTAAGTCTGTTGAAAGATATGCACCTCGCAGTCGGCTCTCCTGCTGTCTCACCACGCCGATGCAAGCGGCCATAGGATGATCTGCCAATCGAGAGCGCGATGGAAGGGGCCCCGAATCCCATCGCTCATAAACGATACAAAGTAAACAATAGTGGCTCTAAAGGTGTGCAGCTCGCTGCACTTCCCACCGATCGCAACAGAGTGTAAAACGAGTGTGTTTACAACTACATATCGAAGTGATAAATTCCTCTGCACATGAAAGAAATATGACAGTCACGACCAAGTCTCCTTGACACTGACACCAGACCAACTTTCTAACTCATCCAACTTGTACGTCCGGGTCATAACACGGAACATACACCTTAGATCTCAATCTTTCCCCAATGTCCCGTGTTGACGGTACGTCCAGTCAACCCTCTAGCCTTTCTTCGAGCACTTGATGAGCCATCCTCGGCTTCGTTTCCTCTCCTCGAGCAAGTCAAATTCCCCAAGAGATTTCCTTGGGCATCGGTGATGAGAGACTCTGACGCCAACAAGGACCTAGTCAATTTTCGGACTTCGGGGAGTCCTATCGGTACAGGCGACCGTTGCCAGCCGACTTCCAGAGGGAGACGCTCGTTACCTGGACCAAGTAAGTTGACAAGCTCTATTTGAACTCTGATATGAATGTGTCCTTCACTCACGGAAGAAGAAGTCGAGCTGCGTCCTGTTGATAGTCTCTTGCTCGATGTTTCCAAATACCAATGGGAAAGTGACAACTTCGCCTCCACTAAATTGTTCAGCGGTCGGGGTGAATCTGTAAGTCGGGTTGAAAGCCTTCGAATGCAATTTTCGCGCAGTTCGAGCATTTCCTAACATTGGCATAGTAAGGATCTCGGTATTGAGGTATTGCAGCGTGGACTCCCAAACACGCTCGTTGAAGTTGGTCGAGTTCCCGAAGAACTGATCTTGGCGACTATTCCGAGTGTTAACAAAGGTACTTCAAGCGACTGAGCAACAAATACAGACCTCAGCGAACCGTCGTGTTCAAGTAGATCATGGGTTTGTAGATTTCCACTTTCACAGTCAGCAGATTCCATAATATTCGTGACAAAGTATCATACAGCGTCCAAAAAGTGGCGTTGGGAATCGGGTTAGCCACCAATCCTTGTTGCCATAACAGCATACCGAATGATGGATCAAAGTTGAGAGCGTCTGAAAAGCCCTTGATTGCGACTTCACGGGTGATGTTAAGTCCGTTCCTGGGTAGGAATCCGTGATTGGCGAGAGTGTTGAGCATGGGACATGGCGAACGCACTGTAGAGATTTAGTAGGCAGAAAGCTACTGCACTTGGTGGAAACTAACCATCACCGATCCCCGGAGCCCTCCAGTCTTCGAAAGACCCCTGTGCATATGCAGCAGGCGTATAAGCCGTGATGGCAAGAGCCAAGGGAGAACTGAGCTTCATGTTGTGATTTGAAGGAGAAGAAGGGGTTTGATCGTTTAACGGGCGCGACTTCACAGCCTTTATACCGTAGCATTCGGCTTACTGCAGAGAGAGCACATACTCCTAAGCTCTAACAAAGGCAACTGCTCTGTGTACGCGGAAATGCCTACCTTGTCATTGGCTGGTTGAGATGATGCTGTGACCCCTCACGTAGGCCGACAGTCTCGTGGAGTGGATTCGATTGTTCTCAGCCTGCGTGTGCACCATGCGCTAATATCAAAAGTACCCCAGGATCGTTCATGATGTTTCGTCCACTCGCGCGTAACAAGATTTCCAGCATCGTGGATTGGCTAAGGTCATCTATCGTATACATGCCAAGGCACCGTGTTCAGAGCCTGCTTGGAATCCCTGCCGCTCATGCTTGTCAGAGTCCTTGCTGCGGATGCGTTCTACCCAGGTGGAGTGATTGTTACGGTCTCGGTCTGTGAACACGAACAGGGACTACAGCACTGTCGACGATCCCTGCTGCGGCGACCGCCTCCCAAGGGAAAGTCCGGTATTACGAGCTTGGCCTACAGCGCTCTGGGAGAAGGATAGGTGGAACAGTTTTCTTCCGAGAGTGCATGGAACTGGTACGGTACTGGGACGTAACAGTGTTGCAGGGATACCGTAGTCCAGCGATTTGAAGTTCGAATTATCCATGGCAGCGTCGGTCCTTACATTCCTAATCAGGCAAATTCTCCGCGCTTTTACACTGCGATCTCCACGGTTGTCCGCGGTCATGGAGAGAATAACGATCTGCAAGGATTTTGTTTGAAAGACCAGTCTGTACGTGAGGCGAGTGTGTGGACACAGCCAGCTGGTGCGCATGACGAGTTTGTGCCACTGAGGAGCTTTTGCAAGTGACGAGTCCGTCGAGGCACAGTCGTAGGAATGGCGAGTCTGTGCCTGAGACCGGCCTGTCGAGTATCGAGTCCGCGCAAACAATGATGAGCAAGGAGTCTGTGCCTGAGACCGGCTTATCGAGAAACAACATCGCGCGGAGAATGACTTCGTGTTATTACAGGCTAGTTGTCGAGAGGCAAGCTTGTGCGAGAAAAGAATAAGTGCCATGGACTAGATTAATAAATGTCTATAACGGGGAAGTCAACTGTCCCCTAAAGACTGACTCGGGACGACTTTTAGGCGATGCATACTTGCATAGCAATGCCCAGGAGCAGACCCTCAATAGAGACATTTTCACACCAGTAGTGCCGGCTAGGACAGACTCGCAGGACATCACGCCCCAGGCTAATAGGTTCGTAATGGTGCCTGGGCGTGATCATAGACGCATCGTTTTCCGTCCCAAATTCCCTGAAGTCAATGTCCGGGCTATAGGAACGTGACGAAGCCGAACCACATCATTTCACACTGTACTCAGTTGTATATATGCAGAAGTGCAATCAAACGGATAATCACAACACGGTCGCTATCTCCGTGGAACTCGTTGTAGCAAAGTAGGAATTGGGTTGACCACGGTCGTTCTACATCTCACACGTAGACCTATATATCTAACAGTCTCCAGCGAGCATTTGCTGCACGATCTACACTTGCATCATCTGCACACTACGGGAAGGAAAACATAGACATACCTTCGGCGTGGACTGACTTCTCTATTATAAGGCTGTGCTTCAGCGCTATGACGGGTCTTACATGCTACTAGATTCTTGTCCAAGTGCTACGCAAGACACATATAGGAGTATCTCCCTCGCGAACGCAGTCGGATTTCATGTGTTCCTTCTTTCACAATTCGAGGACGAAGGACACAACTCCCTCCCGAAAGAACGCCCAAATGAGCGCAGTAAGAGCGAAGGAGGATGATGATGATGGGGATGACGCAGCCATGGAAGACTCGTTCGAACGAGGTACAGACACACCTATGTCCAGTCTCTCTTACAGTTACGGCTTCTATCTACGGCTCGATTTAGAAATGCCATGCTTGTATACATGTACCAAATCGATTAGGGACCACTTTCCCCCGGGAGACGAATGAAAAAGACGGTAAGAGGATCTTCAGGATCGTCGTGGGACTTGTGTGGGCGCGATCCTCTATTATATGTAGGTCAATACTGCTCTGTAGTCTGAGTTAGATGCATCAAGAATGATGACCTGATCTCTGCCTTTTCTTTCCTAGGATTCTGATTCAAGCTTTTAGTTGGCAGATTACTTGTTACTTCAGTTCGAACCTTCCTTTCTATAGCTGTCAAAGCATTCTCGACAGGCTGTTGCCAATCCTCTGGAGGGTCCTTGAGCTTTACCTTGCCTACAAAAGAAACGAAGCGGCGGAAGATCGTGGGAGCACTCATGGTTACGATTGACGCACGCTGACTTCGATCTAGATCAGCCTCCAGTTGGCATGTCTCAAGGAGATAGAGTTGGTGGAGAGATAGTCGTCCACTATGCTCGATCTGTTCTTATAAATTCGCGAGGGCTTCATCAATTAGTGCCCTTTATGGTGTAAAACCAAAATAATTCATTACCAGACCTTTCAAAATGGAATACATGTTCTAGACGCGCATTTAGATGCTCCATCCTGGGCATCAAAGTGTTTCACCGAAGGAGGCGAGCAGTGGAGCGGCTATGTTTGCTGTGCGTACGGTGCCGAAGCTGCACCTTTCCACATTATTACAACGCTCAAGACAGGGACGACACGCACTACAACAACAACGATTCAGAATTCAATGCGTTGGCTCAAAAGTCTCATCAATCGACTAGTCTCTGCACCACGCAGGTTTCCGGCAAGCGGCTGACGCAGTCGACAAGCTTGAGGCGGAGAATTGGGAATGGTACAGCTGCTGTACGTGTTATCTAGCGAGAATTGGCGAAGTCTTCCAATCGAGGTACCAATCGATTGGCAAATTAGGATATGGTGCGCACTCTACTGCGTGGTTGTGTCGGAACTTGGGGTATGTACAGATTTTACAGTCGCTACGCGCATCGTTGTGAATACTAAGACCTCGTAGCTCTCACGAGTATATAACATTGAAGATCTGCGAAAAAGGCTCCGATTCATCGAAAAGAGAGCTTGCAGCCTACGGGCATCTAGAATCCATTACTACGGCCAATCCTGGCACACTCTTGCGTCGCAGGTATCAAGCCGACTTTGTATCCACATGTACAGGTTGTAAGGTACACGGCCTCGTGAACACTGGTTTTTACCAGAATATCAAAGGTACTTGCACCCGCCCAGCTCCAGCCTGACTGGTCGCTGTCTGCTGAGCTTGTCCGACCGAGCTCCCAGTAGACAGCGTCGTATATGCAGTGACTGAAGTGATCCTTGTGGTGGTGCTGGTAGTTGTTGGTCGGCCAGTCGTGCTGCTACCAGAGTACAAGAGCGCCTTGAAGGCTAGGACCCGGTCTCGACCACCGCAGGATGTGTTGGCGTCCCCCTTGCAAGGAGTATTACATTCTGCTTGATTTCTGGACCGGGTACCAGAAACGTAGGTTCCGCATAGACACTGATCGCCGTCGAGCACTCCTGCGAACAGCCACTCATATGGTCTGCTTTGGAGATAACAAGAATTCTGGCATTGTGATATTGTCAAACTTGGAAAAGGGTCCGGTAGCGTTATATTCATAACCGGATCTGTGGAGGTATGGATATAGCATCCCAGCTCCTCCCATGCCGTGGGTGACGGTCCAAGCGAGGTGCTCGTCGATGTGGGAGTGGTCCTGGTTGAGGTAGTGCTCTTCTCCAATGTAGCTGTGATACGGTCGTATTTGGCCTGGTCAAGAATACAGTAGGATTGCCAGACGAAGAAGTTGCTACAATCTAGTCCCACGGATGGGTTCCATCGATTGAACTCCTCTCGTGTCAGATTCCAGTATTCCAAAAGTGCTTCACATGTTGTGCCCTCCTCCACATTCTCCCATTCTATACAATGCGGGGTTGTGTTTAGGGCATACTGTAGGAGTGGGATGTTACTACAGCGAGCCTTAAGTGCCACGGCAAGAATGAATAGAAGGATTGTTGGTATCATGGTCGCACCTTGCACATCTAGGTGAGAATGGAGAAGAGAGGGGAAGCCTACTAGACATTGACCTCAACAGCAACCCACCATATGGAGACTTTTCTTGTCTATGCAAGCGAGCTACAAGTCATTTCGTGTTGAAATTTTCGGGCATAGAACCGGTGAAGATGTCAAGCTATGGGATAGTGTAATTAGTGGCGTTGGCTTGGCGTGGAGAAAGGGCAGCTCCGAGGTCCACCTTGGTCGGCGCCGGAATTAGGTCCCTAGCCCGGGAGGGCTGTGCACCACCACCTAACAATAGCTTTTTCACATCCCATCAGGTGCCCCAACGCCGCGTCCAAAAGAAGGGTGGTATCATGTCGGCCGTGAATTAGGTCGAATAGGCGTTGCACGCTGTACTGCGGCGCGGGGCTAATTAATAGTCAACTACTATCTTCAGCATTCTTCCCTAGTAGCTCGACTAACAAGAATCATGGCGACGTTCCACCCTTTTCCACGGCTACCTTTTGAGGTCCGCGCCAAGATCTGGCGATATTCTATCGAGCCTCGAATCGTCGAATTGAGAGTACCCCGTAGCAGCTCTCTATCACAGCCGTGTACATCCCTGTATTCGACTACCGCAGTCCCGCCGTCTCTCCAGACATGCACAGAGGCCCGGGATCTAGGCTTGTACTCGCAGGAGTTTATAGCATTCGCTGACACGGAAAACCCTCGGTACGTCTGGGTCAATTTCGACACCGACATGATTTCCATCGGCACGACGGACCTGGTCCATTTTGAGGAATATTACAGTCGCATCAAGCGCTTGAGACTCGCGCGCGAAGACGACAGGAACGAGTATTGGGCCCGCGATGAATACCATGATCTCGGCTACTTCAAAAACCTGGAAGAACTGCACTTAGTTAGCCTTAGAGGAATGTGTGGAATGAACCTCGAATTCAAGCCTGACTTTCCTTGCGATTTAGACATCACCTGGATCGTCGATCCTATTGATGGAGATATAATGCCTTGGAGGGACGTCGAGAACATGGTGGCCACTGCAATTGAGGATACATATGCAGAACATGGCGAGACTGGCAGTGGCTATCCAGAAGGTGAGCTGATCAGGGTTGAGAGGTATTCATGGAATAACCAACGACTCCCTACCGCTGCCGAGACTCGTCGATGGCTGTGATATTGCATTCTCTGGTTGTGTAGCTCGAGCTCGGCCGTTTCCCCTTCAAATGACATTACTCCAGCCATTTTATAATCTTGAGACACCCGATGATATGTTTTCGTATTGCAGTCTCTCCCTCGCTGTAGAAGGTTTCCCTAGGAAATACTACCAGAGATTCGCCCTCTGCTGACAGCAAACTGGTTTTGACATTAGGATGTACTTGAGCGACTGGATTCTTGCAAGAAACTACTAGTAGGAATGCTTCTTCTGGTCAAAACAAACGTTTCCTTGCATAGAAGATATACTATAAAGAGGAATACTACTATACTTCGGTCGCAGTCATTTAGGGCTTGAAGCACGAGCTAGCCTCTTCACCTCTATACACTTGGTCCACCCCGCCATCGACTCTGTCGAACCAAATGCCTTGCGCATATGTCACTCTATAGCGCCCGACAACCTCTCTTGTCGCAACTCGCTAGATATAGAAGTTTGCTCCGGCACCCTAACTAGAATACTAAATAGTACCTAGCCTAGGTACTATTTCTATTTAGTGTTAGGATTAGACTTAGTAGGGTAGGGTAGAATTTTTAAATCGGACCTAGGGTAGAGTTAATTTTATTCTACTATAATACTATTAATCTATTAGATATTTATTTAAAAAATAGTCGCTATTATTATTAAAATATAAGGGTTTTTAGGGTTAGGGTAAAGGAAGTAAATTCTTAGAGATTCTACTTGCTAATATAGCCGTTTAGCTAAAACTTAACTATAACCCTATTATTCTTTATATATCTAAAGACGACTAATATCCTACTACTCCTTAATTCCCTTAAATCCGACTACTAAAGCAAAAAACAGCCCTAAACTATTAGAATCGTATAATAAATAACCTTAATACTATTCTAATCCTAATCCGAATTCCTATAGGCTTTTAACCTATATCCTAGAAGTCTAGATCCTCTCTAGCTTCTCTAGTAGGGAGGCTATATCTACCCTATACTTAAGACTAGATTCTAAGTAATAAAATCGATAGGAAGCTTGATAAAAACGTCGAATAGGAGTCTAGGAGCTGTTTTTAGAGACTTTTATAGATTTAAGTAGTCTCTAAGCTTATTTAGCCGCCTTAAGTTAGTACGAACGGACTAAATATAGCGCCTAGGTATTAATATTTGCGTTTTTTATCTAACTCTACTATTCTTAGAGTTAATAATATATTAGAAGAGGCTGTTTTAGTAAGAAGCGATATAATAGTAACATTATAAAGCTTAGTGCTATCCTAGCTATCTACCTTAATATTAGGCCGCGTCTAATCCCTTTTATTTTGTCCTATACTAGATAGTTCTCTAGAAACCTAAACTCTATCGATCTTTATAAATGTAGTAGATAGGGTATAGATAGTTAAATTATACTTAGCATAGATCTATCTAAACGCTGCCCTATAGCTATTAGTATAGCCGAATAGCTATATATCTCTATAATACGAATAGAGTTCTCTATTATTTTCCTTCCTAGATAGAAGCTAGATCCTAAGAGCTAAGGCTATATTATAATTAGATAGATATAAAGGCTTAGTAGTAGGACGAACTCGAAGCTAAAGTTATCCTAAATAGCTCCTATTTTCCTCTAGAACTAGTCGTTGTTCCTTAGATAGGAATTGTCGAAGTTATTCTAGATGCCTATTATATATAGACTTAATAATAGCCTAGTATAAGCTTAGATAAACTAGATTAGGCTCTTCTAGAGGCTCTAGTATAGCTAGGGGGAACTATAGGAGGTTTTAGATATTAAAAAGGCTAGTAGATAGCCTAATCGATTCTTCTAGGCTAGAGAGGGAAATTTAGTTAGCTCTAGAAGATTTAGCAGGTCTATAACTACCTTATTAGTATAGGGTGCGGCTATAGGGAGGGTCCGGTATAGGGGGCGGTATATCTAGGAGAATAGGAGACATTTCTATCCCTAGGAAAGATGTTCTATTAGCCTTAGGAGGAAGAATCCTTACTAATAAAGGCAAATAGGCTTTAGCCGAGCTATAAAAGGCTAGGGCTACTAATTTAGTATATAGAGGGATCCCTAGACTACTATATCAGTCTAGTAGGGCTATAATATCCCTTTTAGTAGCTATAATAGCTTCCCTATCCTTTAGAAGGTAGATAGCTTTAACTATAGTATTATCTAATTCCTACTAATCTTAGATTAGACTAGCAGGGTCTAGTATACGCAGGATATACCTAATACTTAGGGGACACGAATCTAGGCCTAATTCTAGAGAATTAGGTATATTTTAGGGTCTTTCTTAGCATTTTTATTAGCCTTATTCTAAAAATATAATGCCTTATTCTTTCTACCTATACTTAGTTTTTATCTAATAAAATTAATTAGCTATATACTTTATTATATTATCTACTATTCTAACTAAAAAAGAACCTATACTTTAAGCTTAGGGTAAAGATATAGGTTAGTAATAATATTATATAGTAGATAGTAAAAAGAATATTAAAATCCTTAGGCTAAACTTCGATAGCTTCTTCCTTTAAATAACTAAAACTATCTTTTAAGCTAAAGTAATATAGTATTTTATAGCGAAATATTTTTATTAATATAAATATGTGAAGAGCGTAAGGAGAGCAGTCGGTCCTCTATCGGAGCGGCGGAACTATTCTCCACGTACCCCTATTTTACTTGTATATCTAACTTGCCTCCTGCAAGTCAGGAATTAGTTCTTATATAGATACCGAGTATATATTGCAGAGCCATCGTACTACTATCGCTACTTCCCTATCTAGTATACTGGTTACAATTCTAATTCCTCTTAGAACTTCGGTTAAAGATAGCCGAGTAACGATGGTGGAAACTAGGCAGGCTAGCTAGCGCTCCGACGGCGGTACATCGTCTCGAGTAAATGACACCTCGACTCTAACAGGGTCGGAAGTTTAGGAAGTCCCATTGGCGATAACAGACGACCGTCTCCGTGCCTTAGAAGAGCAGCTGTCGCAGCTACGTCGAGAACGCTGATACTAGGAACTTCAGGCTTCTATTGAAGCAGAAAGAGCAGCTACCAATAAACGAGCATTGCCCCCTAAATTTAATATTAGCCTCGAAGATAATGACGTCGCTTAGCTAACGGTACGACCGGATATCTCTAGAGGTACTCCTAATCTAGACATCGATCCGGAGCAGTTATCCCTCTAGATCAATCTCGAGAAGAACTATAAATCTAGCACACTAGATAAGCTAAAGAATTACGCAAAGCTCGCCGACGTAAAGACGTTTATCCGACAGTGCAACGCCACCTTTAGGGTTTATAAGCATATCTATAACACCTCTAAGGATCGGGCTCGATACGCAGCGAGCTATCTCGAAGGAACCTTCTCAGCTATATAGGAGAGCTATATTACCGACGTCGGCGAATTTGCTAAGAACTGGTCTTATTTCTAAGAATGGATCAAAGACCGGGTAATAGACAAGGGCAATCGATCCCTTAAATACACTAAGCTGTTTTACGACGGCGAATAGAGGACAGGCCAATCGATCGCCGAGTTCGCCTAGTATCTCGAAGAATGTGCGGAAGAAGTCTAAGAGAGTCCTGTTGATAAGGCCTAGTTTGTAAGCTGTCTTATTAATAGCGCGAAGCTAGAGCTCCGACAGAGTTATATAGCCTTGCTAAAACCTCCGAAGGCCAAGGATAAGGTAATATCTTATCTTACGCGTATCGAAAGCATTTATAAGTACCACGCTACTACTAGCGCTACTAGGGCATCACTACTGCTTGCTAACAAAGGGCAAGGTAACGCTCGATACTAAGGCAATCGGTACAACACCTACCGCTAGCCTTAATAAGAAGGACAAAACTCTGCTAGCGGCGTGAACACTACACCGGTACGACCGCGAGTCGACATATTAGAACTTACTTGTTATAAGTATAGCTAAAAGGGCTATATCTCCCGAAACTGCCCTAAGAATACTTACCTAAAAAACGACTATGCCTAGTCGTGAATCTTGCCTCCGTGCGGCTAGGTAGCGAGATAGGAGAGAATTCGCCGCGACAGCTCCGAGTCGACGCTGATCTAATTTATAAAGGAGCTATTATTAATCTAGCATCACTAGCAAGTTGCCTTGCGGACTTAGGGGCAGACATTAACTTCATATCTTAACACTACGTCAAATCGATAGGGATCCGACTGCGGACAGACTACGTTGTCTGCGTATGCACCCTAGATTAGAAGGAAGTTACGTCTTACAGATACTATCACCTAGATGTTAGTACAAAAGATTACTACGATAAGGCAAAGACGACCCGACAGCGGTTCGATGCTGTCGAGATTAGAGGATACGATTTAGTCCTAGGCTAGCCTTAGCTATGGTCTATTAACCCCGATATTGATTAAAGGAAGGGATAGTAGTGCTATCAGGACGTTGGTGTTACGCTATCTCTTTTAAACGTAGACGAATTTGCAGCTGTCCTCGACGAAGGGGCAGAATGCTATGCTATCTTCTTATATGCTGTAGTATTAGATAGAGACGGCGATGCGCCCGATAAGCGACGACTACCCGACTAGTTGAACGAATATAAGGATGTGTTCGATGACAAGCAAGCTACTTTAATACCCTTAAACGCCCCCCACGACCATGCTATCGACCTTGTCGACAGAAAGCAGCCACCGTGGGGACCTATCTATGCCCTTGCTAAGACAGAGCTCTTATCTCTCTATGAATACCTTAAGGAGAATCTTAAGTTAGGCCGTATACGGCACTCTACGAGTCCTGCAGGGGCTCTGATCCTCTTTGTTCCAAAGAAGGACAATAGTCTACGTCTCTGCGTCGACTACCGAGGTCTTAACGACGTCTCTATTAAGAACAGATATCCCCTTCCCCTAATCACCGAGATGCTTAACTGTATATAGGGTGCTAGGGTATATATGAAGATTGACCTTAGAGACGCCTATTATAGAATCCGCATCCGGAGCGGAGATGAATAGAAGACGGCGTTCCGATGTCGATACGGACATTTCGAATACGTTATAATGCCCTTTGGCCTGGCTAATGCTCCCGCCACCTTCTAGTTGTATATTAGCTGTTGCCTCAACAGCTTGGTTGATTAGGTTTGTATTGTCTATATAGACGATATCCTAATCTATTCCAAGGACATTATAGAGCACTGTCGGCACGTCAAGTTGGTGCTGGAGCGCCTACGTCGCCATTAGTTGTATGCAAAAATATCAAAGTGCGACTTCGAGCTACTATAGGTTGAGTTCTTAGGCTACGTGATTAATGCTGAAGGCGTATCGATGGAGCCTGACCGTATCCGTGCTATCGAAGAATAGCCCGAGCCTCGATCCATCAAGGAGCTCCAAGTCTTTCTAGGATTTGCGAACTTCTACCGACGGTTTATCGAAGGCTATGCGAAGACGACCCTCCACCTCACTAACCTTCTCGCTGGAACAAAGAACGGTAAGCAAGTTAGACCTTTTCACTTTACTAAACAAGCGCAGCAATCGTTCCGAAATCTCAAAGCCCTCTTTACGAAGGCTCTAATCCTTCGACACTTCGATAGATCGCTACCCTTATGTTTCTGGACGGACGCGTCCGGATTTGCGATCGGTGCGATAGCGATGCAAGCGTTCTCCGACAACGGCAAAACTGCATAGCATCTAGTCGCATATTATTCTTAGAAGCTTTAAGGAGCAGAGCTTAACTAGCCCACGCACGACTAGGAGCTGCTCGCTGTCTTAGAGGCGTTGCGCTATTAGCGGCAGTACCTCTTCTCCACAAGCAAGACAACTATAATCTACATAGACTACAATAACCTGAAGTACTTCTTGACAACTAAGAAGCTATCGGCCAGACAGGCTAGAGCTAGCGAGGAGCTGTCTTAGTTTGACATCTTCATTATGTACTATCTAGGTAAAATGAATCCTGCAGACGGGCTATCGCGCCGACCGGACTACGATGATGGCTCGAAGGAAGCCGAACTAGCCATACAGCTTGGCGTCATGAAAGATCTGTATAAGACACTAGAGGGTTAGGGTTAGGGGTTTAACATTGTTGGGTTAGGGTTAGGGGTTTAACATTGTTGGGTTGCTATATAGCCTGTACATAGCGGCGATCCCAACGACCGTACATCGTGAAG